>VYXD01009300.1:1852638-1960443 GCA_013397195.1 Hylia prasina | reverse complement strand
AGGAAGTGATTTTTTTATTTTAAAACCTCTGTGTTGTTTTCTGATCTTAACTTTGTGGTTTTCTGATATGACATATATTCCTAGATATCAGATGTTGGGAAACATCAGATCACATTGGGAGGCAAATGAAGTTAATTTTCTTCCCAGATCACCTGACCTCAACCACAATTACTAAAGCCAATATCCTGTTCTATCATAAAGGTCAGTATTTGCTGAATACACTGATTTTTGCCATACTGAGCCTATAAAACTTGCTTTAAAACCTCTGAGAAAACACATGCTTTGTCTGGAAATGTAGAAATTGCATAATTGGCTGTCACTTCTCTAAGCCTAATTTACAGAATAATTGAAATATTCTGGATGATTCTCTGCTTAAAATCTTCATCAGAGCACAGCAATAGTGCAGGAGGCATTGGGATGGGAGACAGTGGGACCAACACCATGGTACAACTGAGCCACTGGAAGCAACACAGGGTTATTGCTTGGAGGAGGGAAAGGTTAGTGCAGAAAGGGAATGGAGGGCATTCCATTCTCTGGAACAGAGAATGGTGTCAAGGGGGAATCCTGCTGCGAGGAACGTACTGAGCCCAGAAGCTGTCTCTGTTTTTATTACTGGTTAGAATTATAAATAAACGATGGTAAGCTTTCAAACTTTCCTTTCACAGCAAAATCCCAAGGTCATGGGAATCACCAATGCCACAAATAGATGAGTGAGATGAAGACATGAAAACCTGCCCTGCACAGGGCCTGTCAGCTGTGGGCTCCCATTCCTTCACCCCATGTCCCCCTGCTCCCAGGGCTCCTCACCTCCACTGAACAGACTCACTGTAAGGTGGGCAGTACCTCAACACTAAGCTCCAGTGGCAAATTTAAGAGTGGCAAATTTAAGAGTAAGCTCAGGTTCACCATGCACCAGGGCACCAGGCCTGCTGCCTCCCTGGGAGATCCTGCTGGGTCAGTACAGGCATTCAGCTGAGCTCTGCTCTCAGTGCTGGTGGTGATGGCTGCGTGTTGTCAGCCGAGGCACAGCACATCCTGAATGAGAGCTGTGCCTGCAAGGGCACTTCAGCTGTGGCACTCACAGTCTCACGCAGGAAAAAGGGAGCAGGCCAGGAGAAACAGACACATCTGCTCTGAGTGATGGCAAGCAGAGAGCTGCAGGAGAACACAAGCATGATTAGGACACTTGGGCTTCCCTGATGGACTGTCTCCTTGCCTGTCCATCACCTTCCAACCTTTTTTTCCTGCAGGTCCCAGTCTTTTAAGATCTTCACATCTTTCCTCATTTGCACTCCAAGACTTGCCCAGACAGCCAGACCAACCCAAGAAAAGAGTCTCCTGCCATGCTCTGCTTGCTGTTGTCCTGGCTATCTCCTTTCACATCCACCATCCTCCTTCTCTGCTGAAGGGAGGTGCAGCTGCCACTCAAACCACAAACCTCCTGTATGCCTCTAAAGGTTCTCTTTGCCGCTACTCAAATGTGAAAAATCATTCTGCTGGAAATTTGGGAACCATTTAAATTTGAGTGAGAGTAAAAGCCCACAAACTACCTTCAAATCATGTAGAAAACTCATATAATTTTGCTATGAATCAGTTTCATTCTTTGCAAAAACAACCAGAGCTTTTTTTACTGCAGGCCCTCAGCAATCACAGCTGTTAGATCACACAGCTCAATACAAGGTCTCACATTACAAGAGTTATTATAGATAACAGTAAATTTATTATTGAAAACAAGGTGTTTTGTGCCTGCTCCTGCACAGCACAAGGAGTCCTGGAATGAAAATTGCTTGTCTAGAAAATAATTTGAATTTGGACAGCTTGCAATGAACACAGCCATATGCCAATCCCAGGGTGCTCTGCCTGCACAAGAATCACTGAAATAACTTCACTGTCACTTGGGAAGCTCACTGGAACATGGTTTCTTTTGAGTGTATGGAGCTGGTAGGAAATGTCTCCATTTAAGGCGACCTGTATGTTCCCCAGTATGGTCCCCTCCAAAGCAGGTCTTTGCCCTTCAAAGAAAACTGCAACTTTTCATCAGAAAGGCTAAAATACACCCAGCAAAAAGATTTTCAGGTTTTCAAACAACACAAGTTCCTCAGGAAAATAAAATGCTTTCAACATCAGCACCAGGTACAAATTGCCTGGAGCCCCAGGACTAACTGGGCCTCTGTTTCCTGCTGTAGTCATCCCCTCTCTGGACCACTAATCCCCAGCTGAGCCTCTAGTTAAGAAACTGCAACACCCAGCATGAGTAAGCATTATAGCTGAGTGAAAATTTCCCTCAGCATTTGTCCCTTTGAGCATGACTAACCAGGATATAACTTAAGGTATTTTTCTTACCCTCTCTTTTACAATGCAGGCATTACAGACAGTTACATTCTAGTGGAAACATTATTCCAGACACCACCCTCACTAGTAAGACACACAGGTTCCTTTCCTCTGATCTGTCCTGAATGGAGCAGTTTACCAGCAGGTGCCTCTGATTATTTTGTCCTTGGAGTTGCATCCAGATATGAACCATGTATTGATTGTGTATCATCACAGCCAGCAGTTCCTAAGTCAGTGTTACCTTCTGTCAGAAGGATCTCTCTACAGAAAAAGTGCAAATGAAGTGCTCAGAGAGAGATTAAGGATCAGCTTCTCAAAATAGTTTAAGCACAAGCAGGCACTTAAAGGGGTTCTCAAAGATCCCTACAGAGGTTAAGGATCCAGATCCCTTTGGTAACACAAACATTCAGAACACCTGTATCTCTACTGAAACAACAGTGAGGCCACAGAAGCATTCAGAATGCCACAATACCTTTTATTGAAAGTAACATAACACTATGTAAGCCCATATAATAAGTTAATGTAGTAAAAAACAACAAAAAAAAAAAGGTAGATGTCATTTCCACAGAAAGAAAAAATATCTACCTTCTGTAATCTCGGCAGCCAGTGATGCTCAAACCCCTGTACAGAAAAGCAGTGTGATCTTTTTTACATGACCAAGAGCCTACAAACACTGGAACTCTGGAGATACAGACTGGGAATTTGCTGTAGAACTCTGCTGCATAATCAAAGTTTATGATAATGGGGTTTTTTGTTTCTGTGGCTACAAAAAAGCAGATTTAAAATATGAGCTGAACTCAGAAAAGAATTTTCATTTTGTCAGGACTATAAATTTTGCTGTTTAATTCCATGTTCAATGCCCAGTTGCAGCCGAAGAGCAACAACTCTGTATCTTACTGTTTGTGGGAACACAGACAGACCAGTGAGCTATATCTGTACTTTTCTGTATCTGAGGTGTTACTTCAGAAGCACCATTCCCTCCATTTTACAGCTAAATTCTCTAATATTTTCCCCCCTCTGTTCCTTAAGGCAGGGTTTGGAAAAGAAAGCCCCAAACTGTGTCATCCACAGTGGAGATGCCATCTCAGCAGCAGGCCAGCTGCAGTTGGGCCAGGTGGCAAACGACACCTAAATGCTGCCTTCAAACATCCCTCACTTCTGTCCAGGGAGCCTTTCCTCACACCAGATAAAATTCTGGGCACAGAAAGGGCCTGGCTGAGGGAGGGAAGGAGAAATAATATGGGATTTCCAGTTTCTTTTTCAGTCACTATGAAAATATCCTTTGAAATAACAACCTTTAAGGTGAAAAAACATTTTTACTGCTCCAAGATGTGATTCTTATGGGGCTTTTTCATTTTTAAAGCAGAACAGAATTCATGCATGCTTTGGTCATTTGTGAGCCCTGGCAGGTTTCAGGGAGGGTCAAAACTATGGGATATATAGTTTTATCCCTGTCTCTGGAGGCCTGCTGCTGGGAGACCTCTGAGGGCTGAAGGGGCCTCTCCTGTGCCCTCACACAGGGTCCAAGCAATGGAGTATCAGGGAACTTGGAATTGTGGAAGGTACAATTAAGTCCAGTTCTCACTTCCCAGACCCACAAAGCCCTGCCATGTCACAACAGAACAGTCTGAATAAAATCTGTGCTTCTCAAAGGACAGGGGACTTTGCTGTACAAATACCAAAGCCTCAGTAGTGACTTTGTTTTTCTCCCTGTCAGCCAGGAGCTGACCCATCCATTACCACAAAGGACACTTATTCAGCGCTGATGGAAAGGAAGTGTGCCTACCACCTACTGAGTCACCCACGCCACATCCTAACACCTGGCTGTGGCCTTGCTGGGCTTCCAATTAAACATGAATCTACCCTGAGTACAGATGTAGAAAAAGTCTATAATCAAACCTCAAACTACACAAGACTCTGCTGGATGGAAGGGTATACTGTGATCTCCTAAAGTCCATGGACTTCCAGGAGAGAACTGAAATTCACCTGCTTTGCTTTTGTTCAGTTTCAGGGGTAACACCTGCGCATGTCACATCCCAAAGCAAGGCAGAAAATTAAGTCTCCTTGAAATCAGAAACAAAATCACGACTACAGTTTGTTTTTTCTTTTAAACTGACTGCACAAAATCATGGCCAAATCTGGCAAGGCGTTAGGAGCCTAATCTACCACTTAACTACCTCTGGAAATTCCTCCAATTAATTATCATTCTCACAAGACTTTTGAACATAAAATACAGGGGTTTTTAAAGCTAAACTACAGACATCTCTTACAAATTAAGTTCTCGCCCGCTGGGCAGTGAATCACTCGCCATCCACAGCACACCCCATAGTTGACAAACAAAGCAGTATTTGCCACCCTGTTGCAAAACATGGTAGGGCTGTATTTTGGGAAATGCTTCTTCACTAAACAAACATCATCCAGTGCAGTACAATGCTACAGGAGTCACACCAACATGATGCTACATCCTGTGACTGGCTCTGAAACAAGGGTGAAAACAGTCCCATTTTGGGGGCTGGTGGAAGCGTACGCAGGGAATATCAGCTCAGGGGTGGGCTCACTCACCTTTGGTTTGTCCTCAGTCACACCACAACCCCTTTCACCCCACACTGAGGAGCTCAGCCCCTCAGCAGCTCTCCCACAGGCAGGATGATCCAGCCCCCACCCTTCAAAGGCACCTTCTCCAAAATGCTGCCACGTGGTTTACCCAACAAAACCGGTGTTTACCTACATAAAGCTTTGTGTCCTTCTGGATCTTCCACGTGAAGAAATGAAACAGCTCTGTGCTTGAGCTCAGGTCCCAAAAGCATAAATGCAAAGTATGAGAGAAGGAAGAGGTCAGCTTGGGAAGAGAAGAAGGGAAGATATTTCTGTAATTAGCATCCTTTTAAAATGTGAATTGCTTGCCTCTTTTTAACTAATGTTTACAACATGTAATTTTGAAAAACCTTAAGTGCTGGAAGTATCTGCAACAGCTGTGCTACTTCATATACAGATTATCAAGAGCATCACCCAGATTATACAGAGTATCAACAGTATCACCCACACTGCTGTGTCACTGCACCTGAGAGAAAAATCACATCACTTCATATGGCCAATAAAATTACTACTACTGCTTCACTGAAAATAAAGCCCTCTGGGACACTCACTGAATTTCCCCCTAACTTTCCAATTTTCTCACAGAATATTATTTTAGTGTCACTCAGACAGCTGTATTCTGAAATATAAATGTGACAAGTTAAATAAATTATTTGTTCTATTGCACAGAGCTCAGCTTCTCAAAGTGCTCAAGGCCAGTCTGGATGTGATCCTGAACAACCTGGTCTAGTGAAAGGTGTTCTTGCCCATGGCAGGAGGGGTGGAATGAGATGGTCTTTAAGGTCCTTCCCAACTTAACCTTTCTCTATGATTCTGCAGACCCTGCACATGAGGAGCTCTTGCAAGGACCCATCCTTTCACACTGAGTTCCAGCTCCTCCAATCATTTGGAGTAGAGATATGCACAGGCACACTGTAAAAGGACAGAAAAATCACCTCACAGCCACCTTATCCTGCAAAAGGAACACCATCATCATCCCCACACAGAGACAAAATCAAATCTGCCTCATACATCAAATCTGAATGGCAGAGGAGAGTCTGGCAAGGAGGAAAAGGTGAGATTACTTGGCAGGTTTTGCCTGAGCCACAGCAGAAGCCTCCAGATGGGCTGCAGGCCATGATTTCATGAGTCATTATGAAATCAAACTTCTACCTGCTAAATCAAAACATAAAGACTACAGCAAAGATCTCCCAATTTTGTTTGCAATAGGAATGAGCCACTGAAACAGCTCCTTTATCTCTAGGTTATGGACTAACTTCAGTGGCTTTGGACACAAAGCCAAAGCAGCCTGGCTTCAGGGGAACTACTTCATGTTTCAGCCTGATGCTTCAGACTGAATTCAAATTGAGGGGATGAGGCTATCACGTCAGCAGCACTCTTGCTTAATGTTTTGAGTCACATATTGTATTAGTCACAAGACACAGTAATTGCCTTCCCATCCTTTTTCCCTCGCTGAGATGAATAACCTCTCTTAGAAGCAGGTTTTCCTAGAAGCTTTTGATTAGAAACCTTCCCAGAAAACTACTGAGCAGATAAAAAACCCAACCAGAAACCTCCACACACAAATATACATACATGACTCACAATGATCAAATAATCCTGCAGTGAAAAGACAAGTTTTGCTATTTACCTGTGAAAGGAATGTAGGCTGTCTCAGTCCTGGGAGCTGCAACTGCAGTGTGTGGAGCATCAGTGTGCAAACCTCTGGGTACAGCTCCACATCCCATGGATGCAAATCACTCCAGCTCCATCAAGGCCCCTCCACTTGCTCCCCTGCTGTCCAGTAAATCATGCACAGGTTATCCTTCTTGTTTCATCTGGTTATTAATGTTTTAACAAAAACCAACCAAACAAAGACAAAAAAAAAACCCCACCAACCAAAGGTCAACTGAGGCCCTTTTCGTGTGCAGCCTCCACACTGAAATAACCTCCATGGTTTGGATTACAGCAATGAAAAGATGGGAGCAGCCAGGCTTTGCTTCTGTTCTCAGGTCACTCTGGTGCAGTTCGGTGCCAGAGGGATCAGGGAAAAGGCTCCACACTCCAAGTGTGTGGTTGCTCTTCTCTTCCACTTCTGCAATATTAAGCCATCCAAAAAAACAGGGGGAGAAAGTTCAATTTACACAGAATGCCCCAAGCGTCCATAAGCAGGACACACCAGTACTCCTGGCACATCCCTTGCTTTCTAAATCGTTTTTTAACTTTACAGTTCAGTGGTATAACAAAAACAGCTGCACAGGGTTGTCCTATGTCCCTCCCTAATCTGTGCCTCCCTATTTATGCCTTCCCTCCCTGCTGCTTGTTGCTGAGCAGCTTCTCGACCCCTTCTCCTCACCATGGGTTTACAGGTGCTGGTGGGACAATCTCACAAAAAAACACTAAATGTTTCAAGAAGTTGCCTTTTTTCCACATAACTCTTTCTATTAAAAGTAAGGTAGCACATCCACATCGGTCATAGCTCAACCTGCCATGTTTTGCAGACCTACTGCACACGAGTATGCCTTGTTTGCTCGTTGTCCTTGCATGTGTTTTCTGTACCTCAGTCCAAATTTCCCGTGTCTCTCTCCTGTCCTTTTTTGGGGGGGAGGCTTTTCTTCACTATTTTCACCACAGAGGCTGGAGGCAGGTGGTGGAGGCAGCAACTGGGTGGCCCTCAGCACCCTGAGAGGGAAAGCACCCCAAGATTCCTGCTGGGCTGGCAACAGGCCTGGACACAAATTCACCATTATTTCTTGGGAGGCTGAGATTTTTTAAAAGTTTTTAAAGGAAAAACTGGACTTTCCTTACGCCTCAAGCACGTCTGTTCAAGCCGCGGGCACAAACGCAGCACCGACAAAAGTGGCGGGGAGGGAGTCAAACATGGCCGCCCTCCCTGATGAGAGCCCGGCAAAGCCCGTGAGGGCAAAGCGCCGGGGCCTCGTGGGTGCCTTGCCGCCCCCAAACCCCTTCCCAGACACCTTCCCCTCAGTCCCAAAGGCTCCTCCCCACCAGAAACTTCTTCGGATATTAGGAAAAAACGATGGGGCCATTCGCCCGCCCTCGGGAGGGAGCACCGGCTGCGTTTGCAATTGCACCGGGCTGCCGTGGGGGGACGGCGGGAAGCGGTTTCCCTCAGCGGCTGGAAGTAGCCAGAGGCAGCCCCGAGGAGATCCATCCCAGGTTTTCCCTTTCCAGGGAAATAAATACTTGGTGTATTGCAGCACCATCTGCTGGTTCCTGTAGATGGGACACAGAGAGATCTCCCAATTGGATAGAAAAGAAAAATTGAGAGGGGGTTTTGAGTGGTTTCTTGCACGTGGGCTTTTTTCTGAAGATTTTCCTTCTTCTAAAGGCATTAAGGTGTCTCTAAATAAGAAGTATAAGAAACGCTACCACCCAGAGAAAAAGTGGGCGTGTTAGACCCAACTTAAGGGATTTTTTCTGAAGAACATACATTCTGAAGAACAAAATCCAGATTTTTCACTGTTCCTCTGAAACAGACGGTGGTGAATCCGCAGAGCCCCTAGGGAAGGATTTTCTGAGGTGACCAATTGGTTGTGGGCACTTTTATTTTTTTCTGTATATCTAACTCGGGCTGCCTGTCCTTATTTCTTTATGTTTGTATTTCATGAAGCCCTAAACCTCTGACCCTGTGGTCCTGTGGAGGGGCTCAGCCCGCCCACCCGCAGCCACCATCACTTTGCTAAGCCCTTGCTGCCTTCCAGCGGTTCCTTTTTCCAGCCGGTTTCCTTCCTGGGCTTGATCCGTCCCAACGCTGAAGTCATGTTGGTGAGTTTTATTGAAAGTTGTTCCTTGCTGCTAATTTACAGCCTGGTGAAGGCAAAAGGAAGAGGTTGGGATTTTCCCCCTCTCAGTGGTTGATTTGAGATAATACAAATATGAAGAAATACCTTACTTTGAAATTATGCTATATAGAGAGGAGTGGCGCTGACCTCTTTTGCTTCTTTAAAATGTAAGTACAATACTAATTAAACCGTGACTAAACAAAAGAAGACTGGTCCACCCTATAGACTATTTGAAAAGAAAAAAACCCTTCCCTTTACAGGGCCCAGCAAATGTCCAAGGTTCAAACAAAGTACAAGGTGCTAACGAACGGAGTCTTGACAAACCTTGTTTTCCTGCACAGGGGCTCAGTACATAATGACTTCATTCAGCAGCTACTGTTCAAGCATGGAAAGTGTTGGTAAAGAAATCCCACAGAGATCAGACAACCATTTTCCTAACTTAAGCTTCCCCCTCCGCTCCTCCCCCGTTTGCCTTTCGGGCCTCTGCCAGTCATAACATAAATATTCATCAGCTGATATTTGCAGTAGCTGTGAAGTTATGAATGAGGCCAAACTCCTTTCCCTCCTGCCCCATCTGCAAAATGGCAGCTTCTGGTCTTAGCTCATGGTCAAACGACACTTTCCGAAATCCCCAAAGTGCACTTGCAGGCTTTTCAAATTCAGTCGGGCTTTTAATGCGCAAAGCAGAAATGCTGTCTACCTAATATTTACCCTGGGATTACTGAAAAAAAAAAAAGATATATATATATATATATTACTTTGCTATGCTTTAAACTTTGCGATGCCTTGACGTAATAGACAGAAGTGTTGGCAGCTCAAAATGTTGGTTGGTTTATTTCAGGGGACATGACTGCTGCAGGTTTCCTTTCTGAATTGAATACCAGACACTTGAACCATTTGTTGTGCAGAAAAGAGAAACGGCTTTTATTCTTAATGCTGGTTTCTTAACCACCTGGGTGCTGTCAGAAGGAGCCATATGCACTGGAAAACACTTTTAATAAGACTCCTTTAAGCCTGTCTTAAACCCTGAATCCTGAAAAATGGAATCCCCACTGCCTGTCATATGTGTTTTCTCTCGGCAGATTAGTGAGGGGCTGCTGCTTTAGAAATGTTCCGTTCTCACAAAGCCTGGAATTATGCTCTCAAACCTACCATGGGTCAGCAAGACAGAGAGACATCTGATGTAGCTACACCAACAAAGTCAAAAGCAGGGATGTCAGAGAAACAATTTGACAGTGCAGAGCTTTAATAAGTCTAATTCAGCAAGGTATCAACACTGGATCATAGAGGATTAAAATTCCTAAATGGCCAGAGCCATTGGGAAGTCCTGGTGAAGAGACTCAGCATGATTCGAGAGTAGGAAACTGGAACACATTTTTGTAGCTTGGGTTGCACAAATCACTCATGCAAACTATCCTGTCTTGTCTGAGTCTCATAGATTCAGCCATAAATAAAAACATCACCTTCTTCAAGGAAGGTGATAGACTTAGGAAGTTGTAAAGATGTTGCAGTTATCCTATTTGATTTTGACCATGAAAAACCAGAACATTTCAGTCAACAAGTCTCCAATATCTTTTGGCCAAAAAAGAGCATATCTTCTAAAAAAAATTGTATTTAATGTAAAGACTACAAAGGACAATTTATGACATCCCTTGAGAACATTCCAACACTCATAATCATTGTTGCTAAAAAGAAAAAGGCCCCATGCTTTGTTTTTAATACCTACAACTTTCAGCCACAGCACTCAGTATGTTCTTTTTTGAGATGAAAGAGCCTCAGAATCATCTCACTTGCACCTCCAAACCTAGATCAAGTTCTCTTTCCATCTTTTTACTGATCAGCTACGTACACTTCTTGGAATATTTGCACTGGCAAAGGCTGCAGAGGTGTTGGGTCCTGCATGGCAAAAAGGCTTCACCTCTGGGAAATCAGGCACAGGTTCACTATCAGGACATAAGTGAACTCCAAAAAGTCGTGATCAGGGCAGGAAAAGTTATAAGGCAGATGCTGAATACACTCCTTAGTGTGGCTCCTCTGCTCCCACATACAAGTAACTGCTTGCAGTGTGCACATTACACGTAAGATCAGCAGGCAGCCCCTTAGCCAGACATATGTAAAGTTTTGTTTTACAGAGCTAAATCACATGTTGGAATGGACATAGGTCCACTTGATTTGGACAATTAAAATTCACAAATAGAAAACATTTTACTAGGAATTTCTGCGTTTGACAACAAACATCCCCTAAAGTTACACTGTTTTTTGCACCACACCCAAAATACAACGTTCTTACTAGGCTGATGGTCCTGTTTTTATGAGTTGTTTACATACTGTTGTGGTGCTTAAAACCATCCTGTTGGGGCAACAGAAGTGTCTGTGTGACAGGACAAGTGAAGAGTAATTAATTGACACACTTCACTGAACACTCAAATACTGGGATGTGCTGTTCTGGAATTTACCATGATGACGTGGCTCAGCATGATGGAATAACTATGGCCAGCACTACAAACAAAAACAAGGTGGGACAAAACTAATCACAGTGACACCTCCTCATACCCAGTGAGGCAGTGCCAGTAGTATCTATGCTAATTACAAGTAGAAAAGGAAAGAGAAGCTTCAAGGAATTTCTCCACAGCCATTTTCTCATGAGAGTGGAAAGGTGAGACTGATAAAGGCTATCTCAGGATGCTCTCTCCTTCATTCCCATATATTAATATTCATAGTAATAGACATGTTGCTTTCCTGTGTTAATAACCAAAAAACCTCTCAGAGGCAACAAAAATCCTCCAAGGTAAATTATCCAGTGCACAAATTCAGAATGGAATGATTGTGCTTTAACCACAGCTCTAGAAATCATGGCAGCAGCCACAATGTTGGCTGAGACACACTTTATGTTGCAGCCAACATCTTTGTTCATCACGTAGTACTGAAGATTTTCAAACACATCAGTACACAAATTAATAAATGAGCTTGGGGGCTGGATGTGCTCTACAGTTCCTTGTTCTTTGGATGCACTCTACATCCTGTATAATAACTTGACAATATGCTCCTCTCCATATCAGAGCAATAATGGAAAAAGGATTGAGAATCAAAAGGATTTTTTTTTTAATCTTTTTATATTTATGGTAAAAGGGTCTTTCTGTAATAGATCAAAAGTATGGTTTTATGCTTGCAGAGGGGACATGTACACCCAAACCCAACACACTTGAAGCCGATAAAAAGCCGAGCACGCAGATGGTTGAACTGTCTGGGTTGACGCTCATCAGCATGCCAGCGAATTATTTCGGTCGGGTGTGGTTTTGTAGTCTGTTATGCAGCAGTTACAAACCTACACATAATTACTTGCAAGTGACTGTCCCTAGACTAACAGGAGAAGGACTGTCAATGATGCCAGAAGGTCTTCCCAGTGTCTCTGGCACCACTGAATAACCAGAACATAAGCTGGAGCTTTCAGAGATGTCTCTCAGCCTGCTGTACAGCTGTGGCAGTCTTCCAGGTTAGAAGGGAGCGCACAAAAAGCAAAGGCTGGGAGGCTGAATCTGTTTAAAGTATAGTTTATGGATAAATAACACAAAGTACAGAGATCATAAGCTACTTGGGTTATTTATATATTAAAGTGTGCATGTCATGCACTGGGACTGGTCATCTTTCCATTCACAAAAGATGGATTGAGTGAAGCTCTGAACAGCCTGGTCTAGTGGAAGATGCCCCTGCCCATGACAGGAGGGTGGGAACTAGATGAGCTTTAAGGGACCTTTCAACCCAAGCTATTCTATGATTCAGCACCAACTCTGTAACAGGGCAAGTTTGGGAAATACCAGCAGCATTTAGAAGGTTACTCCACAGGCCTTGCCAAATTAAGAACAATCACCACAGCAGCCTTGCCACAGAACTCGCTGCTTTCCTCCCACTGCGGCCTCAAAATTCCCGATAAAAGCAACCATCAAGCACCTCACTTGACAGCTGCAAGTCCCACCAATTCAAATACCATGAACCTGATGGGATACCCACAAGACTTCCAGTGAAACCTATGAAAACTTTGGTGTCTCTTGGGAAGGAAGGGAGAACTGAGCCTGTAGGTTCACTTGAAGGTCTTTGGCAGTCTCTTCTTTAAATTCCTTACCATGGCTGTAGATGGTATATGGGATCCAGGGACTGGGTTCCTCTGCCACAAGACTCAGTGCTTTCTCTGCTGACATAAAGTGCTGATGAAGCCACCAAAGTCCCATCTATGCAGGTCCCTTGTCTCATCTGGCAAACCTTCAACTTTAATCCTGGGTAGGGGGCTCTTGAAAAATGAAGATGAGCTCTTACCTTCTCACCAAAGGTAACAGCAACACCCAAACCCGTCCACACCTCATGTCCAAGTATTTCCAAAGGACGAAGACTCTGCCCAGAAGTTCCACCCATCTTTCTCATCCCAGGTTCCCTGTGTGATCCAAGTCAAGGGTGTCACAGGAAAGGCTGGTGTGGGCACAGCAGTAAACACACAGGATGCAGTGAGATGCAATCCACAGCCAAGAGATGGATGCTGCCACCCCCAGTCCCGCAGCCAGGGATTAGGAGCTGTGGAACAAACTCACCAGCAGGCAGTAAGGAAATGAGGTGGATTACTGCCAACTCTTACTCTTTAATTGCAGGTATATTCTGTTGGTCACAGTCTCAGGAAAGCACAAGTTCCTCTTTCCTAATATACATTTCTCTGTTTGTAACTCTTTCAAAGAGCTTGCCAGTTGAGTTTCTTGTATGAAAGGCACTTTAGTTTTTCCAGGTTCTTGGGTAAAGACATAAGCTTGTCAAAAAGAATTTATACCAAATTCAGTAATTTTTGTTGCTCTTAAAGGCCTCATGGGAAGGCTGCAGACATGTAACTCCTGTGTCAGTGACAAATTGTAACAGAGACCTCCACCTACACTCTTCAGCTTCTCTCTTTGATAGAATATGTGTACAGACCCAGAGGAAGGAAGCTTAGATATGGAAGATGATCCTGCTGTTTGAATTTCCATCTCTGATCAGCGTTCAGGTTCCCCCTTTTAGGAAGATTGTTTATCTTACACCCATGCTAGGTTTCTGGGTCCAATAACAGAGCATGCTGAACTAATTTGCTGACCATAGAGTAGAGATGTGTACAATACCCATCCTGAATTTGTGTAACGGCTGAGTTTATGCCGTGTCACCTTATTGTAGGACCTTCCCACCTTCCTTTGAAGTCTTGGTGACTGTTCTCAAAAATGAGACTCATCTCACATGAAATAAACCTAGCGGTGAATACCTGCTTTGCAGGAAACTTTTTAATGACAACTAAATGTTTAAAACCCACTACCTTCAGTTCTGCTAAAACTACCTCTGCTCTGTTCACCTGTGGACCTTCCCCATGGTTGTTGAGTATTTGTGGTGTGTGTTGTCCACCCCAGAGTTACCTGCCTTAGGGAGAACAGTGAATTAAGATAGTGGAAGGGAAAGTTAAGGGACTTAGCTGGGGGAATCAGTTTGTTTCTGCTCCCATTTTAGAGAGAGACTTTCTCTTCCTCTGCCTGTCAATTTTCCCTTCTGACTCTGTTGAGCAGAGACTGCTGCCTGCAGAGAAGTATCTCTGCCATGCATAGCACTGCCTTGACCTTGACTGGAACTTACAGCTGCTGCTGTCATAAAATAATAACCAATATTAATCACTGTCAGTCTAGTTATATGAATATCTTCCCTTTGGCTGAACAGTCCATCTGTATGTACCTCCCAGCCTTCCACACCATAGAGGTGCCAACTGATTACTCAGTGTGGATAATTACCTGAGTGCCCTGCAGGATTGTGACAGAGGAGATGTATTGATGGTCTCAGGGCAGTCCTATCAGGGTGCTCTCGGACACAATTCACCCTGTCCACCTAAAATGATGACTTAGGAGCTGGAAACACCTCGGAGGGAATCAGATCTTTGAAGTTCCCCTGGGACAGCCTCTGGGTTCCCCTTTCCAGAGCTGCAGGCCCTGGGGAAACACAGGGCTGCCCTCAAGGGCGTTCTTATGTCAGCACATAACCAGCGTACCTGTGCAAAGAGAGAAGATGAGCTACAACACAGAGGCATTTTGCATCTGGAGGACATGTTCTCAACGCAGCAAAACATCTTTGTTATGAATGTAACATATGTGGTACTCTTCCTCTGTTTGGCAGGAGATAAGAAAAACAGAAGCAATGCAAAAATGAAAACAAAATGGAGCATATAAGCATCGTGAAACAATTACAGTGCTGCGTCTCATTAGCATCTAAATCTGGGATTGCCAGTCTTGTTTTAAAAACAGTTTTGTTCAACACCTAGTGACAGAATTTAAAAGCTGACATATCTTGCTGTATTGTGGGCCAGAGCCACAGCTGGTGTAAATCAGTATAAACTAATGAAGTCAATGGAGCTTCTCTGATTTACACTAGCTGAGGTTATGGCTCAATAAGGTTAGGCTTGCTTTCTAGGAGTGTTCAAGGAAGCCAACTTCTGTGTGTCCTGTGATGAAGTGGTTATTTATAATGGCCTTCACTGTGGTTTGGAGCCAAATTTCCACATCAAAAGTAGCTTTATAAGAGATATCCTTACAGTGAGGTTCAGTGCAAAATCATGACTTCAGAAGCCAGCTTTCCTCGTGCACTCAAGTATTTGATTTCAGCCTGAAAACCATTTGAGAAGCCAAGAAAAGCAGAGCCATTCCTGCCTACTTCCCCAGCTCTGCTTCATCTTTGAGTCGCCTGCATATCCAGCAGGCCCCGACCTACACTGCCCATTTATCAAGGCAAGTTACTCTAAGTGTCTGTTTATTTATGTTCAGAAATTCCCAGTAAGACAGACAAGTTTCATGCTCAACCTGAAAAACTGGGGGTGGGGGTGGAGTTCTTACCAGTTCCAGAGCTATTTGCTTGACTTGGCCACTAGTGAAAATAAAACACAATAACGTGTCCGGAGTCACAGCGAGAGGTGGAGGTCACAAGAAAACAGATCACGTCTTTCACAGC
This sequence comes from Hylia prasina, assembly GCA_013397195.1. NCBI lineage: Eukaryota > Metazoa > Chordata > Aves > Passeriformes > Sylviidae > Hylia > Hylia prasina. Next base: position 1,944,742 of record VYXD01009300.1, on the reverse strand, counting down.
TCCTCGGCTTCGGTGGACTGAGTTATGGCTCCTATTATTTACTTACTGGATTCTCCACCCTGTGTGCACGCTCCAAGCATTCGAAAAGCAGCAGGTCTCTGCTTCAAAGGACTGAGAGGCAAGTGAGAGAGAGAGGAAAATCCGTCCTGAAGCTACAGTAACCTCCTCCTCCACGCTTGATCGGAAAGGTCAGATGTTCTCACAATCCTCGGCTGACTCCTGCCATCTGCTGAGCCACGCCTGCAGCCCTGTACCTCTGTGCTCTCCTCTGCTGAATTAAACTGCCAGACTCTCATGGCAAAGATGTTCCCAGTGCAGCCAAACCTGCTCAGGGTGGGCTTTTCCAGAAGGATACTGGTTTTTTCTTTAGGAGAACCCTGCTCCCTGCATGTCCAGCCTTGATGTGATCTATCAGTTGTCCAGAAAACATCACAGGCTATTTCACTGACCTTGCCACTTCGAAACAGATTGATTTCTTTAGAACTTAGTGCTGAAAATGTGTGTCTTAATCACAGCTGTTGAGATCCCAAAGCAGGGCTGAAGCCTCTCCAAACCTCCTGAGTGGTTTCTGCATATCCCGTGGAGAATGCCAGCCTCTTCTACGCACTCTTCAGTGGGTTCAATCCTCCAGGAGCTCACTGGGGCTGAGGAGACAACTTGGTGGCAATGCTTCCAAAAAGGGAAACTTCTGAACTGCCAGCGGCAGAGAAATCCACACACAGACTGAACACAAAACACCAGTATGTAAGAGCCTGCCTCGCATCTGAACCTCTTGGGAAGTACCACTTTCTCCTTAAAAGCACAGGATCATCCTTCTCTTTCATACCCTCAGGATTTGGTCTTTTTTCTCTTCACAAAACATGTGATAAATATTTTCTCATTTAGAGCTGCAATCTTCTTTTTCAGGGAATGTTCCTGGTCCATCTTGGGAGGTGATTAGAGAACCCCATTCAGTTACTGATCATTCACCAGCCTCCCAAACCAGTTGGGACTTTTTTAGTACCCAGCACACCAGCTCAGTGCTGTCTTTCTGGGTACAGAAGTATCACTCACTTCTCTCCTCTTATTAGGTTTTTTTTCTATGTAGATAGTTTTTCTTTGCATTTGTGACTTAATATGGAGCCAAAGTAAAGCCAGAAAATAATTTCGCTATTAAATCCATCACGTTTGTTATTTGACATTTGGGCAGGCAATTACACTAAAACATCATAAATGCAAAACACTTCTGCTCTGTGCCTGGATCTAAGAACTATGACTAATTGTTCCTAAAAGTTTGTTGGGTTCACTTGTTACTTAAGACAAATAATTTTCTACTTAACATATTTCACAAAGACCTGGTTTTTTGGTCACATTACTTATGCTCTCCTCAGAAACGCTCTCACAAACCATAGAAAGATCTATTGTCACCTGTGTGCTCTGTTTTTTACTCAGCTTCTCCAGATGAAGCAAGTGTGGAGAGAGATGTTTTTTCCTTAGCCTGGCCATTGTTCAGCTTTTAAAATGGTTGAGGGCACTCAGTCTTTCTGCTTTTTAACCCAAATCATAGAGCACTCCTACCTGTTTTTAAATTTAATAATTTCAAAAAGTAGTTGTGTCTTAAAATCAAAAGGAATTCTCTTCACTGTGAAATATTTTAAAAAGAGAATTCTACCAGACAAATTAATTTACTTCCTGTTAACAGTCTCACAGCCTTTAAGTATTTGGCTCTAATTTTGGTTTTTAATGCTTGTCTAGTCTTACTAGGGTTGAACTGGAAGGCAGTCAGACGATTCTCAGATAACAGGCAGGAAAAAACAATGTAAACCCCTTATCCCAGAGGAACTAGAAAGAGTGAATTACGCACAAGTAAGGAAATGGGTTTCCTCACCATCAGAACTTCTACTGAACCACAGAGTTTCAGAACTTTCCTCGAATCTGGTTGGGGCAAAGACAGGAAACTGCATCTTCTGAGCTTTAGAAATAGATCTTAAACATGTAAACATAAGATATTAAGCCCCTGTCTTTTAAGTAACATTTATATTATCTCAAATAAACATCTTGCCGAAGTTAGTCTGTAATTGACATCTGACACAGTCCACATTGCAACAGATATGATAAGTGCACTAAACAGCAGAAGTTATGCTTCTCTGTGCTCTGAGAAACATTCATATTTCCTTGCACAGATAAACTTTATTTTGTTGCTACGCAACTCTCACACAACAGACCACATTCTGCAGTAAATAAGAGTACAAATTTTACAACTGGAGGGCAAGCATGTGGCCTTTTGGGTTTTTTCCCCATTTTGAGTTCCAACCCCAGCTTTAGTTCACATTATAATATTCCATCATTTCATTACAAAGCTGCCTCTATAGCTCAGTAAGGGATATTTCAAACTGAGCAAAGTGGGAGAGTCAGCATGCACGAGGCTGATGGAAAACAAATGGTGGAGCTGGTGATGTCAGTGAAACCAAGAAATTAAGGGGTTTTTCTCTTTTTTAGTCTTCTTTAAAAATGAACGTTAAATTTTCACAGCAAGATATTCAAAACTGGTGTGGCCTCTCTCTGCTCCCTGTAAAACTGCTGTAACTGCAAGGGGGGTGAGACAGGTGAAGGGCTGCCCTTGGTTTTACCCATGATGACAACAGTATAGTCTTATCTCCTTTGTTCTTTACAGTTTTTGTTCTTTACAAAATTTCTCCTGAAGTCAGTGGCTATTTGGATTGTTTAGAGAACAGAGATCCTGCATGTCTCTGCATCCTCTGCATCATAAGCAGAGTGAAGAACACTAAGATTTATCTGACTTAAGGGTGTGCATGGAAACTCAATAGGGACACTAGGCTCTTCCCAAGTCATGGGTTAATGCCTCAATTATTCAAGTTTCCCTTTTGCACATGGCTGCAAATTCTACAAACTCTCCCAGGTAGCATCAGCCTTCCCTTGCCACTGGATGCAAATCAATCCAGGTGAAAAATGTGACTTGGAGCTCCGGGTGGATGCAGCTGGCACAGTTTGGGCTACCGAGATTTGCATTAGCCAAGGATCCCACATACATCCAATGCATGTACATAACAGCTGTCTGACTGCAGAGGGGCTTAAACAGCTGAATTTCCCCAATTTTCCCCAGTTTTGCTTTGCTCTTTGGTTCCTTACAATAAAGAGTCCCCTGGGCTCCTACAGCCTACGTGCCACAAGCCCAGATGCTTATGAAGTCACTAGGGAAAGGACACTCTGTTCATAAGAAAGCAAGATTTAATCTCTACAGTCTACAGTCTGGTTTCTCTAAACAGTGAGCAAGAAGCATCTTTTGCATTTTAAATTTCAGCATTTCTGTTTGCTATCAAAACATTTCTGTTTATAGTTTCACTTTAACAGCTAAATTACTCCCAGGCATGGAAATTAATTGTCAGCATTTGTTGCAAAACACATTGAAGTTTCTATGCTGGTCCTTTATAAAAGCCCATCTCTAATCACACCTCTCAGTGTAGCAGCTTTCCATAAGAGCCCAAGAGATTTGAAAACACCTGTAAAATTTGCTTTGAGCTCTTTCTTCAGCAAGTGATCTGCTACAGAGCAGAGCATTCCCTCAGTCAGGACTGCAGGAGGAGGCCCACAGAGGGAATGCAGTTGGATTTTGTCTGGAAGCACAACAGGCAATGCACAGGGCAAGAGTCTTTAGACCTAAATCTTGGAAAACAATACTTGATGTCTTCGGATCAGTGTCCTGCCAATTTCTTCTACTCTCCGGCATCCTGGAGGAGAAGTTGCAGATCAGTTCAAGCCCCTGATTTTCCAACCCACTCTAAGCCTTTTCTTTTTCTGCTTCCGAAAAATCTACATTCTGTCAGATGAAATCCACCCCTTAGCGACCCAAGATTTGCCACTACTTTTCTATGGATTTATTGCTCTTCTTGTGAAAAAAAACCCCAACAAAATAATGTTTTCACCTAATCTACTCAGTTCCCCATTTATAAGGCAGGGATAACAAGTCTTTTCCCCATTTCTCCACAGACTAACCTGTTTAGATTGCAAACATTCCCCTCATGCAAGTTGCTATAGCATCTTGCCTGGGGCAAATGAAAGCTCTGAGAAAATGTGATTATGGAGAGGAAATGTTGATGTCCCACCTGTCAGTGCCATTGCCAGGCGAAACTCTTCCTTCAGCATCTGGAGAACTTCTTTTGCTCCTTCTTCACCCTGGGAGATTAGGAGACAATGTGAACTATTATGTGTATGTATATGTGTGTAGGTATAGACATGTGCACAAGAAAAGTTTTATGCACAAACATAAATCCTGAGGGTTGGTCATAGCAATTTTAGCAAACAGCAAATCAGATGATCTGGATGCACAGAGACACATCACACACACGCTCCTCTGTGCACACAGACACAGGTATGTGCATATAATAAGGCTACACAGTGAATCTAGGGATGTAAAGTCATGCATTTGAGCCTTTCCTCACTTACTTGATAAGCCAATCCCCAGAGGACAGGTCTCCCAATGAAAACAGCTTTGGCACCAAGAGCCAGTGCCTTGAGAACGTCCGTGCCTTTTCTTACACCACCGTCCAGGAACACCTCCACCTTCCCCTCCACAGCCTCCACGATTTCAGGCAAGACATCAATCTAAAAGAGAGAAACCAGGAACACACCTTGGCTGCTCCTGAAACCCTATTTATTTTTTAAGCCAGGTCTTACACATAGGGTGCAAGCTTTACAGCAGCTTAATGAGCAGTTGCATCTCTACCCAAATAACACAGCTTTGTTTTGAGAACCAGCAGTGACTTTGCAGGGTAGAAGGTACATGCAAAGGGCAAATACATTTGGAGAGTCACATAAACAGAATGAGAATCATCAGGGTCTCACAAAATGGCCATCTGACTCCATGACACATATCTGACACTAAGCCAATATCTGATTTTTAAGCAGAATATATGAAACAGCAGCGCTAAGGAAGCCTTTTGGTGGTGTTACCTCCCAAACCTCCAGTCTTCACTAGTTTGGGGATGAAATTGAATCAGCACACTTTTTAAATAATCACCTTTGCTTCCCTGTTTAAATTTCCCATTCATTTATCCTGAGAGCCAGCTCAGGAGCCCAGAGGCAGGCACTGTACCTATAGACAAGGAGTGAGAGAAACATATGCCTAGAGGAACTTAGAGTTGGCTGAAAAATTTTAATTAATATATTTTCCTTTTTGAAAATGCATCTAATTACAGGAATGACTACAGAGAAAAGCTTCTTTATGTAAGAAAAAATTAACTTTCCTCTAAGTTTTGAGCAAGGTGGGAAATAATTTCTTTTAAAGCACATGTATGTGCTTTCACTGACCTCTGGTCACCCCCTTTCTCAACTTACCCCCTACACCAGTGATACAAGCAAGGGGGGGAAATTTTTTTACTGTTCTCAAGTTACAAGTAAGCAACCAGGGAATTAAGTAATTCCTCTTGCCATGCAAGAGGTCCCAAAGAAAGGATGAACCTCCTGAATTCAAGCCTGGAGCATTAATTACAGGGCAACTTTTCCTATAAGGCCACCTAAATAGTTCCTATTCAAGAAAATCAGGAAAGGAACACCACTAGAAGCCAAGTATTAAGGAGACTGGAAACAGTGTGTGGAAGTAAGACAAAAGACACACAAATTCATGTCTTTCAAATACGGATGTAATTAATTTCCTTTCTAATGGATAAAAATTACTAGAGGATGGGGGGGGGAAACTTGAAAGTGCAGTTTGTTTTTAGATTTGGATTAAAATTTTCTTGACATTTGGCACTTGCTGTGATTTCCCCCTCCCTTTGGTTTTGCTCTCTTGCCAGACATATTTTGGATCTATTTCCATATCCAGAGACCACTTTCTACATCCTGACAAACTGTACCAACATTAAAGTGCTCTAATAACTAAAGCATGATGCAAACCATAATTAAAACATAGATTTCCTCAATGTGTAACAAGACACTAGAAATATTGACCAGCTTGGGTTCAGCTCACGATCTGAAACCCCACGAAACTGAAGCAAATGATTCTGTTTCTAAATCAGAACCATTTAACATGATCTGATACAGATACATTATGAAAACAGCAATCTGAAGTGTTGTTCTTTGTACCATAAATCCAGGGAACACATCAGCTTTAGCAATTCTCCTCTGCCCTGTGGTGTGGCAAAGCAGTAACCCCTAACAAGAAGCTTGCAAATTTCTCTTGTACTGCAGCTGTCAAAAATTAATTTGTATTTCTTGAGCTCTCATGGGTTCCTCAAAATCATGTTTTTAACAGCCTAATACATTGTTGCTGTTGGATTACCTCACACACGGTAATGCAAACTCTTGCCCAAGAGTTTTAAATACCCTCAATGAAAATTGGGGAATACATTCCCAGGAGGTGACAAGAGTTCCCTCCTCCCTTCAGGGAACCATCATGGAAAACAGGAGGTTTTTCATCGAGAACATATTGGAAATACTCAGAGAGGCACAACTGGGCTTTGATTCTCCTCCCTTTCATTCTCTTTTTATTTGTGCAGCTTTCCCACACCAAATGAAGCAAGATGAGTGATGACTGGAATTTTGGGGTTTTTCCTTCATCCTGAGCACATACTTTTTCATTTTCCTTTACTTCTGTATTTTTTGCCGACTGAGAAATTCTCAAATCCCTTTCACCTTTGGAAAAGTCACGGGGTAGCACGACACGGAAAAGGAAAAAGGAAAAACTGTAATTTAACCACCCTCTCCCTTTTCCAAAGGTGAAAATACTTGAAAGGAGAAAAATGGAGAGTTTCATTCTGCCTTTAGCTGTTCCTTAACTGTAATTTTTCAGGAGCCTCCAAAGAATATTAAAAGAGGAAAAACAACCCTAATACAACCTTCAGTGTGCTGCAAATGGTAACGAGGGGTTTTCAAAAAGGAATGAGAAAGGAGAAAGGAAAGAGGAGTGTGGAAAAAAAATTCTGAAAGATTTTCCAATTTGATCTACCAAGGAAAGGCTGTGTCTAACTCAGTGTATGATGTGACGTACATAGAGAAGTGGAGAGAGGTTATTACTTGTGGCTTAAGGCACAGAACACTTATTCCAGGTTTTTCCTCCAGCTTCCACATGTTCAGAGAAAGCAAACAAAGAGCCAAAAGGTAGGGAAAATTAGAGATTACTGGAGCACATTGGCATCAGTACTCACAGTGGCAGGGACCCCATCAAGCTGTCGCGCTCCGTGATTTGACACGAGGATCCCATTTACCCCAATCTTTACAGCTTCTTTGGCATCATCAGCTAGGAGAAAACCCAGACATGATGTGTCTTTCCATAAGTGGGAGCTTCACTAAGAAAACCATTGTCATCTCATGCAAAGCCACCTTAGGGCTTCAGCCTTCCAGAGCCTTGCTTCAGCCTCGCAGAGAAAGGTTTTATCTTTAAGTAATAAAACCAGAAAAGTAATTTGAAGTGTTGGAGCAGAACATTTTATCCCTTTGGATCAGCAGCCACTTTGGTTGCTAGCCTTTATTTTCTCTGCTACATCCCAGAACTCATCAGTACAAAATTCTTTTGCTGAATGACTTTGTCCACTGCAAAATTATTGGCACGATCATATTGATGGTGGTGTTGGTGACAACACCAGGCACTTATTGAAGCAGCTGCTTCCCCAAACACCTTCACTGGTGGGTTGCTGACAGTGCAGGAGGAAGTGACAGCTCTTCCCTTGCCTTCCCCCAGAAGCAGCAGAGCTACACACCCCTGAGGATCCCTTTCAGCACGATGGGCAGCGAGGTCAGCCCCCGCAGCCACTTGATGTCCTCCCAGTTGACGGTGGCATCGATGGCCTCAGCGACGTACACAGCCAGCCCGCTGTTTTCTCCAAAGTCTTTCCCCGAGGAAAATGCCAGCTCGCTGCTGGAGAAGTTTTTTAATCTAAAGTGACAGAAGACACAGGAAAATAGTCTGAGGAAGATTCTCTGTAGGCACGATTGGGCCCAAATGCCGGCATTCAATATACCTGAGTTAAAGCTTTGCTGCACTGCAGGGCAGGAGCAAAACCAGCTGGTCCCAGCATGTCAGATCCCAGTCCTCAGTGAGCCAGAACCTTTGGCTGACAAATTATTTGATAATCAACATAAGCACTGGATCTTTAATGTCCCTTGCAACTAAAGCCTTTCTATCTTTCTGCGATGGTTTTGTGATAACATTGGGCAAGTTTCTCTGGCCCAAGGTAACAGTTCTACTTTAGCAAAAGAAATATGGTTGGGTTTTGTTGTTTTTCAAATCCAGGGAATTCAGCTATAAGAGGAATAGGGGATCAGGGAGGTGGAGGGAAGAAGGAGGAAATGAAGTTTTCTTAAGGTCCATGAAACAGATGGATGTCCATGAAGCCCTGCAAAGAATTCAGAATTTTCATCCAAAAAGGCCAACAGCCAGCCTGTTTACCTTGTGTCCCTTTTGTACCTTTCCTTGTAAAATGTAGGGAGGACAGGAAGGGGAAAGCATTAGCTGTTATTTGGGGTTTTCAGCAACAAAATCTCACAGGTTCTAGCACATCCATGTCCCAGTTGCCCTGCTCTTCTGAAACTGTGTCCTGTTCCACACTGGGCTATTTAATGCTCACATTTCACATTTTGGGAAGTGCATGAGTGTTTTTGCATGGAACCTGGCTGGTTTCAGTACTGATTTCATGCCTGCAACAAGCAGCATTTCACATGGCTTTTCTGTTCAGCTCCAGGCCCAGAAGCAAATGAGAAAGGAGTGAGCTCTCAGCAAGATCCAGCTTTTCAGCTGTTGGTTTGTGGAGGGTGGGGTGCCCAGAGAAAAACAGAACCATGGATAAGATTATATAAATAACTGTTGTTTTTCTTGGCCTGGAAAATGCAGATCAACACTTGGATGAATGTTGCCTTACATACATCTCAGAGCACAATGGCACCTTGTTGTTGCTTTGAAACTTTGTTGAAAACCCGAAGCCAAGAAAAAGTTATCACATAAATGAGCAGAGCCCCGCACTAGGAGAGTTGCACCGTGGCCTCTGCAACAAAGCACTGCCCAAGCAGCACTTGGGAATCTGCAGTGATTAATTGGAACCTTTAAGGATTACTCCAATTTCATGTGATTTCACAGGGTTCACTCAAAACCTTGTTGTCTTTGGGCAGGTGGGGTCAAAGTGCTTCAGAAATGCTCTCCTGCTTTCCTCAAGTCTTTCGGTTATTGGACTCGCATTCAAGAACTCCTCAGCCCCAGGCCTTAAAATTCTATTGTCCCTAACAAATCAGCTATTTAAATAATTGTTTAATTCTGTCTTTTAGAGTAAAAGGTCAGTGTGTATTGATAATGTGTCAAACACAGATCTCTAGCACGATTACAACATAGGACATACATATACCAGTGTGGTACATTTTCATGTTAGAGAGTTTTCTGGTGCTTTCCTCCTGAAACTGTGCTTTAATACAGAAATCAGGGCAGAGTTCAGGTTGCTCTGTCAACTTTCATCTCTTAGCTGTAAGTACAAGTGTATGGGGGAGAGCCAACACACCAAGCTCTGGAGGGGCTTTTGCCAGTGAGGTAGAGAATCAGATTCACTGCAGAGCCCCATGGCTTAGCTTCCTTTTGAATAGTATGGAAATTAAAAAAAAACATCTAGATGTGATTCTTGCTAAGTACATGTTAAATACAATGTGTGTATAGTATAACACAATGTGTTGTACTGTACACAATGTGTATAGTATAACATACAATGTGTTGTACTATACACAATGTGTATAGTATAACATACAATGTGTGTGTAGTATAACACAATGGTCTTTGGAGACATAGGAAGAACAATTCAGTTTCATTGATAATATTCTAGCTTTCACACAGAACTCACTTCAAAGTTTATCTGCTTCAAAATACCTTAAGCTGTCATTTTTTTTTTTCTCTGTCTCTCCATTTTTGTGTTCATATTCATGCTCTAAATAATTCTAACATGTGCCATGGTAGACTGTGGTTGTTACCAAGACCTACATGCAAGAACCTCACAAGATTTTTAGCTTCAAGTCCTGGATATCCCATCAAGTAAATATTCTTCCAGCTAGTCCTTGGCTGCTAGAACTGTGCCGGGCAAATCAGCACCCTTAAACACCATTGTAAGGTTAAAATTCTGGTTTAACTCTGTTCAAAGTTGAAATCCTCATTGGCCCTGCAGTGGGGAGGAACTAGAATTAGTGCTGAAGTCAATCATGATGCCAGAAAATGTCCCAAAATACACCTTGGGGTAAAAATTGCCCTCGTGGAAAATTTAGAAAGACTGATACCCACGTTTCTGTATTTGAGTAAAAGAAGGGTTGAAGTTGTTCAAAAAGGGGCTCTGCAGTCACTAGCAACATGTCCCTGAACCCAGAGCAGTGTCATAGGACAACACAGAAGGAACCTTTTGGAAGGGAGTTTTGGCCCACAAAGTCCAGGCCCCTTCAGAACCCAGCCAGTTCTGCTGCTGGATCCCAGCTCAACATCAGAGCAGTTCGCTCGGGGCTATGCCCAGCCGAGGTTTGAAGACAGCGAAGAATACATTGCCACGTGCATAAAGAAATGCCCCACGTCTCTTACTTCTGCAGCCTCACATTGCCCGGCACAGCACCTTTGACAGTGTGCAAACAGCCAGGAAAGCTTCGTTCGGACCCAGAGCAGACCCCAGCCCGAGCAGAGCAGGAGGTACAGCCCCACAGGGTTGGAGCCCAGGACACGCTTCTCCCCCAGCAGCCCGCGGCGCCGGCACGTCCCACACGCGGCCGCAGCGGTACCTGAGGTGCGGGGGGAGCTGGAACTTGTTGCGCACGTCGGCGACGCGCCGGCCCAGGTACGGGGTGTCCACGGTGACGAAGATCCCTCTGTAGCCGGCTCTCTCCGCGCGCCTCACCAGCGACGCCGTCACCTCCCGGTCCTTGTACACGTACAGCTGCAGCCAGCGCAGGCCGGCCGGAGCGGCCTCCGCCACCTCCTCGATGGAGGAGGTGGCCCAGGAGCTCAGCATCATCCCTGTCCCCACGGCCTGGCAGGCTGGGGGAGCACAAAGTGAGATTCTCTAAGCAGGAGCGTTAAAATAATGCATTCGAGGCTCGCAGCTTTTCGAATGTTGCCGCGTTTTGCCTCCCAACAATCACCCTCGGCGCTGCCAACCCAGGCTGCACCGCCTAACCTCGTCCAGATATTTTTTTATGAATCTGTCACTTATTCTTTTTGGAGTAATCTGTCACTTAGTGTAAAATAAAGGAAAACACGCTGTAAAACTCAAAAATATTATAGAAAGCCTTGTTTTCCTTGGTCTACCACAGTACGCATATTTTTAATGTAAACGGACCTCTGTTTCAAGACGCCATCCCCAGCCCATGGAGGAATTAAAAAGTGGTCTTTATGACAACATTTTATTAAATAAGGATTACAAGCTTCTTGGAGTGGAAAGTTATGAGCAGCTTATTCAAACAAATTGGTTACACCCTCGCAGGGCCACCAGCTAATTTTTCCTCACTGGAAATACAGCAGCAATCACCCAAACCTCTCTAGTTCGTAACCATTCCGTTCCTCCCCTTGAATTACTGGACATAGCTCGCTCTATATCGGGAATGCGCGGGAGGATTGAGAACCCGGGGATTGCAAAACCCTCGCATCAGATAAGGGAGAAATGTAAATGTTCAATCTGCCTTTAGGTATCTATCCATTTATTTCCATTTTTTCCTTTTATTCACAAGTCTACCCCTACAGCCCTTTGGTTGCAAAAGCAAAAATTTAGTTAGAAACTGCACAATAAAACATTTTTGGTGAAGAGAAGATACAAATCATCACCATATCCTTTCAACCTAGCTGCATATGTAGGCACAGAGAAAATAGTACTTTTCTCTTATTTAAGATTAGGTTTAAGCAGTTTGGTTCAATGAGAATTCAGCCATTCCAAATGGGGTTATGGCATTTTCATGCAATCATGCTCACAAAATTGCCCTCGTCTCTCCTGTAATGTTCGCAGCTCCCTGGTGAAGCACCAGCTCAACACACGTAGTTTAGATCTCTCAGGCAAATCCAAAGTTCACAGACAAAGTTTTTCAAAGTTTTACAAGTTCCCAGTTCCAGCTTTGGTCAATCTGTGCTTGATCTTGATCATTTTAAAGCTTATTCTGACAATTTTCTAGACTTCGAAAACTATGAGATACAGAGGCCTGAAGTGCTGCCAGGTCTGGTTGGGTTTTTTTTTTTCTACCTCAAATTAGGTTTCTCTAAAAATACACTCCCACTTCTCACACATTTAGCTGCAGTTGAAGAAAACAGAAACAACTCATTTCCTCTAACAACTGTATTTTACACTTCACTTTTGGGGTGCTGCAAATTATTTATTATTTCAAATCAGTCCTGCTACAGCCATATTCCCACAGGATGCTCTTGCTGCAATATGTGACATTTGCCAGAGTTTAAGCATGAGATGTTTTTGTAAAGCAGCCTTTCCTCATGCCATTTCATGATTGCTTTTAGCTGTTTGTTTTTTATGGGTTTTTTTCCAGGTCATCTTTTAATCCTGAGCATTGCCTAAAGGACACATGCACCCTTGTACACCCTGCAGGCTCCTGCTGGGCTCCACGACAGCGCAGAGAGCACAGCAGCAGCCACACACAGGCAGCTGGGGCAGTCCATGGACTCACATAATGGTAAAGAATCTCTTCCTCACCTCTAACCCAAACCTGCCCTCGGGCAGCTTGAAGCCAATCACTCTTGGGGAACCCAACTGAAGTATTTTCTGTAGCAACAACTGGGACAGGAGGCACTTGGGAGCTCTGGTGGGGAACAGAGCAGTGACCTGTTTTAGCCTTTCTTTCATCCTGAAGCCTCAGACAATCCTCCCCCCAGCTGATGGGGCATCACTTCCTTCTGTGGTTTGGGAAGGGCAGGGAATTTGTCCCTGTGGGCAGCTCAGAGGAAGAATGCTTCAGGAAGGGCACTGGAGAGAAGTCCAGTTCATGCTTGGAGATTTTGTCGGGGTTACCTTGTATGGGAATGGGAGCTCGTTTTTTTCCTCTAGCTGGGCAAATTCCCATCATTTCCCTTTTAGGGGCATCTCTGAAGCCCAGCAGTCAAACTGCCCCACTGCAGGCATTTATCCCAGAATCCAGCAGTGAATCCACTGTCCCCAAGCGAAGGGCCAGAGGACATTCCTTGGGATCAACACGATGTCCTTTTGGCACAGTGGTATTTCTCAGGAGCAGCAGCCGTGTTCTTGGAGCTGCATCTCCCGAGAAACAGAGTTGTTTAAAGAACTTCACGTTACTCCCTTGACAAACCACACTTGGCTGAGAGATCCCTGTCAGCCTCTCCTCCCTCAGCCCTTACAAAACCCTGCGTGTGAGCAGTGCCTGCCATCCTCTCCTTGACACAACGCGTGCTGTCAGCTGTGCAGGAAGGCTGGAGGGGAAGGGACACGTGGCCAGAACGGATCTGGGATCTGCCTGGCTTATCTGGCTGCCTGAGAGCACATGCAGCACAAAGTCCCCCAGCCACGCTGCTCTCCAGGAGGAATCCAGGCCAGGTCAGCCCAGGCCACGTTGTCCCGTGTGAATATTGTCCTCTCCATGACTCTGGATTGAAATTAATGTTCATATCTCAAAATTAACCTCATTTTCTGATCACCACATGGTGGGTATAAAGTCCCGCTGTTTGCACTGTGGCTGAGGACAAAAATGTAATAAATGGCCAAATCCTTCCTGCCCAGTTGCAACCATGGCTGATGGGCACAAGAACCCCAAATTTCAGTGCTCAGTAGCATCACAGAGATAAAAAGCACAGTAGCAGCCTGTTAAGAGCCAAAGGAACAAAGGTGTTGCTCCCCCTTGAGTGGGAATGACAGAGCTGCCAGAAACTCAGCTAAAACAGGCAGAAAAATCAGCTTTCCAGTCAATATTCCTGCTCTCCATTTGGCAAAGCAAACGGGGCAGTCATGTTGCAGGTGATGGTGAAACCCTTCCTGCCTCAGCAAGAGCCTGGAGAGCACTTTGAGTGCAGCTGCAGAGGGCAAACCCAAAAACTTCAGCCCTTGAGCAACTGTCAGTGACAGTTTTCAAAAGACCTGGCCAAGAAACCAGTCAGGTTCTCAGCCTGATTTTCAGCCATTCATGGAGAAGCCAGGCACTGCAATGCTGCTGTGAAAACATAGGAATTTAAACTACCCTGTAGGTGCAATATGGAATAAGCAGGGAGATAAACACAAATCTCAATAAAACAGTGCTACAAATCTGTTTATAATCAATTAAGGTTGCAAAAAACCTGCTATTTCTTTCTGAGCAGCTGGATGGTGCACAAGATTTTGAGTCAGTGTACTCAAGGTGGGTGCTGTTGACACAGGTACCATGTTGATTTGCAAGCATGAAGTCAGGGTGGCAAATGAATGCCTTGGTATGGAGGAACAGTGAATCTGCTGATGGACAAGCAAGAAAAAAAGATCCCATAGAATCAGAAGGGTTCTATTGAAAAGTGCTTAGAGAACAACCTTTTGCTCTTTAGTGGCTACGATTATTCATCAAATTTGGCAAATATTTTTAGTCAAAGGTTGAAATTGGAGTGGGAAGGATGAGAAAAAAACACCTAAGTCAAAATGTCATGTGTTGATCTTTTCAAAATGGAAATGTTTTCTCCTGAGCTGACACTTTTGTTTCAAAACAGAACTATAGCTAAAAGCATTAGCCAGTAGGAAAATGAAATAAAAAATTATGTTTTGGATCAAATGAAACGTTTTAGTTAATCCAAAACAATTTTCCTCCCAATTTTTCAGTTTCTACTGAACAGAAAATCCATTCTTTGGAAAATTGCCACATACACTGATGAGCTACAAGGAAAATGCCAGGGAATATACTTGAAGGAAGACCTAGAAAAACTGGGACAACTGCCAAGGTGCATGAAGTTGTTTCAAGGACAAGAGAACTTTCTCTGTAAGGAAGGACTCCTGCTACATTCAGATATGTCAGACAAAACTGAGGAGCAACCTTATTACATAGCCTGCATAGACTTTTAAAAAATTCATGTATTATTTTAAAGTCTAGCTAAGAGGAGTTCAAGTGAATCCAGCACCTGGATTTGAGGCTGTGCAAGGTTTGATGGTGACTGCAGTTTATTCTGCTCAGAGTGGGGTCACTTAACCTTTGGAATAACTTACATTTGTGTTGGCTGGCCTGTCACCAGCAACTCTTAAAATGACAACTGGATGTTTTTCCTAGAAAAGATTCTTTACTCATGCAAAAGAACTGTCCATGAAGGGGTGTTTCAGGTGAGCTGACAGACCCTGCCCTGTTCTGCGAAGGTGCACACACTCTTCTCCACCACCTTGGTTGCTGTGGGAGAGCATCCCTGAGGAAGCAGCAGCTCCCAAAACCCTGACAAGCCCCAGAGCAAGAAGTTGTGAGGGCAGGGAGTTCTGAGGGACACCACGATGTGCCCTTGTCCCACCCTACACCACATGGGCAAACCTGCTGGGAGAGCAGAGCCATTCCAAGCAAGATGCTGTAGCTCCAGGAAATTCCTCAAGCATTGTTCTCAAAACAGCAGGAGTTCAGGGAAGGAGCTGTCACTGCTCTCTTCACCACCCTGCTCTGCAGGGTGGTGTGGTGTGCACCAGTATTATCTCGTGGGGTTCAAGGCCAGCCAGGCAGACTCGTGGCACACAGGGAGGCTCCTTTGGGAGCTGCTCTGTCCCCAACACAAGCCAGGGTCCTGGCAGGGAAGGGGCAGGACTCAGGCCACGCTGTGCTTCTCAAGGATCATGGCCATGGCAGAGGCACCACCTCATACAACAATTCCTGCACGCCTGAGCCAAAAAAGCCAGGCTTATGCAGCAAGCACGCCAGGCTTTGCAGAAGCCACAGGACTATGGATCAGACTTCCTTGGCTTGTGCAAACCGGTGCAGCTGAAGCAGAATTAAAGTAATCCAAGAGTTTGCTCACTTAAACTCTGTGCTGCCTCTGGAATGGAAGAGGAGCTGGATGTGGCAAACCGCCTGATCCTGACTGTCCCAAGTTGAAGAGAATCTTTAAGCCAAATGTGTACTTTACAGCTAATTCCTGTCATCTTATAAGGTCAAACCGAAAAGCTTGGCACTGAGTGCCCCCCTCCACCTCTAACAGCACAAAACCAAAGCCATTTTTTTTCTCCCCCAAATGCCAGTGCAGTACAGAGGGTGTGATTTTAATACTGCCCTCCTTTGAAAGCAATGAAAAATTCACCAGCTCCAATGGATAAGTTTACTGGACCACACATTCCAACTGGTGCCAGTACACCAAGCTGTCCCAGCTTGAAAACCCAAGAACGTTAAATGCAATAATCATGTGTTAAAGTTTGAAAATGGGGTACTCAGCCTTATTGTACCACTCAACTTTGCATGCCATTGTGGATTTATGCCTTAAAACGTGGCCGGGCTGCAGCATCAGTGGGAACTTTTGCTAAGAAACATCCTGAATTTCGTGTTTCAAATCTCTTTCTCACCATAGCATTAATAGGTTTGCACTTCATGTTTCAGGGTTTCATCCGTGCACAACCTGGCCCAGAACTAATCCGCAGGAGCTGCCAGAGGATGGCACAGCACCAAGGCGTCCGCCGGCCCTTCCCAAACCGATCCGAGGTGCTGGAGCGCCATCGCGTGGAATGTGCCGGCCCTTACAGATGGGGGAAACGGCGTCGGCTTCCTAATAAAGCTCTTGGCAAGGGGAAAAACGCGGCCCAAACCGCGTGTAAAATTGGCGAGGTGTGTTTCTCAAGGATAACGCTGGAGCTGTGCTGTAAGCCACCCCCGCGCACATCACACGGTGAGAACCGAGAGCAGCTCCCACTGCAGGGCTGAGAATTCGACTCGCTTCACGCCAGTATCCTCTGCACTGGGCATGGAAACGCTGTTAGATGAAGAACCCAAGCGTGCGCAGGATTTTTTTTTTTTTTTTTTAAATATCACCTATTTAGGTTTTGCACCCTTTTCCTTTCGGCACTGGAGCACTGAAATGCAGAGCCCACACCTCTTCCTCAGACTTGGCGCCATTCTGCAGCTGCAGTGAAAGGAGTAGGTGACAGATCCCCATCTGAATTCTGGTTAATAGCCTTTTAAGCTGCGGCCTCTGTGTTGGCAACAGCTTTGTGCAGCTCCTAGCCCAGAGAGGCCCTTATCTCACTGCCTCCCTGGGATGTCCTCAAAGAGCTGTCTTCAAAGCAAGGGTTTTTCCCAGGCAGACAAAGGCCTCGGAATTTCTAGTCAATTCTCTAATTGGAAGAGCGTTGCTGTGACAATGTTTATAGAGCCACACTCAGACCAGTGAAACGGCAAAAAACCAACGCGGGAATCAGCTGGGTTACCCCGAACAGCAGCTCCACCCCACGCAGGAGCAGGGAGTACTGCAGGAGCAGCGCTCGGCGCTGTGCAGCACCCGCAGCGCTGCCCTGTCCCGCCCCACCCCGTGCAGGGCTCACCTCTGGCGGTCGCCGTCTCTCCGTGGGGGTGAGCCATGCGCTGCATCGCCGTGGCGGCCACGCACACGGGCACGGTGACCCTCTGCCCCAGAACCGAGGTGGACAGGTCCATCACCGACACGTCCCGGAGCACCCGGGGGTACAGCTTCCACCTGGCGCACACACAGATGAACTGAATTTCAAACGGCTGCAGCATGGGGACAATTTACTGTTCCCAACGGGCAGGAGCAGGTTTTTGTCACACGGTGGAAGCTGTGCTGGGGCTGGAACAGAAACACCTGGAGGGAGCAGGCAAGGAGGGACCAAAGAGCATCGACGGTGAAAGAGGCAAAGACCCCTATAACATTATTGGCCCGTATTGTTTGAAAGGGAAGACAGGAGCTGTAAAACAATGAGGTTCATGGTGAGTCTCAGCCCCCTGAAGGCCTCGGGGCAGAGAATTCAGATGGGTGCCAGAAGCCGTGTGCAAATGGGAGAAGTCATCAGCCAGCCTCAGTTATCCCTTTGATAGACTAGGGAACCAAAAGACAAGGGATTTTTGGATAACACAAGCCTGGCCTGCATGCTTGGAACTCCCTTTTCCAAACCAGGGCAAGCCGAACCACACTTAACCTGAAATTACAGTTTACTGCAGCCAGGCTGGACACCACGTGTCTGCACACACAGAAATTTACCTTTTTTCCCCTCCCCACACAAAACAGCATCGCAAGATCATGACCTTTTTACGGGGTCAACTAGACACCATAACATCCAAAGTTTTGTGAGGAGGGTTGCATTCCTGGGGATTTCCTGTGCCGTGGGACTTTTCCCCTTCATCCAGGTGTTGTCACAGCACTGCCACCAATAGAAGCCACAAGAGGGGGTGCAACAGTTGCGGCTGGCCAAAGCCTCCCTGCAAGCACCAACCTCTCACCGAGACCTCCCTCCCTCCGAAAAGGCTCCCATGGCTCCTGAACTGTAATTACAGAGAAGAATTACGAATATATGGTCCAATACTGCTGACCTTGAGCAACTGCTCAGTACCAGAATGCTCGAGACTGAAAATATTATCATTACCAGCACAGAGAGAGAACTAGAGCTCCTCTGATGGGGAGCAGGGGTGAGCTTGAGCTTGTGTATTAAAATGACAATTCAGGGGGAAAAGACAGTATCTCTGTTTTATAGAAAGATAAGGAAACGTTTCCCCAAAAAGCTTGGGGCAGAGCCAGGATGAGATCCACCTTTCTGGAGGCTTGGAGCTTGGGGCTGTGCCAGCTCTCCAGGCAGCGCTCCCCAGGGAGGAGAGGGACAGTTATGATGCTTGGAAGGAGATGTGTGGCTGTGGAAGTCAGCTGTGCTGCTCAGTGCCAAGACACACAAGGCAGGAACATCTCCTCACACTTGTTTTCATGCCATTGTAACAATTTGTTATTTTTCAGGGGAGAATGGGCTGAGGGTGGGACAAAGAAAACATGACTTCTTTCTCCCCCTTTTTTTCCCTCATCTTCATTCTGAAGGCTTCCACTCTGCTCTGAGGTATCTTTTCCCAGAAAAGAAAGAGAACAAAAATCCTTTGTAACCATGCTCGTTTTTACAGCCAAACCCCAAAGCATAAAGGATGTGAAGCATCTCCCTCATCCCAAGGCTCCTGGTCTCTCTGACCTGTCAGATTGTTACCTGCTGCTGCCATCTCACAGCCGGCCAGTGAGGGTCAGTCCTGAGGTACAACATCCCTGTGGTGCTTTTAGCTGGGGAGAGCAACAGGAGCAGCCAAAATCCTCTCAGCAGTGCATGCAAAAAACATGATGCAGTCCCAAGCAGAGATCCCTTATCTGGTCACATCCTCTCCACCAACATCCAGTCACTGCTCCTGGTCCAGATTGACTGGTCCCACAGAAACACCAAACAGGTTCACTACCCGAGTATCACCATCCTTTAATAAAACCTGATCTTGCTTTGGAAACTTGGGTGTTCCCAGCTCTGAGTTTGACAGATACTTGAAATCAGGCGTTGTCTGGACAGGAAAATGCCCTTAGCAGCAGCAAGGAAACCCCACGGGCAGCACTTCCCAGTCACCAGGGCACACATTCATTCAGCTGCCATACAGCACCTGCTTCCTCCAAGTTTTTCAGTGCAACGTTTCCATATTTTGGATAAAAACTTGGAATTTTTTTTTTTTAATTTATCATCTCCTCATCACCCACATCTTTTTCTAGCCAAGTCCACACTCGTGTGCTGCAATCAGCAACTGAGAGTGAATGCATCCTTCTTCCCAGCTGGAAGCGGGAGATGCTGCAGTGGGGAAGGCAGCGAGCACTCCCAATTTAGGCAACTTCAGCTAAAAGCTGTTTTGAAGGAAGGATTAAAGGGAATGAAGGGGGATTAAGCTTTTGGGTTTTTTCCTTTTTTCTCCATGCTCAAAAAAATTTCTGATGGTAAATTACCTTGCGGTGGGATAAGAGGGAAGCACTGGCTGCTTTCAGCCGGGAAAAACATTGAAATTTTCAAGCTGCACCATATTTTCAAGCAGCTCCTCTTGTTCTTCTCCTGAGTTGTCCCAAATCCCCTCATGCTGCAGGGCAAGAAGCACATTTGGGAAAAGACACACTGCTCAGGCCAAGCCTCCATCATAAACCAAACCCAGTTTGCTGCCCTTCTCTCTCTCCTACAGTTCACTTCCTTTCAGAAGGAGCAGGGACTGGTGCTGAGCCAGGCTAAGCAATAGCTGCTTTTCCTTGGGGCAGATTATCTCCTCTCAGCATGTCTTGCCATCCACACTCTTTTCAAGGTGCACTGGGAATCTGAGGTGAAAGGCATCACAACAACATAATTATTATTCCAAGCATTCCTTTCCTTTTTTCCCCACTAAACTTCCTCGACTTGTCTGATCCAGTCCCACTCCCAGCCTTGCTTTTTTAACCAATGTTTAGATTACTTCTGTGGCCATTTTAATGCCTTTCATTGCCATAAGGTAACACTACATTTGCAGAAAGCCTGCACTGATGCTGGCACTGCTGAAGCAGCAGCTGCTGTTCCTTGCACACGACAGAACAAGGCAGCTTCTCCCAAGGCCTCCAGGAATTCCGTGGCAGGGCGGATTAGCAGGAGCCTGTTCCTACACACACCGACCTCCCTCCTCCTTGGCACGCCGAGAGGGGAGACTCCAGATTGATTCCCTGACTGCCATAGAGCTAAAGGCATCCTGACCTTGTCACAAAAATCTCTTCTCCATTCAGGCCCCTCATTTCTGTGACAACTCAGGAGGGGATTTCAGCTCCAGACGGGGCTGGGAGGACACTCGGCATTCCGGGATGCAGAGCAAACCCAGGGTGAAGGCAGGCAGACACCACAGGGAATGGCATATGCTCTGCCATCCCAAATCATCCTTTCTGGCCTTAATGCCTCACTTCTGCCAGAGCCATTTGAGAACTATGAATAAGAAATTCTAATCTGGCCTCAGCAGGAACACACTGATGTCAACATCCGAGTGCTGGTTCTTCCCTTAATCCCAGAAGAACTGGGAGCTGGGGGAGAGTTGCTGTACCTGGTGTTAAACTCACCTTAAACACTGTCCTTGTGGAGGCAGTTTGTACTCTGGTATCTGATTACACAAAGTACCTCAAGGTCAAAAGGCCAAGACATTCATTTTATAATCCAATAAGTATGAATTGTGCTGCTCCAAAAATTGCATGGAGCATTCCAAAGATAGTGCAGGATCCAACAACACAACCATCCTTGAGGGTTAGCTCTTAATAATAGTGATATTAGTCCTTAATAAGATCTGTTTATTTCTCCAGAAATGAAATCATTTTTTTGCAAAAAAAAAAAAATTAAAGAACTCACAGATGAAAATCCAGCACTGGTTTTCCACCCTCACATCTCACCTGAATAATCCTGCACCATAAAGCTACAGGCTAACAATTCCTGCTTCTGGTTCAGTTTTGTGCTTTCTCTTCCATTTAAACTTATAAATGTAAATATTTAATAAACTGCAAACTTTTCAAATCAGACTGAACTCTGCAACTAAGCATCTGACAGGGGAAATCAATGGGAAACGAAGCTGAACGTACTCCTATCTTTCACAAAATTATCTGACTTGCTGATCTTTGTGCCTCAGGGGTGTAAAGTCCATCTGACTTTGTGTTTACCCACAAGCTGCAGTCAGGGACAGGCAGAAACATCAGGACTGTGTGAGGGTCAGAGTAAGCAGCACTTCCCCATCTGTAACAGCTGGGCCATGCTATTCCCAACAGCATCCAAGGGAAATGGAAAGGTTTTTTAAAGTCCCTTGTGTCAAATAGGTCTCATAAGCCAAAATATCACCAAATCTTTATAGCAGGTTCTACCTTTTTGAGATGTATTCCCAGGAAGCCATTGCAAACATGGTCTAAGGACTGTTAATGGCAGCATCCCACGTCCTGAGCAAATGGGATCTTGTTTTGGTCCAGATAAATATAAAGAGAGGGAGAGCAAAGAGAGAAACACCTCCCAGCCCCTTCATCCCCACACTGCTGAGGAGCAGGGACCCAGCACACCAAATGAGGGACTTTCAGCCACACCAAATGTCACTGACTGCTTTTAATGTCTCAGGCCATTCAAGGCACTGCCAATGATCATCTCCTTCAGTCCCAGGCTGACTGCAAACATCAGAGTTTTGAACACCTAAAACTGGAGGGCTTTATTGAAAATCTGATAGAAGATTCAGGAAAGATGAGAAAAGCCTGAACCCCACAGGCAACCAATCCAATGTAAGGAGGTCTCTCATCAGAGGAACCCATCCCTGTGGTGGGAAACAGCTTCAGAGCAGAGCTGCCCTTATCTCCCTGCCACACACAGCTCTGCTGATGCCAGCACAGCAAGGGACGTGCCCAGCTCTTTGTTAGCCTGGCTCTGGCAGCTTTAGATCCCACCTCATCATGATTAGCCTCAGCAGTTACAAATAAAACCTTCACTGCTCCCCCAGTTTATTGCCTGCAAGTACTTCCTTGGAGTGTCCTTTCCTTAATGTCTCATTTTGGTTTTATGAGGGCAAGGAGCATCAGAGCATCTGGAAGCATTAAAAAAGGTACAATAAAAATCAGGGGAGTGCTACTCTATCCCCTCCTCCTGCTTCAATTCACTCCTCAGGGCAATCTTCTGGCTTGTGTTTGAGCAGGGAAATTTCTGTGATGGCACTGTCTGCATGGAGCTAGGAGGTCTGGAATAAGCAGTGGAGGCGAGTTGTCTTCTCTTGACATTGTAAAGTTTTTCTATGTGTGTCCTTAAAATTAAGGGTCTGAGCCCTTTGAGATCCTGCTAAATGAAGTATCACAGAGTTTTCTACAACCTCCAACTTGCATCAGATTTCCAGCTGAATGACCCATAGCCTATGGAAAAGCAACTGGAGCAGTGAGTAGGACTGCAGAAAAACAAAGCAGGGAGTGAAAAAGACTCAAGATAAACCAGGAAAATCATGGTTTGGTTTGTTAGAATCAAGAACTAAAGACAAAGCCTTTGCAAAGACAAGTGCAGGGGGTTAAACATCTGCACCAACACAGCCCCTGAAGGAAGGAGATGTCAGCAGCTGTTTGAGCAGCTTGACTGGGCTCAGCTGGGCTGAGGGGAGCAGCCTCCAGCTGCCTCCTTCCCTCTGCCCTGGCTCAGGGACATTTGGGAGTAGGGAACCAACTGATGGGATGCCAGTTGTGACACTTCTACTGAATCCCACAGCAAGTGCCCACTGACTTTGTGCTGACCTTGTCCTTCTGAGCCTATGGGTGACCTGAGCCCAGGTTTTGACAACAGTTCGGGGGGTCAGTCTAAGTCAAAACTGGTTTAGAACAGTTGCCAGCATTCACAGTATCTCCTGGTAAAGGGCTGACCTCCTGCTGGAAACCCCTGAGCACAGCTGGGCCACCCAGGACTGAGCCCTGGCTTTCCCAGCTCACCCCAGAACTGGGAAATGCACCTCCTTCCTGCAGGGCCCTGCAGCTCTCTTCTGGGAAGGCCACAGAACTAATTCAGTCTAGGAGAACTAAGGAAAAGGCAAAACTGACTAAGGACCTAAAAAGTACAACCCCAAGAACCCCTTGCTGGCACTATAACCCCAAATGTAGAAATTACAGTTTCATTGGCTGATTAAATATTGAAGGACTCTGGAGAGAATTTCTGTTAACAAAAGAACCCCAAAGCAGGCAAAGCTAAAAAGGTGCTAATGGATTTTAGGGACTGCTTTTTGACAGAAAGTGTTAGGTGGAGGAGTGAAAGGGGAGAGAGAGTTCTTTGAGAGTTTTTTTGCTAAAATAGAAAGAAGTTGCAGAAAAGTTGAGTTTTGTTCACAGAGAAAAATCTAAAATTGCACCAGATCTACCAATAAAGCAGAACTTACACCCCCTGCCTCCCACCCCAGCCTTCAATCATCCACCTACCTGGAAAACACTGCGACATTATCTGCCAGTGTTTCCTGGTCATCCGCCCCAGATCGGTAATAATCGTACACGGATTTGGGCAGAAAGGTTTTAGCATATTCCTCAAAATCTGCAATGCACACTGGCTTGCCAGACATGCTTGCAGATCTCACTGGGTTAATTTATTCCCACTTCCCACTCTTTTAAACTCTGGAGTTTTGCCTGTAAATCATTAATATGAGACCTCATGAGGATTCAATTTATCTACATCACCCCCCTTAAAAAAATAAATACACCAACTTCTCGTGTCATATTGGACTTCAGCACCATCTTTTAGTTCATATGGTCAAGGCCAACCTAGAACATAATAGAATAAAATATGGTAAAAAGAGAGAAAATGAGTAAGCAAGGAAGGAAATACGTAGTTAAACATCCAATATCAGGAATGTACATTCCCCTCTGTCATCCAAAATATCCAGGAGATTGAAAGCAGAGTTTGCTCACACCCAAAAAGCAAAACCTTGATTTAGATGATTTCTAAAAGCAAGTCCCAGCCTACACATTTAGGGTAACACCTAACACAGGTGAGACTGCAGTTATTTTCATTAGAATCCTGGATAATGAGGCCAGTTACAGAGACTCAGCTGCCAGACATCCTTGGGCAAGCAGCTCCTCATTTTCAGGTAATTCCATCTCCACAACCCAGAGGGCTCCCGTTATTCTTAAAATGTGAAGGAGTCAGATGCACTCACTGGCTGGAAATAAAATCATCTCAGCCCTCATCCAAAGTGTACCAGACTTGCTTAACATTTCTTGATTTCTCCTTGTTTTACATTTTAAAAAATATGCAGAGTTTGCAACAAGTTTACAGTAGTTGTTTGACAGGGAAATTAAGAGTATATCACGTGTACATAATACAGTTTTTCAGCTGCAGACTGCACATTAATATCAATTTACACACAATTACACCACGAGGCATTTGTCACATACCAGTGTCAGAAACAATTCAAATGCAAGCTGCTTTAACCTTGGCGTTTCACTGCGCTTGCAGCAAAAAACTGGGGACATGTCTGCTTGCATTTATTTAAAGTTTGCATCATCTATGCTAAAAACAGGTATTTATCCTGGAGCATGAGACAGGAAGTGCTGCATGATAGCTGAACATTTTAATATGTGCAGCTGAACTCAACCTTAATGAGCTCAAAAGGTTGGGAAGCTGCAAATTTCTGGAGGCAACCATAGTGTTGCACCACTGTTCCCCTCTCCATGTTGTATAAGGTCTGTATTCTTCAAAACTCTTCCCACCTTGGTATTTCTTTTTCCACTTAGATGCTTCTCTGCCACATTCACAGGATTTTTGTGATTTACTTTAATTGCCATTATTTGCCACTCAGGCTGAAAGTTCCTCCTCCCTCCCCCATTGTGAAGTTCCTCAGGCATCCCCCTTTATGGATCCTCCCACTTGTGCCAGTCACAGCCCAAAGGCCCTCTGGGACCCCTGAATTCCTGCTGCATCCAGCCAACACACCTTGGGAAGCTCCACAGAGCTCAAGGGTCCAACTGGAACTGGAGCTTCCAGCAGGATCCTCCACTTCTCATGCTGGCTAGTTGCTGAGCTGGAGCGAGGTGGAAGGTGCCAGTATCAGCACAAGGGAAGCAAAACTAAGGAAAAGGTGAAATTTAATGCCAGGTCTCCTCAGCACATCTGACACCAACACACACAGCTTTCCTCCAAGTAATTGGCTCCTCATTTTAATGAATCTCTCTGGATGAGAATTCCTCTAGCTGCTTAATGAGGCATCAGTTATCTGACCTTTAACCCTGGAGCCAAGGAATGGCATCTTGACTGAACAGCAAAGGGTTTGCTCGAGCAAGCACACAAACCTCACTGCCACAGCTGATGTCAAAAACCCCCACAGGGTAGTGTGAACATCCCCTCCCACAGCTCCTGCTTCTCCCTTGTTCCTTGGCAGGAACTACAGAGAAAGGGGTCACACCTGGAGCTCAGCTGAAGCAGGCTCTGCAAAGGAAACTTCTCACGGTGGTCAATCACAAATTCTGGCTGAAAAACCCCACAGAGGGGTACTGAACAGAGACACAACTTGTGGCTTAGAAAGCACTACTTGCAAAACCAAGACTTCAGAGAAAAAACACAACATGCTTGTTCTGATGTCTGTTACTTGCTAGAAAGGGAGACTTTGCACAGCATTCCAAGTCTGGTCCTATGTCCTTCTGCAGGATCAGAGAGACAATATCAACAATCTCCTGTCAGCACATGAAAACCTCTCCAGGGGAAAGATGACCCAGCTGGGACTTTCTCCCTTCAGTTAACTGCAGTAAAGATTAACTGAAGTTAACTGCAGCATAGAATTCAAATACTTTAATGTTCAAGCCATTGCCAATTTCTCAAGACTGTTGTGCAAAGCTGTTTTATCAAGTACCTTACATAAGTAAAACAGTTATTTTGGCTTCCAATTTCCCCACAAACAATTTCTCCAAATAAAGTCATAAAATACCTGTTTTCTAGACTGTTTTTGGACAGCATCTCACATCAGTCAAAGCTGTAACGATTCATTTGGTCCCCTTCAAGCCAGCCAGAAGAACCAACAGAAAATATTTGTGGGGTTTTCCCCCCAGCAGCCATCTGGCAACTCCACAGTGGGAGTCAAAGCTGACGGATGCTGCAGGGATGAGGACAGTTCCTTGGCCATCCAGCAGTGAGCAGGTGGCTGGAACAGGCCCCTGGATGGCTATTGGGGCAAGTCAGCTGGGAAGTCTGGAGACTGCTGAGATGGCAGAAGAGTGGAGCATTGAGCAGAGGACTGATTCTCCTGGGAGGAGCTGGATGGTTCCGAGTACAATGAAACCAAACCAGGGCAGATTTACAAAGATCTCAGTGTTACTTTAGTCCCTGCAATCGCAGCAACAAACACCTAAAAAGTGCCCTTATCAAGGGTGTTCTTTTCATTTCCTGATGTGTGACTGACACTTGGAATGGCCACTGTCCTTTCTGCATCCTCTGCAAGCACGAGAGGCACTGGTTCAGCCTGTGCCAGGAAAATCTGTAGTGCACAGGTTCAGCTTCCACACTCCCCTGGAATCCAGATTAACAGATGTAAAAGTCTGAAGGACCAGCAGGCTCCAAGTAATTCTAATGAGCCATAAAAAACCACCTTTCCATATAAAATGAAAATTTAAATGAAATATTAGGATAATTACATCCCTATTTGTTCCCTGTATGTTTAAATAAGGAGCTTTCCTTCCTCCTCAGGAAAGATAAAGTGAATGTAAAAGCTGAGTTTTAGGTGTTTTTCTAATGGGAGACGAATGAAGATGTTTGGTTAAAAGTAAGTAATCACCACAGTGCTCACTGGAGTAAAACACAGTGTACTCCCCAGCAGGGAAGGGAATGACAGCACACACTACTGGGCAGCTGCATTCCCAGAGCTGGGACTTACTACTGGTCCAGTTCCAGAGACAAAATCATTTTTCTACCACTTTAGTTCAGCCACTGGAGAGTATCTTCAATATTTCCTCTACAAAACTAGAGCTTGGATTTGTCTGATCACTTGAACCTGATCAAAACTGGCTCTGATTTTGCCTGTAGTATTCCACGTGCTGTTTTCATGGAGAAAATTTCATATGCTCACATCACAAAAGAGAACAAGAAGCAGCTGATGAACCAGCAAACAAAATGCTCACAAGGCTTCATTTGCTACCACTCCAAATTCCACTTTGCATCCAGAAATGAACCCAGTGGAAAGAAGAAAACCAAAGTGAGTGGCAAACGGCCCAGGCCCTGCAGCTGCTCCGTTCACAGAGAGGGGCAGCTCCGGTAACTCACCTGAGCAGAACAAATCCAGGTGCAGATCCAGCAGCTGCTCACACCATCCAAGGAGGTCGCAGGGATGGTTCCTGGCAGTCCCTTCTCCCTCTGGCACAGCTGCCCCTACAGGCTATTCCTGCCTGGAATGTGAACCACAACCTGAGGATGGCTCACTCAGGTCTGTACATTTCTTGCTGGCCTCCAAATCCCAGAGGGAGTCAGCACAACTTTGGCAGAGTTAGGGATTTCTCAGGGAGGGGAAAGAACTACGTCGTGGAGGTGAACACTTTAAGGGTTTGGTTATGTTGTTCTGCCCAGCCCCTTTCTGAGCCTTTGAGAGCCCTGGGTTCCTCCAGGAAACCCTCCAAAAGGAAGCAATTCATTGATGCCCCCGTTTCTTTTAAAGATTTTAAGGAATCTTCACAAGTCACAACCTCTATGATTATTTGGAAGATCAGCATTATAAAGAAAAATAAACTTTTGGTAATGACACAGATGAGCCAACTCTGCACTGAGGAAATGAAAGTGACTCCAAGCAGGTCATAAATACAAAATTTTATGTGGCATTTCAGTAAAAATATGCCTAAGTATAAATTTGCAACACTTTCATGTAACAGACAACCCTGTGTAACATTTCCAGGAAGAAAACCCACATAACAGGTGCCACCCCCACAGGGGCAATAGATACAGTGCATTCCAAGACAAACATACAAGTTTCACACAGATCCCAAGGACAGGAGGTTTGGAATGCTGGATGGGTTTCCAGCCTCTTGAGGAAGGAACCTGCCAGATTTTTTCCATGACTTGCTGTTAAGCATTCCCATTCCAGTGGCATGCAGCCCAATTGATATTTAAATCGCTTCTCAACAATCTTAAATTAATTTTGACACACAGCTCTAGTTCACAAGCCTTAAGGCCCTGTCCTTCATCAAAACATTTTGAACAGCGCCAGCAGCAGCTTCTCCAAGGCCCTTTTGTCTATACTGAGGTTGCAAGGACAAGTTCCATTTCTTCATGATTAATCCTAACAGAACAAAGATAACAGTACACCCAGATTGCACAAAAGGTTGATCCTGACATTTTGGAAACACACCAAGTTGAAAACTATTGTAATAGTCTAATTAGCATTACTCACATGATTCAATTAAAGTGTGTTTTAGTGGGGAAAAAACCTGATCCTGGAAGGTATATTAGCATGACACTTCTACTGCACAGCTAATAGTTTTTCTGTTAAACACAATTTTAGCCTTTACAGTGTTTGCTGCTCACTGTTTCCCAGATACACATTAGTCAAAACTGAGTATTTCCAGTATCACACTACAGGAATTTTCCTACAAATGTAAAATTGAGTTGGAGACATCAATGGTTACACAGTATCACCTTTTCTAAGCAAGTCTTAATCACAAGTCAGTGATCTTTGTAATAAGGTACACCAATACACATCAAATATGGTCAAACCCAGTCAGCATTAATATTCCCTACTTTATTAATGAAAACACAGGAACAACATCCATCCTGTGTTCAAGAAGCCTTAGAAGCCTGGCCAAGCTCACTTCTAGATTCAGAAGACAGATCTAAGCTGCTGTCACCTGCTGCCTGCTTCTTTAATCCCTGCTCATCAGTGATCGTACAGTTCAGTCTGTCAGGATGGAAAACACTTCCTATCTTTGGTTTAAATAATCCAAACCCAACTGTGACATGCAACAACAGAGGCAATGTGAGCAGAGAATTCAGACACACCACACAAAGGGGCTTCTGAGCTCTCCCACAGCATCTCACAAAAGGCCTTTTAGGACAAAGTGCCATTCAGGGGTTTGTTTGCCTGTGAAATCCCAAGACACCGCAGGGAAACCCAACTCTTGTGAGAACACCTTTTTGTCCTCAAAGTGCACAGCTCTTCTCTTCACACTGTAGTGGCCACAAAGTTTTCTTGATTACTGCAGATGAAAGTGTAGCTTTTAAAAGGCTGCTGTGTGCCTCACCTACTGCTGAGTTCTGTGGCTGCCAGCTTTACAACTGCTCAGGTACATGGGACAACACCCAAGCATCACAAACTGCTCCCAAGATAGTGCAATGTATAGATATTATCAAGTCTATGTTTTCACCTATGTGAAAGCAGATTTAGAGGTGTCCACTATATGGAACACAAACTCCAGACAGGGAGTAGTCATTAAGAAATTTCAATTTCAGGATTTGCAGAGTAATTTTCTCCTTTGAGCAGCTCTACCAGACAAATGCAAAGTTTTTACCATATAGTTCAAAAATATAAGTGACAGGACATAGATGAGAAAGTTGAGCTTTCTTGGCAAATATGTTCTTTATGAGCATTAAAAAACAACAACAAAACAGCTTTCAACAAAATTGGCCCTATTAGTCTCAAAGGAAACCAGCATTTTGCACTTGTAATTTCTCTTCTAATGAGAGATGATCTTATCTCTGACTACCCTTTGTTCTTGAAGAACAAGATGAAATTCATGCATGTTAGCAATGTTTATGCAACATATATATATATTTTAAAATAATATCAAGATTAGGACACATCTTATGTTCACGGTCATACCTCAACAAAGCAGGAACACACAGGATCTCACTGAGGGTACTTCTTAGCAAAAAAGACTTACATATTTACCCAAAGGAGTGATACACTGATATGTTTAATGACCCAAGTCTAACCACATCTAATGCTGTCTACTTGATGAGCCATTTTCACTGTACACAGTTCAACACATGCACATTTATTCTGACAGAAGTAGCAAAACCCAAAGCTTCTTGCCACTACCCACCTGTGCCCCTCTCTTTTCCCAATGTGATGATTCCAAAAGTAGAAAAGTGATCAAAGGTAAAACCCTAAGTGCCTCTTTACATCACTAAAGCAGCTTGAGTTCTGCCAAAAGCACTTCCAAGTTGGAAATGGCAGGACTGCACTGCTCACGAGAAACTTCTACTGGCAAGAAAAATTAACTTACTGACTCCAAACTGAACGTTTCCTGCTATAATCTCCTGAAGGGAACAAATTACCAAAAGAAAATAAAAACCCCACAGTCACTCTTTGGCAAAATTTTGCCCCGACCAAAATAATTTTCTTTAAACCTTTTAGAAGTTCCAAACATTTAGCTGCCACTCTCTTCCTGTCTGAGGTTTTTAATTACTCCAACTCCTTGGGTCAAACAACCCAAGCTGCACAGCCTCTGGATCACCAAAACCTGACACATCGGGGGGTAAGCTGCAGGATCAACTTCCAAAACAAACATGAATAGAAATGGAAGAGAAAGGTGCTTCAGCTGAAAGTGATCAAAACAAACCCACGGTACACAACATTTCTGATAGAAGACCAGTAAGGTGCCTCCTTTCACTAGTGAATCGTCTCTGTGCTTCTGTGGCATTTGGGAACAATCAACATTCAGACAGAAAAGTCACAGTCCTGCCAAGCTACCGTAGAGTTAAAAGTCCTCATCTTGCCCAGGTCAATCCTTAGAGGGACACACACACACACAATGATCATTTCAGAGCTGGTGAACTGAGGCTGACACCCCCTATTTCTCTGAGAGGACACGGAACAGATAAGACATTGGTTTTGATTGTCACGGCTAAGGTCACACAACATACAGCAAATGTGCTTATCAAAGAAAGTAAGCAAGTACTAAGCTTAAAAAAAAGAGGAGCCTGCTGGCAGAGCAGAGCTTTGCGTAAACACCAACGACAAATCAAGTGTAAGCTCCAGCTTCAGACCCTCAAGGGGTCTGACACTTCTTTGGTCCAAGTGTACAAGATACACCATTGGGAAAACTATAGTTCCTTCTCAGCCCCCTGACTTTTCCGCTGCCTCACTGTGCTTTCAGTCTCTGATTCAGCTAAAGGCTGCTCACTCAAGTCTTCCATTTCTTCTTCCCCTGATTCTTTTCCAAGTGCTAAATCCTCCTCCGACTCAGCAGCACTTGAATTTGCTGCATCTTCGTCATCTGAGAGATCTTTCACATCTGCAGCCTCTTCCGCGTCATCCGCGGAAAGCTCTGCGGCCTCCTCCGGCTCTTCCAGCGCCGCGTTCTCCGCGTTCTCCTTGGTAATTGCTTCTTCTAAACAAAGCAGAGACTGCAGTTAGACTGAACCTCACAACACAGCCTTTTAAAGCTGCATCACCAGCAATGAAATGCTGACAACATTATAATTGATTGGGATTATTATTCCAACTGGGATTGGAACCAGGTGATCCTTAAAGCCCCTTCCAACCTGAACCATTCTGCGGTTCTGTGATTAAGAACTTTTCCGTATTTTTCAGTTATTTCGTTAAGTCTTCAGCAGATTTCTCCTCCACTTCCATTTATTTTCCTTGCATATCAGGCACAGATAGACTTTCATTTTATTCCACTGAGTTACAGACCAAAGACAAACCAATTTTCCTTGGCTCCTGGATTATTGGCTCACACCTAAGATCTGAACAGTGTATTGGCCTTCCTCCTACAAATGTACACTTTAAACTACAGCTTCTCACCCTCTTTAAGTTCTTACCAGGTGTTTCAGCTCTGTATTTTGACTTAGCTGGGCAGAGGCAGTCTGAAATCAAAACCAGGATCTGTGGAAAGGAAAAAGGCATTTATTAGCAATAATAAAATCAGCATTTATTGGCAATTGCAAAAGCCCTGACACTCATTCTTTTTAGACAGATATACACAATAAAGTTTACAAAATTATATTATCTTGCTTAGAGATAAGAGCTAAATAAAAACCTGGAAAATAGTGCTTTCTCAGTGTGTACTAACCAGCGTTCCCTGTTTTCTACTACCGGTTTTTGCCTCCTACTTTCCTAAATTTATTCAGTACTCACACTGCTCGCAGCTGAAGAACAGCTCAGAACACAGTTAAGAATTTTTACTTTCCAAAAATTTATGGAAAAAATCTTGGTCAAGATTTCCTGTGTTTTGGGGTGTTACTCCATTCCTATCCCTGGTTCCCCAATACAGATGTATGTTCCACCTTTTGTGCTCATTATTTAACCAGCCCAGTGCAGAATACAGACACTCAAAATGCAAGGAAGACATTTGTGCCTCACTGTCACATGCTAAGAATAGTGCAGAGAAAATGACAGAGCTGACACCATGTCAAAGAAATATATTTCAATCATTTGAAAAGCTTTTTGGAAAGAGCTGGGAATTTAACTTCACATTTTTTCAGCTTTTTCAGTTTGGGATTTGTTTTAGTGAAGGAGGAAGAAGGAGTTTCTTTTACAACATGACATTCACTTGCTCCACAAGTTATACTAACTTGTTTTGCTCTCATTTGGTGAAAATCTACCATCTAGAAAAATACAGCTGTTGAAATTGAATAATCAAAAACATTTGCTTGTACACAACAATTCTGTATGCACATCAAGTCTAAAAACGTGGTTTTGCCTTAATTCAAATTTCAACTGCACTGAAATAATTTCCCAGTACTACACTGACAAATTTTTTCGTTATTTCCCTAATCTTTGGGCTGAAGGGCAGAGATCCACATCCCAGAAACAACTTTTACACCTCCTACAAGGAATAGTGACTTAGCAGTAGGTTCAACCAGTCACCAGCAGAACTGCATGAACTGTCCTTGCAGAATGCACTTGTGGAACAGGCAATTAATCTGAAAGTATTTAAACCCCCAAATCTTCAAAGCCTTAAAAAATATTTTCATCCTTTGATTTTGAGTAACAGTGTGGCAGAACCCTTACATTGCTGACTCCCACAAAATCAATTCCTCTGTGGTTAATAAAACTCTCCACAAAGCCTGTGCTCTTAGAAAGTTGGGAGTCTTGACCAACTCTGACCACACACATTCCACCCTTAAGGAGAAAAGTCTTAGATACAAGAATCACTCCTTTTAGTGGATGGACTAAACAAAACTAAATTGAAGCATTTCATAAGAATTTGATAAGATTTCATAAGAAGATGACCTGATTTGTATTGAGGGCACTGTCCAAATGCTTCTTAACCAGTGACAGGCCTGGGCACTGACCACCTCTCTGAGCCTGTTGCAGTGTTTAACCACTCTCTGCTTCCTAAGGTCCAGTCTAAACCTCCCAGGCACAGCTTTAATCCACTCTCACACATTCTGGGTGTCACAGGGAAGAGACATCAGTATTTAGTAACATATTATTCAAGCAAGGTATATTTAAGTGTATCTTTTGAGCAAAGTTGGCATTATTTTTTTCACAAGATGATGCAAAGCAAGAGTTCTAGTTAACTGTGAAAAAAGGTAATGTTTTCTTACCAAACCCAGGAGCAGGCCAATCAGTAAGGTAGCTAAGATGAAGATGGCATAGGAAATCCAAACATGAACTCCAAGAGTGCCAGTGAGGTAGTTATGAATTTGCTGGAAAATAGAACAAGATACTTAATAACTTCATACCTAAAACCACTTAGGATTTCTACTGCCAACAATCACAGCAACTGCTGTCTGATTAAGCCCTTTCATCTAACAGTATTTATACTGAAGTCTTCCCCTTTTGACACCATTAAATCTTGGGGTTTTTTACTAATTTGTTCACATTAAAAGGCTTTTTCAGCAGAGGATGCACAATTCCTTCTCCCTAAGACACTCAGTATTACAGATGCCATACACAACCTTTACTGCAGAGGGATGGATGAGGAGCCTCAGAGCTGGCAGGAAAGCATCACAATATCCTTCATCCTTATGTGGCATCTGTTCATTAACTAAAATTAAGCCATTCAGCTCTTACTTAAGCTTTTCAGCTCTTAAAAGGAGCCACACACTCTAAGCATACACTAAATATATGATTTCATTTCTAAATTTAACTATGATAACCAAATACAGTATTAAGATTTCTTTCAAACTTTAGTTTGTTCCTCAAACCTACAAATTCAACTGGCTGAGTCAAGCAACACATCGAGTCAGACGAGCTGGTGGGAAGTCAATTATGACATTAAACCTCTTTTAAAACAAACCACAATCAACATTTTCACAAGTTTAGATATGGAAATTCCAGAGTCTTCTTTTTAAGTGTCAGAACATCTTTTGATATTTATTAAAGTATAAGCAAAGAGAGTAGAGCAGGAGTGAGGAAATGTACACCTGAAATATGCATCAAAGTGGAATGCAAATTAGAGGTTTCTTCCCAGGACAGTTAATCTTTCAGGAAGGAGACTATAAAGAAACAACACCATTTTAGAGCAACCATGGCAGAGAAACATCAGAAGCTTATAAAGAGTAAATACTATCCAGTGCAAGAATCAAAGATACACAACTCAGAGCTCTGCTTGATTCTGTTAGTTTGATGCTTAGTAGAAGTGATACAAACTTGTTCCAACTCTCAACTCCATTTCTTTTCTGAAACACGTTACAATAGTAACATAGTTTGCCACAATCAAATACAGTTTCTCAATCTCACTGACACCCAAAGGTTTTAAGAGGTTGTTTCCTGACCAGAATCTAAAAGGTCTGAAAATTCTCAGTATTTGGATGCCATGGAAAAACTTGGATAGTTCCCAAATGAAAGCATCTTGAAATATTTCAAAGTAAAATATACTTTAATATGTTTAAAGCACATGTCAGTGTAGCTAAGCTTTTCTCCTTTTCTTCTGATAATCACTCTATTATCAAAATTCATCATGTTCCTATACAAGTGGTGGTGCCAGTTTGAACTCCAGATGCACAAATTCTTACTAAAAAAACCCCTTGCCCTCCCTTCTCCTGTGCAATACTTGATGCAACTCTCATAAAAGGAAAATAAAAATATTCAGGTATGTGTTGACTTGTAAACATATGATTATTCTAAGCAGAAAAAGGGAGTATGGAGACACTATACAGTTACTTACCCTGATCCATCCTGAGAAGTGGAACAGCCCTGCCATGCCATGCATCCTGGAAAACAAGGAAATGGAAGGACAAGTTCACAGCAGCCCTGTAGCTCCTGTGCCCATTCCTAAATATCCTACAGCTCTCCTTCCTTCTCACATGAAAAATCAGGATCCTCTCTGGATCTTTGATGTGAATTTATATGTAATGGCTTCAGCCACAATGAACTGCAGGGCCACTCACATTTTCGGTTCATCCTGTGTGTCATGCAAGCTTTCTACAATATTCCTAAGCAAATCCCTCTCCCTAAAACCAAATCCTTACATGTTCTGTAAGCACTACATGTTTGCTATTCCAAATGGAGACAAAAGTCTCTCCTGTAAAGAAATAAACAGGAAACCCTTAAAGCTAAAGGCTGTCCAGTAGCCAGAAGTAAAAAATCTACAAAAACACACGCTTGATTCCAGGACTCAGCAGATATTGGAAATGCCACTTTACATAATGCTCAGCGGTTGTATTTTTTCCCTTAATCTCTTTTCAAAGATGACATAAACAAGCCCTAGCAGGCACAAACAAAAGCAAATGCAGAAAATAAGCTGCCTTTATAGGTGAGAAGTTGGGAATCAGGCTTTCAATAAAGATTGCTTCTGCAAAGCCTGCAAGTCTAAGGAATAAAGGCCTTTTGTCTTCAAACTGTCAATACACGACCCTTAATGAATAATGAGATATAAAACATTGTTCTTGTTAACAAAAACCAAGTGTTACATTATAGAAGATGGAGACTTCCATCCTGCTACAGGTTCCACAGCTTCCCATTTCCTCTCTAAGATGTAGCCTTGAAGATCTTCCAAGGTCCGGGAGCCGCGGTATCTGCGGAACACTCCATCGTTGGCACTGCAAAACAACCCCCCATCAGCACAGACAGCCCCCAAACTCTGGGGTAAAAAACCCAACCAAAACCCCCCCACACATCATAGACTTCACTTGCTCAGACCTG
Organism: Hylia prasina; assembly: GCA_013397195.1. Classification (NCBI taxonomy): domain Eukaryota; kingdom Metazoa; phylum Chordata; class Aves; order Passeriformes; family Sylviidae; genus Hylia; species Hylia prasina. The sequence continues at coordinate 1,908,367 of VYXD01009300.1, read as the reverse complement.
AGTGGCTGGGAACTGCAATCCATGATGGCAAATCTCAGTTTTGAAACAGCATGGGGTTTTGCCATTTATAAAGCTGCTATTTTTCCTAAATATTCACTGGCATTACAGCAAACACGCAAAGCACATGAAGTTAACAACCAAACCATTTCTAAATACAACTCAGAATTAAAAGTGCACATATACATGTATTTGTTTGTGTATCTGCATGATTCACAATACTCTGACTTAATGAAGGGTTCAGTATCTTAAGGATGACACCACCTTATTGGAAAAGAAATGCAGCAAATGTCTTTTCTGATCTATTTTTAATGGTATGGATAACAGGGAAACTTAGTAAAGTCACTCAAACTACAGAAAAGCCTCAGAGAAGGATTTCATCATGCAATCAAAGCTACAATAACCTGAGCTGAAATCAAAAGTCACTATTCCTTCATTTTCCCCTACTTTTCAGTTACAGATTCAATCAAGTGACAAGTAGGAGTCAACAGCTGCAGTTTCCAGTATGACACACTTACTGGTAAATTGTAGGAAGTGTTGTGACAAAGAAACGACCACTCAAGCCTAGAAAAGGAAGAAAACACCAACAGTTCAGTAAGACTGAAATTTCTCAGCATTCTGACTTATCTATAAATATCTACCTATCTGTATTTTAGAGCAGGCTGCACAGCTTTCACCATTGTTTTGTAAATACAGGTTAACAGTTTGTCTTCAGATATGCTACAAACAGTAACAGATACTAAATATTGGTTATAAATTAAGAAAAAATGTTTAGCTTGAAGAATGTTTACTGAGAGGTAATTTTCCTCATCAATGGATTTGTCTCCTCAGTATTTGCACCCAGCTGAAGTTTGGGACCAGGCCAGCATTAGATGCACTCAGAGTCCATTAGAAAGGGCTCAATTCCTACAGCCAGCAACTGCAATTCATATTAAGTACCAGTGTAAAGAGTATGGTTATTTAACTTTGTCTTTTATATAATTCTGTGAAAGTCTTTTGGGAAATGAAGGCCTTATTCAGCCTTCAATAAAGCAAACAGCTCTAGGCAACAGGATCAGCCATGGAAAAGTATTGTAGCAAGAGGGTTTCTGCCTTTAGAGCAAAGATGAGCCATACTGAAATAAGCCAGGTGTTTTTAGAAGTTTCAATGGCAATATTTTCCTCAATTTGAATTCCTCTACGGAATAGGCAAAAAACTGTTACGGCTTTTTTTTGTTGTTTGATATTTTGTTTGAAGATATTTAAAGCAAATGGTCTTCTAAGTTCCAGAAAGGAAAGCTTCTTTACTTCAACTTTTCAGTCTCTGCCTTTACTGCTATGACAGGCAGGGTGATAAACTTTCTAAAACAGCTAGAAGTTGTGCCAGCACAGAGAGAGATAAAGCAAACAAACCTACAAGTGTAACAGCAGAATTAATAAGGCAGACAGCACAGCTGCACAAGGAAAACTGGGTGGAGAGTCACAAAGAACATAATTAGCTTAAGAACAGAGAAAGTCGTGGGAACGCTGAAAGGCTCTCTGAAATTCTTACAAATGCCACTCAGGCAAAGGAAATAAAACAGCTCAAACCTGTGGCCTGTCTTACAGCGAACACCTCAGAAGCAACTCTGAAATCTAAAAGTTATGACTTGCATTTAAGCATCCCCAACATTTTAGGTGGAGGTTTGCTGGTTATCTAAGGTACCTCCCTAGATTGGTAAAACCAGATGTGAGCCAGCCACAAAGTTTAAGAACACATTAAATTGCTTTGGTGCCCGTTTAATACAATCTTGAATTGGTTACAGTTAAGCATCTGCCTCTCTGCAAGTCAGAAACTGACATCCACTATGAAATCAACAGTTAATCAAAAATGAAAAAAAACTTTTCTTTGTTTATGCATATCCCTGAAAATGTACAGAGAATAGAGATACATCTAAAACTCCAGCTGCTTTCAGCCAACACCTACTCAAAGAAGACAGAGAAGATCCAAGAGGTCTTGTTGTATTTCACAGGTAAACGTGATGAGGAGCTTAAAAAAGGCACCACAAATATGCAGAACTTAAGGGTCCAGAAGCATCTCCACTATTTGCTTGTTCCACACTGAATGTTTCAATGGAGAAGATGAGGCAAGAGGAAGCACTTTAAGGCTGGCACATGAAGGGACTGAAATCTGCTGTGAAGCCATTAAGACTCTGGTGGATTTATTCTTCAGGCATCTCCTGCAATTAAGCACCATGAATGGCCACTTTCTCCTGTCTGTTTGGGAAGTGCAATTTTATGTAACTCTGCACTCATCTCGTGGTTTTCCCCTAATTTAACACATTTTGACTACTTTCAATTCAATGAAGGGGTTACATAACTAAGACTAATTAAAGTACCATTGTGCAAGCAAGAAAGGAGACAGAGCACTTAAACACAACAACTGAAAGGCTGATGCAAAGCCCACAGTAAAAATACCTCAGTAACTTTGGAGAGCTCCATAGAAACTCATATCTTCCAAATTACATCAGCACCAAAGGTCATACACATAATAAATGTTTGTTTTCCAGTTTGAGCATTCCTTAATTTTAGAAGTGCCTGCAGCTTCCAGTGCTGAACTGGATGTTGTAGGTTTATTACATGAGCCTTCGTACAAATTCATCATTTGCTCAGTCCTTTGACTCCAAAGTTACCCACGCTTAGGGGTCAGGACTCTCAGCAACATTAGAAATTCAAGTATTAAGTTTACCTCTATTTAAACAAGGTAATATTAAAACTCATCTGTTTATTACACTATATAATGGTTAGTATATGCAAAACCAAAGAAAAATCAGTGAAGTTTGACCTTTTTTTCCAAACAACAGCTCATCTTTCAGTCTTTTGATACTGCTGATAAAATGTTTTATCCCCTCAAAGTCCAAACGAGCATGATTCACTCCCAAGAGATGCAGAGGTTTATACAAATTAATACTGTTTGTACAAAGATACATTCAAAACTTTGAAGGGAGTCACCAAAGGAATAAATTAGGTTGCACTTGTGCTTCTGTGAATAGTTAGGAAAGTGTTTTTATAAACATATTTGCACCAACAGGAAACAGCAATAACATCTGTAATATAAAGCACTGCCACAATTAAACCAGCACCATGCTGGAAACAGCAACTTTAATTAAAGCAGGCTCACAGTACCACACCCTGAAATTCTCCTAACGGGAGGCTACAGAGCTGGAATCTTCTGCAGACAGGTTGGAGGAATGAGACAGGCAACAGCTTCCAGTGAAGAAGATTAAAATAGAGAATAAGCCTCTTTTAAGTCAGTATTAAGCCAGATCACATCCCCCGACTCTTTAATCCTTCAACTTGAGTTTATAAACTTCAGTTCAGAAATATGAACTGTATGGAGAAAAACTGTGGATAATGTTATTTTGACTTTGAAGCCTAAGTAAGCAGCAAATGGTACTTGTATTGAATAATTCCTGTTATTAAAACACTGTTTCATGCTGTACCTGGCTCCTGAGTGACATCCACTTTGCCAACAGTGATGCCGAGCCGTTCGCTCTCCTTGGCAAAGCTCTCCCAGGTCGCCTCAATCTGCTGACAGGCTGGACACCAAGGAGCATAACTAAAAGGAGAAGGCAGGGTAAATATTTTAATACTCTTACACTGAAAGACATTCAAATTGATTTAGCATACTGAGAAAACACAAACATATCAATCACAAAGGAAAAAAAACTACAGTTTTTCTTAATCAAGTCTGCTGAATAAGACAAAGTTTTTTTATCAATCCCTACGTTCCTCCCCGTGTTATTGAAACAAATCACAGATTTGAGAAATTCGTATCCCAACTCCTCATCACTTGTGATTTATTCTATTTACATAGGAAATGAAATACATTTCCATGGCAGCTCCTGAATTATTGAAGCCAGGCTGTCCTCTGAAGCAGCATCCTTTATCACAACATTTTGTATTGATTTCCCACACCTCAGAACTTCTCAAAATTGCATCTGCCTTAACCCACTACTCCATACATCACAACATGCCCTTTTTGATAGCAGTTATTAGAGACTTAAAAAGAGCACACATCAAATTCCTACTCCTCATACTTACTGTCTTGTTTTTACCCAAGATTCATTTCAGAAAAACAGGAGTTCACGTTTCAAGAGCTGAATTTTTTACGCTCTCAATAAGAATAATTAAGCAAATTTTGCACCTCCTGGTAATATCAGTCTGGAAACAGAACTACTAATATAAAGGATAATATCAGATAACACCATAAAATCCCTTTTGCCATCTTTCTGTATTTCAGCCTAACTTGGTTGGCCAAGTCTGCATGAAACTTGTGCAGCAGCTGTGCCATGCTCTGTCAGACACACCCAAGGGAACCAGGGCTGGGAGGTACAGAATGAGCTGGGGCAAGTGCCCCTGCACAGGCTCAGCCTTTTACTGCTGAGCAGAGACCTTTATGGGGTTTAATCTGATTTACCTGGTGGGGGATGGAGGTTTCTGGCAAGAAAAGCAGTGAGTCTAGGGACACTCTCCTTGTCACAGTGCTCCACAAATGCCACCACGCTCCCCACCCACTGCAAACCATACAAACACATTCCCTCATGGGCAGAATCCAAGATTCTTAGCACAAAACCATCACTGGGAACCTTCACAAGATCCTCTACTCCTTTGGTTTGTCTGCCAGCACTGCTGCCTGACCTAGGGACTGGCAATGCCTGTTCTCTGGCTGTCTGCAGGAATGCTTACTTCCATACTGCCTGCAAACAGATACCCCCAGCCACCCCCAGATGTTTCATATGAATAAAGCTTCATCTAAAACAGGCCATTTCTCACAGAAGAGGCAGAATTAAATTTACTCTGAGTACTCTGTGGTAGTGTTTAAACTCCTGCATTTAAAAAAGGGAATCTTGTCACTTTGCAGTTAAAAGGACACAAATTAAAAATAATTGTATTTAACTGTACTAGAAATTCACGATTCTGTGAAAGCCCATATCTTGTCTTTTTCAGTCAACATCATTCTGTGTGAAAGCATCTGAGAAAAGGACATAAACCTTGTCCTGCCAAGAGACAGCCCCTCAGTATCTTTCCAAAAGATGCTGGAAACAAGTCTCACAAGCAGCAATGTTCTCCATTGTGCTGCTGGCCCAGAGAGAGCTTTTAATAACAGTCTGACAGATACTGTACTTTACAAACAGGATTATTTTATTATAGAAGCTTGACTGATAAATAAGGAACTGCAAACATCCATCAGATAATGCAGCTGGTGTTGATCTAAAATGAGAGAGAGAAGTTTGACGGTTTGCTAAATCCAGCTTCCTTCGATGTGTCAAATACACACCATGAGATTTTCAAAATTAACACATCCTTTGTCCTGTTTCATCTGATTTTGGAATGGAAATTTCAACCCCATCAAAATTTCTATTTACATTTGACATGCACGAGCATTTCTCCTGAATGAAGTGGAATATACAATGCACAAGTAACACTCATATGATTGAAAATATTTCCTTTAGTTCAAAGCAGCATGAAAATCTCCCCATGCCACAGTTTAGCAGTGGCACGACATAACAGTGAACTCCACAAAAAGCTGTGCTTGTTGCCTGTCTAATTTTTAACATCAATATTGGACATGGGATGGCAATAATTCCATATGATGCTACAAGATCCAGCCACTCCAGCTGAACATTGGCACGGACAACCAGGATTAAAATATTTGCTTTACATTCCTGAAATAACACATCCAATTCTTGCCAGCCAGGAAAACAGCCTGTCCCCACATGTTCAAGAGAGAACTTGCAATAGACATCAGACATCTGAAAGAGTCACCGCTGCTGTTTACTTCAGCAGCCTCACTTTCCTGAAGCTTTCATGTCTGCATTTGTTGTGCAGCATTTGAGGCATCAAGGAATTCATGACTGCCTCCTGGAAACAATAAAAATGTACATTACCAAAGCTTTGTTGTGTCTCTTTCTCAGTCTTAAAATATTGAAAGAGTAAGCGTAAGGGGAGGTCAGGTACTGAAGAGCAAAATACTTCATGCTTAGGACATCTTTATCAAAAGTTTCAAAAAACTCTGCAACGTGAAGGACTGAGGGAAGTACTCAATTTCAACAGGGTCTTCTAATGAATCCTTTAGAACTGTGGCTGATTCATATTTCTACAGAAGTTATAGTACAGCTACCATTCTTAAATTCATAGAAAAAAAATATGATCTGTGGGAGCAGGTAAACAGACCCTCGTGGCTGCTGTGGAACCAGTCGTTGCTTTTCAAGTCACAAAATGCAAGAGCAGATCCCTGGCAAAAGCAGATTTCTTCTGCCCTACTCCAGACAGGCCAGGCAACGATTAGCACTCTGTCAACACCACCAAATTTAGGGCTGTCACTCCCATTTCTTCTCCCTGTGCACAGGGGGGTGGCTATTAACTTGTAATTCAGAGGGTGCAGTGCAAACAGGTGTGCCAAGAAAACAGGCCTTTCCAAGTCAAAAATCAAAGTCTGCTGGAATGTAAATCAGGACTTGGGCATTCCACAAGGAAAGCAAGCTTTCAGTAGCCTGTTACACATTAAAAGGCAATTTGCTGATCTCCATCATGGCTAAAAGTGACACACTGCCAAACTGCTCACTGCAAGCAGGTATTGCACGTCCCTCAATACACACCCCATTCCTGATGAGTCCAGATCTCTTCCACAGCAGTTTTACAGCTGAAATGCTCTCACACACTGTCAGCTCTCCATCAACAAGGCTGCAAATATCTATCACTGCAACAACGATTGACCTCAGTGGACTAAAATCACTATTTCCAAGTATCCAGGTGTTTTCTCCTGCTCCTACTCCATTACAATATCTAAAGCTTTTTGCAGAAGGCATAAAGAAAGCAATTGAAAAGCAAAGTTTGAAGCTCTCAGACACAGACTTTGCTTTTGACTTCTATTTATCTCTGATCTAAAGCATAAAAGAACAAGCTTTCGCTTTCAAATAGCAACAACTTCACCGAGGCAATACAAAAAACCCACTCAAGTCAAAACCAGTTTGAGCAAAGGTGTCATTCAGCCCTACCACCCCCAGCAGATCAGTAAACACAGAAGGACTCTAAGATGTACTGATACACAGTTTCCAGCTCCAAGCCGCTTCTCGCTCTTCTTGTACCTGCCCAGCCCCTGAATTCACCATTTCACTCCTTTTCAAGTACATTTAACTCTCTTTTTATCTGCCTTTTCACTACCATTACCAACAATCCCAGTGAACAGATGTAACCTTGAGTACCATTCCACACTTTGTTTTAATGGCAATTTCACCAGGTTGCAAGAATCTAGCTTATGGATACAGGCATGAGAGGATTTGCCAAACAGAAAACAGCAAAACTTGCTTAAACCAAGCTGCTTGATAGAGTTCACACTGGGAATACTATTAAAATGAGAGTGAAAATGTTGGGACAGTATCCAACAGAATGGTAAAAGCTGTATCAGAATGAAATTCTTATATTTAGTCTTAAATAGTTTTGCCTTATTGCTACAGATCTCACAAGCATACAAAATGGAAAAAAAAGGACAGTTTCTAAATACAGCTAGGTCTTAAGGCAGGATAGGCAGCTTTGAAATGCCAACAAAAGAAAAGCTCCAGATCAACTGTGTGGTTTTAATGACTTTTCAAGGGAGCAGGTGGCAGCCACAGATACAGAAGTGTCATTCACCCCACAGCACAAGCCCTGGAAGCTGACAAGGAGCTTCCTGCAGCGCCAAACCCCTCCAAACCAGACAAGCCTTTTTTTTTTTTAAGAAGGAGAAATTATTTTTAAAATAAAAAGCAAATCAATCAATGAAAAATTATGTGAATTATTCTAGAGCTTCAGCAGATTAAGTTCCAATCATTGTACATAATTTTATGGCCCCTTCAGCACCTGTTTTGTTTTGTTTCTGTTACAAAGGGTATTTCAGCATCACATTTCTGCAGGTTTTGTTCAGCCTGCCCAGAACTCAGCTGTGTGTCCAGTTACCAAACAAAATGTTTGGCCACTTCCTCTGGACCCAGCCAGTAGAGCTGCAGAGGCTTCAAAACCAAAACAGAGTTTTGATAACTTGATTTTCATTCCCCTCCTATTTGGCTTTTGTTGGGTATTTTTAAGAATAGGACAAAGAAAAGCCTGGACACTAATAAGAGGTAAGAGACTAGACACGCTTAAGTGACAGAAAATTCTCAGTCTTGTTGAATTCTTAACCTGACTTAACAGTACTTATTAAATAGTTGGGCAAATCCTTTGGGATTTTATTTACACAAAGTATTTTGAGCCAACTGATTAAAGGCATTAAAGCATGTAAATACCAAAAGATTCAGTTTCATTTTTAGCACACTTTTGAAGCTACAGACAAGAGGTGCGGGTGGGAGGGCTGAACCCTTGCAATCAGCTGGCCAAGGAGATAGCAAGGCAAGGTTTAATGATAAATGACAATGAAAAAATTAAAAGTATGGGCCTGCACTATAAGAATAATAAGCCTTGGAAGCATGACTATTAACTGGTCTCCTGATTTTCACCTGGCTAGAATTAAAATGGACAATGAAGACATTCTTTTTCAGGTACACACAGCAATAAATCTGTGCTGAAACAAAGGGCATCCAACACATTTCACACCCTATGTGGGAACAAGCACATAAAGTACTGCAGATGCACCAAGAGCATAAATAGTTTCTTTTGTAACCAGAGACACGAAGACAACAAGTTCATTGATCACTTGGGTTTTTTTGTTTGCTTGTTTTAATTTCCTTCAAAAAGAAGAGGATGTAAAATTAAGACAAATCAAGCTTGGAACAAGTTTTGTTTAAAATGCAAAATGTACTTTTAAGTAAGCAGACCAGAAATGAAGTTTGCTGTGTTCCAAAGAGACACAATATTAACGACAAAAAGAAAACTCCTCAAATTAATGAATCATTATCTCACAGCCACAGAACAGAGATAAAGAAATGGAGAAACTTTTTAACACAGCTCATTCCAGCATCACACTCACAGCACTCCAGCCTGGACCCGTGTATTGTGATAGTAACAACATCCAAAAAAATGGGGCAGTGTCTGGCAGATAAAGAACCTTCTCTAAAACATTTTTATCAATAAAATGCAGCAGTGCTTCCAGGCCCTGCAATTTTTCCAGCTGTGAATAACCAAATATTTACAAAAAGCCAGCCGAGTACACACACCTCAGCTGGAAGGATGAAAAACTCTATTTCTGCTACAGATGCCACAAACAAGCAATTTCAAACTAAAGTTTCTCTATTTGTACACCTGGGAACAACAAAAAAGTGGAATTACACAGTGATTTTCCACTTTCCCAAACAGAAAAACTGACATTAAGCAGCAGCTGTACCTGCTCCTACCAGGGGCAGGAGGCTTCAAAGGAGCAACTGATGAAAATTATTTATTTTTTTTTTCATGAAGACGCTATAGTAACACTTGCATTACAAAAAGTACTGCTCAGAAAACAAAGGGCTTATAAATAAATAGGAGGTTCTTCAAACAAATGAGGTTTTAATGAACATTTCTGCAGTCCTGCCAACCAGGCTGAGACAGCATGGAAGGAATCCATGGACTGACATGCAGGACTCCTGTCTGGATCACTAGCTCTAAACCAGATAAAAAGCAGTAGAAGCCAAAATCCATCAGAATGGAAACTGCTGCAAGAAGCACATTAGTCTGTTTTTGCTGTTCTCCTCATTGCAACCACTTGAGCTGAGAATTCTCACACCGAGTTTCTGCCACAAGCCCAATTAGGAATATTTAGGCAAGAGGGATGCAGCTGCTGCCCATGGAAAAACGCACTGGCTGTAAGATGCTGCCTGCCCCAGCTTCACTCCCAAAATAAAACAATTTCCTCCCTTCTCTTACAAATATTTTGACGATGAGGACCGGGAGCAGGGACAGGCTGGGGGGAAAGCCAGGTCAGATTTCACCCGGAAAGTGGAAAACAATCCGGACCTGCCTGGAAAACATTTAAATAATCAACCCTAGAGCTCAAACTCTCACTAATTCCACACCAGCAGCATTGAGTTTGCATCCTCATTAAAGACAAAGGCTCCTCCTCAGGAGAAAAGCAGAAAGCACCAGAAATTAACCGCAGGAAATAGTGTGGAGACCCGAGGATGTTTCACACGTCAAACACCGCATAAAATTACTTAAGAGTCTGATTTCAGCAATGCCCAGCTAACACTTATGCTGACTCTGCCACCATCACTCACTCTGAAGCTTTTCAACTGGAGTAAAGGCTTCCAAAGGATTTTAATTGTTTGCTATCCCAACCACTTCTGGTTTCAGTCAGTTCCTCTCTTTTTTCTTCCTCAGAGGCATGCACCACTGGTTATTTAAATATTTCCTTTTACAAATAAAAACTTTGAGCCACCATAAATAATCTTCCTCCTTAAAACTTACCACCCTGTGTATGAATCAGTAGCTTTCATACAATTGCTTCCACATTGGACTAAGATGTCCCAAGGGAAAAAACTTCAATTTAAAACATAACCTCGGAGTGGGAGAAAACAAATTTATGTTTTCCTACACCTTTTAGATCACAATAAATGAAGAGAGACAAAATCCATTCTAAATCCTCAGCCACAACAGTTGGCATCCCCGAGTAACTATCAGCTGTTTCAAGGTTGTTACCACCTATTCACTGATTAACACCAGGGTCCAGTAGGATCCTGAGCACTAAAGCCCTAAGAGAGGTGATAGTCCATCTTGCTACGAAGAGACTGGAGATAAATCAAATTGAAGAGCAACCCAAAACTTTAAGTAGCTAGCTAAGCGTTTAGGAGGGAGCACGAGTTCAGATGTTCAAACAGTTTTAAACTCAAGCACTTGCAGAGTAGCACACATGCCACACTAAAATCCTATTTTACAGCTGCACGGCCCACAGGTACCACATGACTGTACTGCCTACTTAAATTACTTTTTTATTCACTGCTGTCTTAAAAAAACCCCCTCAAACTCCTTCCCCCCCCCTTCTAAATACAAGCAGGTGAGAGAGGCTCCACCAAAAATAGCGTCACATGCATTTCAAGAACTGTGCCATGTCACAGCAAAGCCACCACTACAGTACAGTCAGTCAGAAGTTAATGAAATCTGATGCATCTCCCTTGAATGAGAACTCTGAGCTCAAGTCAAGGCTGGGATATTATGTAATACTGCTTTGGAAGCCTACTCCTGCTAAATATTCCCTACCGGATTCAGCCCTCTTGGAGCTCACACAGAACCCAGCAGCAGCCCCTGGTGGGGTGCAGGGCAAGGAGCAGTGCTGGACACTATTCCCAGAGTGACCCATTTAACCTTGGGCACTCAGACCCCGAGGGGCAGCTGCTTCACAGAACCACTCAATGGTTTGGATTGGAAGAGGACCTTAAAGCCCGCCCAAGGCCAACCCCGTGCCATGGGCGGGGACACCTTTCCCTGGACCAGGTTGCTCCACACCTGTTCAATCTGGCCTCGAACACATCCAGGGATGAGGCATCCACAGCTTCTCTGGGCAATCTGTGCCAGGCCTCACCATCCCCACAGTAAATAATTTCTTCCCCAATATCCGATTTAACCCAATTATCTGTCAGCTTGAAGGCACTCCCCCTTGGTCTGTCATGACACGCTCTTGTAAATAGCCTTTCCCCGTGTCCCCTGTAAATTTCCTTCAGGTGAAGGGCCCAGTTAGGTTACCCAAAGCCTTCTCTTTTCCAGAATGAACAGCCCCAATTCTCTCAACCTTTCCTCAAAGGAGAGATGCTCCATTCCTCTGATCAACTTGGTGGCCTGCTCTGGGCTCGCTCCGACACCTCCATGTCCTTCATTCCATATCCCTCACTCCCCTCTGTCTGGAGTGACCCGTTTAACCTTGGGCACTCTGTGCCCACACAGGACGGGAACACGCGAGGTTCCTTCTGTCCGGCCGTCCCTGCAGAGGCCCGGGTGTGCCCGCGNGGGCGTCCCCGCGGGCTGAGGGCGGGGAGAGGGGACCGCGGGCCCCGCCCGCCGCCTCCCTCACACCGCGGCCGGGCGGCCACCGCCGGGGTGGGGAAGCCGCAGGGCGGGAAGGCCGACATGGCCCCCTTCTCCCCACAGCGGGGCCGGAGTCACCGGCCATACCCGCCCCTCGCCGGCAACTCCTCACAGGGAACACCCCCCTCGCCCCCCCGGCCACGCTGCCTCCGAGGCGGGCGGGAAAGCGGCCGCTACTCACAACTCCAACATCCACTGGCCCTGCAACACCAGGCTCCAGTTGGAGCCGCACAGCACTCGCACGCTGCTCCGCGGCTCGCCGGGGCTGGANGGCCCCGAGCGGTGCCGGAGCCAGCGTCCCGCTCCGACGGAGCCTCTGGGCACCTGCTCCGGCCACAGCTTGCAGTGCGTTCGGTCAGGTTTTCTGACCTTTCTCGTAATTGGGCGCGCTCGCGGCGCCGTGGTGTGGGAGCTGGTTAAAAAGCGGTCATGGCTTCGCTGGAGTGCTGTGAGGCGCTGGCTCTGCGGGATCACGTTAAAGAAAGTGTTCCCCGTTCCATGGGACTGTCACGGACTCACAGAATCCCAGAACAGTTCGGGCTGGAGCAGAACTTAGTCCAAGGTCCCTGCCTTGGCAGGGTCACCCAGAGCAGGTGACACAGGAACGCGTCCAGGTGGGTTTGGAATCTCTTCAGACAGGAATACTCCATGGCCTCCCTAGGCTGCCTGTTCCAGTGCTACATCAACCTGAACATAAAGAACTTCTTCCTCATGTTGAGGTGAAACTTCTTGTGTTTTAGTTCATGGCCATCGCTCCTCCTTCTATCTTTAGGCACTACCTCTCTGCCCCGGGCAGGCAGCCCATCCACCCCAATACATTCTTTACCCTATCCCAGACTTACAACGCTGTGTTTTCCTTGACTTCAATGAGATTCCTGTCAGCCCCATCCTTTTGGCTTGTCCAGGTCCCTCTGAACAGCAGCCCTGCCCTTGAGTGGCATGATTGCGCTCTTAATTAATGGAAATTAAGAATATTGACTTCTTTAGTTAGCCTGGTAAATTGACCAGGAAAAAAAATTAGAAGAGATCACTGTGCAGGTCTAGGCTGCCTTCTTGTCTGTTGTGAACATCCTTGTTTGGCTGGAGATTATCTTGTCATGGAAGTAACTTGTGCTGAACAATTTTCTAACAGCTACTGCAACACAATGCTGATAAATCCTCTTGGATTTATGACACTTGTTTTCCCTCAGCAGAGGAAAAAGTAGCATTTACCACCTGTGAATTTTGTTGCACTTCACCAGTTTATTTTATGAGGCTCCTTTACGTCACTCCCATATTTCCCCATAAGATTGTGGGCTTGATCAAACCATTCCTTAAAGCCCAAGTATTGGTCTGACCTTTTTTGTCACTGAAGCAGATTCAGGGTTAATATTTGGTGACAGCACTACTCTCACTATGCAGAAATGGAAGCATGACACCATTTTTTTCTCTTTTGTTACTTCTCAGGAGTAGCAAGACCTCTCCCAAAGACTCAGTGATACTCTCCTCACCAGGTATTCCAACAGTACTTGCCCTTACCAAAGAATAGTTTTGCTGGCAGCTTCCCAACACTGCAGAGATCCCTGATTCTCTGAGCCATCTTGCCACTGCAATTAATGCCAGCTGAGGATTGAATAAGTAAGAGCCTCCCAGAACACGATTCTTGTAATATTTTCCACATGGTACACGAACTAAGAGTCTGAATTACAGTTTTTCTAACCCTTTGGTGATTTCTAAAAGAAAAAAAACCCCAACTTTCTCTAATTTATTATTGTCCTTCCTAAATGGATAGTGTAAAATTGGATGGTGTAGCAATGTTTAGACCTGGGATATGTAGTGGAGAGAAAAAAAAAATACAGCTGTAGAAATTATTTGAGAAGACATACACTTGGCTGAAGTTCCTTTGTGAAAAGAAATACAGAAAGGACTTATTTTTTTCTGCTGCTAGTAAGAACTTGGAAAACTTGAGGGAAACATGTTAATCTTTCTACAGATTCTCTAGGGAAAGAAGAAAAAGTGATTGGCCAAAGCAGAGAGAGGGTTGAGATCTGGTGGAGCCAAATTAAGAGAATTTATGTGACAAAGAAGTGATGTGCAGAAGGGAAGGCTGAGGAACATTTTATTTGGTGGTGGTACAGGGTGGTGAATAATTATAGTTGTGTCATTAAAGAACATGCATATGAAGGGGCTGAGAAGGAACAACATGTAAAATTATGGCTCCAAATAAATGGGAGTGTTCCTGTGAATTCCAAAGAACAAGGGGAGAATAACTTCGTAACTAATTTATCAGTAATTTCTAGCCACGTTCAACACAGAGGAGGTTTGTGTTTCAGCAAAAGCTGATCAGGAAGAAGGCAGAGTTGGTTTTGTTCCTGAAAGAGAGCAGAGTGTTCCTAAACCAGGGGAGACATGTCATGGAGCTGCTAATCCCTGTGAAGAAGGTCAGGCTTGCCAAGATGGAGAAGGTACACCTCATTTGAACCTGATTAGGAACATCCATTAGGGAATGGACAGCAGGAGAAAGCAAGGAGGGCAGTTAGAGAAAACAAGAGTCTGGGCCAGACCTTCTCTTGCTTCTGTGGTCACTTCAATTACTCTGTTCCTTACACAACTTCCTCTCCTTTAGTTTCATTGGGCTTCTGTCAACCTGTACTGCTCCAACTGTTACACTGTGTGTGTGGTGCTCTGTTGGCCCTGCACAGGCCTGGAGAGCTACAGTTTTCCAGCTTCCATACTCCCACTGCTGTTACAGGAAAGCTTCAGGAATCAAGCTGTCACTTTAGCTTTCCACAGCTGTTGATGGAAGTGTAGCCATGAACCCCAGGTAAGTTTTGGACAGAACTGGATTTAAAAACAAAACAAGGATTCTAGTCTGTGTTTGCTCTAATCTTGATTATAAAATGTAAAGTTCAACTACAGTACGGAAAGAACAAGTGAAGCCACATGAAGGGAAAGATGCCAATCTGTCTGTTGTTCTGTGACACTTAGCTCACAAATATTTCTGTGCTGGAATGATCATTTATCTGGGTGACTAACCCTTGCTCTGCACAGAGAACCCCACCAAAATACATTGTCTCCTAGACTTCCCCATCAGTAATTTCACTGTTTCTCTTGAACTGTGTGAGGAAGACAGGGCTTTGTGTTTGCCACTGTTTTCTCTATGGGGAGGTTGAACTAGGTGACTTTTGAAAGGTCCCTTCCCACTCAAACTTCTGTGTCTTTGTGTTCACTGAACTAAAATTTGCCTCCTCTGATAGTGTGGTTTTGTAGTGGAAAAAGAAGAGAGTTAAAAACTTAAGAGATACAGAGGATGAAGTTGGAAAATTCTTTCTGTAACTTGGTTTCTATTAGGTCTATTTTCTACTTTATTGAATGTTGTCCTATTATTAGTTTGTGTGGGTGTTCTCGTGGTAAGGAAAGGTATTCCAGCATTCTTGACATGTTTTCTTTCACTGTGTGCCATGATGGATTCATGACACTGCCTAGAGCAGAATAACTTACTGCTGCCCTCATTTTCCTAAAATACACCTGATATCACCAGCTATGTCATTTTTTTCAATTCTCTACTGGATTTCCAGAACTACTCTCCGAAACTTTTGGAATTTGTTCTTGATGAATTGGTTGTGAAAGTAGAAAGCAAGGGGTTATCATCACACAGACAATAGCAATGTTGATATTTCCAGTTTTAATTTGTACATGTGTCTAACAAAGCAACACAAATAACAGTTGCAATATAGTTTTCACTATGTGAATGCTAAAAGAGGTTTAGAACTTAAATAATGTAGTAGAGAGTAAACAAGATGTGGCCAAAAATACAGATTCAACGCATTTTCTAACATGGATTTATTAACAATAAAGCTTGTTATGTTTAAGGAGAATGGCTTAGTTTAGAACAGATAAATCAATAAATACACAGCACTGTAACTGTTGGGAAGTCACCATGGCTCTGCCTTTGATATCCAGTAAAAATGAACAAAAGCTTTTAGACAAAACTTTGACTTTTGACAAGGAATGTTCATATCTGTGCTTCTAAAATCAGACTAAAGAGTTCATTTGAATATTAAAAGAATATACATAAAGAGCTTTCTTGTTCATATTCATCAAGTTAATGTGAATCTAATAACCACTCACCAAAAGGTGGATATGCAATGAGAGGAGGAAATCATATTTACAGGGTACTGTCCCCTGAATACATCCTGAATACAGTTGGATGTGACATTCAAGAACATCTCTGACTAGCTTTGAGTTTTGCTGTTCTCCAGAAGTGTGAAGAACTAGTCTTGCCAAGATTTGGAGACAAGTTATCAAGGGTGTTCAACATTGAAAAATGAATCTTATTATCAAAAAAAAAAAAAAAATCACCTCTCACTCGTATGCTTCTTACACAGGGAAGCTGATGTGCACCAAGAGTTCTTCCCTACCCTCCTGAGTGGCTCTTCCTGATCTTGTAGTGTTAAATAACATTGAAAAATCTGCTTTTTCACCTTGCCTGCATGTCCAGAGGTGGAGTTTGTCGTCCAAAATCTGAAACAGAAGCGCACCAGAGTACAACAGTGCTCAGGGTACTTCCTGCAGCCAGAGGTATCCACAAGCTCAGGGAGCAGGGATAAGGCCAGAGCACACCTTGTCCCGGAAGCAGAAGTGTCCCCGTGGGAGCAAGAGGAACAGCCTGCTTGCTGCCTCTGGAAAGGTGACTGCTCCGCAGGGGAGCTGGCACAGAAGGAACAAGTGTGGAGCCTGCAGGGCAGCCTGTCCCTCCTGCAAAGCCTCTGTGTTGGCATCTTCCCTCTCTCCCAAGGTTCCAAGGGGAGGGAGAGGAAGGCATTGCCAAGCTTTATGTAACCTCCAGCCCTGTGAAGAGGTGCATGCTGGGGCTCCCTCCCCACACTGCACCCCAGCATGTAGGCACGCCTCCACACCCTTCTCTTTGCACAAGGCAAGAGAGACCTCCCACAAGATCATCTCCCACCTCTACTGTGCATCTGTTCATTTTCTGCCTGTCAAGCCTTTTCAGAATTTAAAGCATCTTACAAGAGATAGGAGAACAAGCTTTCAAGTTTGAGTGCATCAGATCTGGTATCAAACATGGATTTTTACTGCTTCGGCTTATTTTTCTTACCTTTTCTTTTCCAAAGTGGAAAAGAGAGAACTGCTGTGTAAGGAATTGTTGCTTGCAATATGTTTTTCTCAGCAATAAAAATACCTTCCAGACAGCAGTACAATTCTCTTTTTAGGCTTGACACCTCCAAAGCCTGATATATGTGGCTGAGTTAGATGGAAAGGTTATTATTAGGTTTTTATTAGGTTATGATGCAAGCTCAGACTGGCTAGGCTCATCAGGCAGTAAATCTAGTGCCAACAGCTGTGCCCAAATTCTGTTCCTGTACCTGTTATTGCTTGTGGTCAGTTTTCCTCTGGTTTTCTGTCAGTTGTGAGAAGGGCATGCATGTACCAGGGCAGGATTTACACTATAACCTGTCACTGACAGAGTAGTGATAATTGTGCTCCCAAATTAAATCAGGAATAATTCTATTAAAGGAAGAAGAGCTATTCCTTACACAATACAATAATACAAAATTCAGGCCTTAATCACACAACTAAGACTTGTTAGATATGTCATGGCTATTATTTAGACACGGCTTTTACCATCAGTGACTTCTTGTTTCAACAATGAGCTTTTTTTCAGCTCCTGTCTGGCAGCCACATGTTGTGTTAAAGAAGTGAATCAACCTGTTAGTCAGGCAGACCTGGAGATCTCCTGTTGCCCTCAGCAGGGACTACACAAGAATTGTGTATCCAAAAGCTGCCCTGGGTCCTGTGAACAGGGCAAGTGCTGTTTCCATTCCAGGCAGTGCCACAGTCCCACTTCAGGAATGCCAAACTCATTTTAAGGCTGCTCTGACTGCTGCAGGAGCTCAGCAGTGAAGCAAAGGTGCACATGGAAACCCAGGCCAAGCTCACAGATGTCCTGTGGCAGAGGAGCTGCTGTGCACTCTGTAACACACAGAATAGATGCTGTGGTTTTAAAAGTTGCAATACATCAAAGCTTGCTGCAGAAAGAATAAAAGCTCACCTGACAGGATGGCAAGTTTGAGAAAAGGAAAGCTGTTGTGTCATAAGCCAAAATTCTTGCTTGTAGTCAGTTTTTGGATAAGCATCTCAGAGACATAGTGCAGCAGAGCCATAAATCCAGGTGCCACTGCATGTAGCTCTCAAGTAACGCTTCCAAAAACCCCAATCTCTGCAAATATCCTTATTTATTAATCTGAATTTGTGCTGAATTAATCAACTTCTGATGAAAGCAGCAGGATATACATGAAACAATATTTGCCAATGTATTGCTGTATGCACACTACCTTTTCAGAGTTTGTAGCCATTCTCTCCCACACGAAGAAAGTATCTTCACCTAAAAGCAGTGAAAAATAATATTTCTGCCCCCCATGTGAACAATCAATGGACATTCTGCCTTGATATTTATTCCAGTCTTCTGAAGCTCCTATGCAATCCGTCTTCTCCAATAATTTTCAAGTTTTGGAAAGTAATGTTCATTTCCAGGTATTTCAAGACAGGTATAAAATCCTTATCCTGGGCCTCCTGTTTAACCAGATCTCCTGTTCCTTTCCCACTTAGCGGCGCATGATGCGGACCAAGGACAAGTAATGCTCAGCCTCTTTTTTTTCTTTTTCCCTGGCAACCATTTAAACAAGGAAACAACTGCACAGGACATTGTAAGGCACTGGAAAAACCTACCTGTACAGAGAAACTTATTTAACTCCCCACTGAATGTGAGAAGTGAAATTATTAACTATATTGTGCCATAGCTTTGCCACTGTAATTCTCCTCCCTCTCCCTTTCCCAGAGACTGTTGAAAATAAGTTATTTGAAAGAAGAATTACATGCAATATGAACTGAGTTGAACTCAACACTTATCTTGAATCAGTGGTGTCCAGTAGACATTTCAGGCCATTTATTCTTGGGACAATGATCTCAAATTGTTCCGGGAATTTTAGGAACAAGATCACTTTCAGTTAGAGTTGAAAATCAGTGGGGTGATTTTATGATAAGTCGGTTGAATGAAAATTGGAGTCAATCCAAAAAGTTTTCTGTACTGCAGTGTAAAGCAGGTGGAGTTCAAAATTCTTGGTCCAGAAAAAATCTTTTTCATAACCAAAACTCCAGGTGAGTGATGAGCCAGCTGAGCAAAGGTGATTTTATTACCAGGCTGCAGAATTCCTGTGAAATAGAATGTAAAGATTGCTTATGTGTCATAGTAATTTATGTGGTCGCAGAAATAGCTCTGCTCCAAAAAGAAGTGGTGTACAGATTAATAACCCTGGGCAAGGGTGCATTTAGGAGTCCCCTTTGCTGTTGGTCAGCAAATGCCTCTCTACAGGTGCCAAGGAAAATGGGCCACTCAGACAACTGCTTGCAGGCCAGGCTCCATCTGGCACAGAACATTCCCAGAACTCACTGTGCTGCTGACAGTTGCCAGAGGCCCAAACACTGCTGCTGTCAAAAGAGCCTTTTAGGCTGTTTGTCACCTGGGGTGGCACTTGTCTTTCAGGTAGTAGGACAGTGACTATGGGCCTGCTGTGGCAGTCCCTGTTCCTGCAGAGCTGTTGGATTTGGCAGGAGTCTTGCTTGAGGAGTCACTGCTAGATTAGGCTGCAGATTGTTCAATGGAGAAATTGTATCTTCTTGCTGACCACATGAAAGCAGAAGTCTTTTAGAATGCAAATTGTCTGCACAAAAACAAAAGGCTACTCCAGGAAGAAAACTTCCAGGAAGCTGAAATTCTAGTCTTTTGTTTGCCAAGGCCACAGAAACCTTCACAGTTTATATACAATCAGCAACCTGTAATTAAATGTGACTTCCAGAGTGTCCATAAATATTTAAGCCTATTGCAACTCTCAAACATATGGTTTGATAATTAAGGTGATCCCCATGAGGAAAATGATTGATTTTGATCTGGGGGGGTGGGATGGTTCCTGAGCAGAGCACTTGTGATCCAGTCCTAGAACACAAAGGTGTCAGGCACAAAGTTGAGATATTTTCCTTTTCAAAGAAAAGGAAAATTGTAGAGGGTGCACATTTATCCGAAGTGTGGGCTGATGATATGGGCTGATCTAAAAGTTTCTTTCAGAGCTACCCTTTTGCCAAAGAATGCATTAGCAGATATCTAGAAATAGCAGGCTTTAAATGGAATATGTTGAAGTTGGTAAGTGCTCAGAGGCTTGTTTGCCATCCTTCTCCTGTTAAATACTGTTTAGCTCCACAAGTGGACAATGCAAAGCAGTTCTAATAACTGAATTATGGATGGTAACAGTCTAATGGATGTAAACACATTGTTTTATATGGCTTATTCTAGAAAAGCCCTGTACTGAAAGTGATGGATATTCTTTAAGCTGATATTTTACGTTTTGTTGTCTCATTTCTGTGACTTTTTCCATGATAAATGAGTAGGAAAAAATGGGAAACAGAAGACAATGATGGCATTCTCTGTTTATGTCTCAAATTCCACAGGGAGATGTTTTGCTTCTGTTTTGGAGAAGCCTTTGTAAAAGAAAACCACCAGGAGTGTAAACCTGCAGCCGAAGGCATCTTGAAACAAGCCATGCTCAGTGGCTGCGCAGACACTGACACTTGTAACACTGACAAAGCCACACAGGGGAAGATTACTTCCTGATTTGCTTCATAGGGAATTGTACTTTTGGCAAAGTGTTAGGGTATAACTATAAATTTATAGTTTTCTCTTTGAATTAAGTACAGATCCATCCATGAAACATGTCCTGCTAAATCACAGGTTCTGACAGCACTCCTGGTCCTCCTTTCACATGTTTGGGAAGAAGCTGAATTAAATGCCTCACTGAGGTGGAAGAAAAGAATACTCTGTTGCAGTTTAGAGAACAGTAAAAAATATTTTAAAATTAATGAACCCTCCAAGCAATTTCTGAAATGTAACCATGCGATTTCTGTTGCAGAAAAAAAGAAAAAAAACCCGTAAGAATGTGCAGGGAGTCAGGAAAGTCCCACCACACCCTAAGAAATGAGCTCTGCTGTCATTCTCTAAAGCAGAGGGCTGTCATTGGGAAATGTAACAGACATTTTTGTAAGTCCTACTGTCTGCCTGCCATTTGCTGTTGCTTGTGGTTCAGCATTTCCCAGTAAAATCTGGGCTGTGAACAAAAGGCCAGGCAATTACAACTTCTTTTGGCTGGTAACAGGTACTGGTTACTTCTTCTGCCTAAGAACTGTGGATTTTATGCCCAGAATTTCTTTGGGGGCTCAGCTCTATCCCTTAGCATAAGTATCAAAATATCAAATCATGGGGACTGTAGTGAAAGTATAACCCTTCCCTTAGGGTTACTGCAGCATCAATCTGCTATTTTTACATTGCATTCCTGTTTTCTAAGAGTCTCTAGTAAAAACACACAGATAGCTTTTAAACAGCAAAGAACTAGAACCTTCTTTGAAAAGAGAAAAAAAAACCCCAAAAATATGCTGCAGAGGGGCCTTAAAAAGAAACAGCTGCACCAGAGCCCTGAGAGCACCAATCAACTTCGTTGGTCCTGATCAGCTTCACCTGGGCCTCCTGCCCACACCCTTCCCACAGGTCCTTGGGCCCTATTTAAGCTCAAGCTTGGGGACTCTGTGCTGATTGTAGTTGTGTTGGTCTCTAGCTGCTCCTTATGCTTGGCTTTGGTGTTTTGGCTGCTGTTTTATCTCCTAGCCGGGTGGCCCCTGTGCCTGGTTCATCCTCTTCCTGTGTTTGAGGTAGGTGATGAGTTTTGCTATTTGTAACTGGTTTAACTCCTGTGGGATGTTGTTCTGGTTGGGTCTGTGCTGGGGTCCTCCTCAGGTCCTGCTTCAGCTCTGCTCAAGCTTTTGTTGCTCTCTGATGTGAGACAATAGATAGGCAAGGGCTGGAGTGAAACTCTGGAAGGTGAGAGTGGAAACTTTAAAGTTTAAACTTATTTTTCTGCCTCTTTAATAGCACTGGAAAGCATCTACACTTGCTTTAAAATCTCTAGATGTGACTAACTTGTAATTTTTTGCACTAAGTTGTTTGGTTGGGGTCTCCTGTCAGCAAAACCAACAGGATTAGAGAGTGGGCTTCTGTACTTCAGAGTAGGCTGTTCAGAGGAATTACTGGATGCCAAACTAATCTTCTGAAAGAACCATTCCTCAGCCTGCAGAGGAATGGAGATTACTGTTGGTTCCTCAAGAGAAGGGAAATATTTAATGCTGTAAATACCCATAGCTTTTTGTGTATCTTGTATGTGTGTCCTGAAAGCATGAGTACAGGTGTCATATTCAGCTCAAACACCTGTTTGCCAAGTATCTGATTTCTGTGGATTGTTATCAGCAGGTTCCTGGAGAAATCAGATAAGGAATCTATTAGTACATCTAACAGATGCAGTTAAAGCTTTTGGAAGTGTTGTAGTTTCAGTGCTCATTGGATTCACCCAGCTGCTCATGGTTGGATTCTAATTAGCATCAGTTTGTGTTTTTCTGCAGCGTAGCATAGCAAACCTGGCATATTTAATAAGATTGCCATGCTGCTTTCACAGCTTTAGCTGTCAACCTGCTTTTGTTCTGAGGAAGTGGAAAGATTGTTCGTTAAAATCCAGCCTGGAAGGAGGAAAAAGTTAGAGAGGATGTTTGGACTTCTGAGCTTTCATGAGGCATGAGAAAACAGTGGGAGTGTGTAACTCTACATGGATAACTGCTCAGTAAAAGTATTTCTTCAGATCAAAAACTTCCTTTCTTTCTGACCTGAAAACTATCTTATTTCCCTCTGCCAGTGCCTCTTGCTGTTCTGTAGCAGTTTGCAATATGTCTTTCTATCTTTGAGTTGTTTTGCAGTCTCACTTCAGTTGTTGGTTTCCCAAAGCTTCCAGGGCAGTGTATCATTATGAGGGGTTTAATGAAGATAATGGAGAAATCAAACAGTTTCTTTCACAGCAGCTGGTTTTAGGAGGCTTGAAAAGGTCTGTGTAGGCCTTTTTATACAAAATACTGTGCACACATCCCAAATATATTGTTCTCCTGAATACCTTACTAAAGGTAGTGAAGCTGATGCAAATAGAGAATGACTGATGTAGCCCAAGGCCTTCAAGCTCCTCTGAGTAGAGTAGAGTTAAATGTGCTTCCTTCACTGGATTGTTCTAACAACTCACTTGTGTTTTCTGCATTTCATCTTGGTGCTTTATTCATTTGGATGCAGCAAATACCTACGGCTCTTCCATTTCCGATGGGCCAGTCTTTGCATGAGGGCAAATGTTACATTGTTGTGTTTGCAGTGTATTTTTTTATTGGGAAGGATTTCCCTGACAGAGGCAGGGGGCTGATTGGGAACACTCTGACTTTCTTTGAATTCTATTTTTGTGTTCAGATGTACTTGATAAGCTCTATGACATTAAACATAAGCTGAGGGATTTTCCCAGTATCTTCCTTTTATTCCTACTGGTTGCTAATACTGTTCACATCACTGGTGCTTTGTAGAGGTGGCTGCCTCTGAAAACACTTTGCATCGGAATACCCTAGTGAGGAATATTAATATTATTGCTGTTCTAATTAAAAATTATAGCAAATACCCTGTACCAGCTCATCCTGAATTAATGGACTTGAAAGAAAAAAGTTGCTAAGGTGCGAAGTGAGTTTGTGAAATTTGCCTTACTTCCCTTTTAGGACTATGAGACCAGGCCCCTCTTTCTCACCTGACTAAACTTCAGTATAGGAACTGGAAGGCTGGATCAGATAAATTTCTGTCAAACTAAGTGTCCTGACTCAACACAGGTTAATAACAATTTCCTGAGGAAAGAGTACAAGTTAGGGCTGTGTGTAATATTTCTTTTTTATGTTGGAAACACTTGGCACCAATAGGGGTTTTGTGGCCCATTTAATTTATCTTTAATTATCTGCAATGGACTTGTGTGCATTTATTTATGTATCTTTGAACTTGTTCATAGTTCCTGGATCCTTTAGCAGGAGGTTTCAGAACTTAATTGTGCTTTGTATTACAAAAGTAGTTCCTGCTTTTGCTTGAGATCTTTGGCCTCTTAGATCTAGCATTGTAAGAGCTAGTTAACTATTTTTTTTCTTCCTCTCTTTTAGTATTTTGTAGACCAAGTGCTGCTCCACTGGCTGTGGTGGAAGCTGGGCTGATGATTTATGAAGTGGAAGTAAATTCCTGCTCTCCATGTATTTCCCACTCCTCTGGTTAGCTGGCACTGTAGTATGTTAATGACAGCTTGGAGGAGGTGTGATTTTCATTTGTGTGATTTCCAGTTGTGTACTTATCCTTTGCAAATGTGATGACAGATTGGGAGTCCATCCAGTTAGACAACCCATGTCCTCTTCAACACTTGCTTGTGTTGGTGGATGCTGAGCTCCAGTCAGTTAACAGTTTGTCAACAGCTGATTACAGGATGGCAAATCTTAGATAGAACCTCCTGCTAAGTGGATGTTAGCTCCCTTAGGATATCAGTCCCCTGGTAATGATGCTGTTTTCAGGCTGAGCTTGGTTTCCTTGCTGCTGCTGCCACAGAGCCTGAACAGCAATTTTGTTGAAGTTTTGGGAACTCTGAAGGTTGCCTCATTTTTTCTTCCAAAGAAAAAAAAAAGACAGGGAAAGCAACACTTGTCTAGGTGACAAATCAAGCCTTAAGTCACTCTGAAAGTACTGCTTCAAAAAAAGTGAAGGGGTTATTTTAGTAATTGAGTCATAGGAGAGATGAGGTTGGAAAGGGCCTCAAAAGATCCTGTGGTCCAGCCTGTCATGGCCAAGGGAGGAGAGACAGGACCCTCAAGCCCCTGTCCAGCTGCAGCTTGAAAACCTCTGGTGATGGTGTCTCCACATCCCTGTGGAGCTTACACCTCACATTCTTGTGACGTGCAAGCTTAAACATGAGCATTACATGTGCTTCCTCTTTAGCAGGACTGCAGGCTTTTGAAAACTTGCTTGTCCTACTCTTCCCAAGGCTTTATTCCCAGATGTGCAGCTGTCTCTTTAACCTGAGGCACATCTGTAGCAGCAAGTAGAGTGGCTGGCTTTTCCTCCTTTCATTGTGCTTGCTTCTAAATACCTGTTTAGCCATATCCATATTTCTAGAGACCCTTTACATTTTCCTTCAGCTGTTTTCTGATGCTAAAGTGATGCCTAGGTTGGTTTTTTTTAATGTGTGCAGCATCCTATGTTTATTTGTAATGTTTTAGAGTGTATCCTTACAGATTCAGTTCTCTGCAAGGTACAGGTGCCAGGCAACTCATGCATTTCCTTAGCTTGTAATGAGAGACAGAGGCACAGAGTGCTTCAAGGATAAATAGATAAATAGTAATAAGTTGTCTTGACACTTCCATTTCTGCACTTAATGGAAGGCACTGAGAGCTGTATGGGCTAATATTATGGCAAATATTTCTGTTGATGTAGAGTGGGCAGAAAAACACTGCCAGATCACAAAGGCAGCACTCAGTGCTCACTTTTTCCAGGAATGCATAAATGCCCAGGCTTCCTGGGAGGATAATCAATCTGAGAGATCATCATTCTCTGACTGTGTGTACAAAGTAAAGATGGTTTTCTCAACTTGCTTTTCTCTCATAATTGTAAGTCACCAGCATAAATGGAGTGCACAGGCTCAAAGTGAGATCTCTGCTTTTCTGCTCTGCCTCTTCCATGTTGCCAGAGTAGTAGTGGGAGGGGGGGAAACTTTAAGCCTGGAGCTGGAATTGCAAGGGAAGACTCCATGGAGATTTCCTCGCTGTAAAAGGAATGATCAGAAGTTGGGGGCAGAATGCTGAACTTTAGCCATCGCACCAAATCATATTGTGGTTTGGAGGTACCGCTGGAGTTGAGGCAGCCTCTCAAGGCCAGGTTGCCTAGAGAGCCTTTTTACATCCATCCTTCCGTGTCTGCATGGCTGAGGCAAGAATTGGGAATTATATCTGTGTGAATACTTCCTTTCACTGTCCATGCTACTTATCACCTTTACTTGGCTTGCTTGGTACAGTTTGCACTCTGCTTTTGTTTGGCAGTAGCACAGGGAAGAGAGTCTAGAAAGAATGTTGAAGGGAAATAGGCAAAGAAATAATTTATAATTGTTCATCAGATATGGCCCAAAGTGTTTTAAGATTTATTCAGGAAGCTTAACATGAAACAATTAAAAATGTAAGATCAGAGTGGCCACATGAAAGTTCATTAAACAAGTTGAAGTGTGATGTCCTTCAGGGATAAAACCCCCAAATATGGGGCTAAACCTCTTTCAAGATCCATCAGTTCCCAAAAATACAGTATCATTCTAAGCATTCTGAGATGTGACTTGGGGTTTTTTAAATGTTGGGAAATTTTCTGCCTTGACTGTGCTTTAGTAAGAGAAATGTGTGGTGGTGAACCTTATTTCAAGTCACTTGATAAGTGTGCAGCCCAATGATGTCTTTATTGGGTACTTGACTGATCTCTCTCCCCTGCTCTCCCTCTCTCCCCCAGTTCCTTATGGCAGAAATCACTTCTGCAATTTACTTTAATGGGACTTTTCCAGGCCAGAGACAATTGCTATAGGACAGGTGTAAACTTGAATGATCTGTCATGCTGAGTGCTTGATGAACTCTGTTCAGGGACACTTGACCTTGACTGATTGCAGTGGACTGGTTTCTAACATTCCCATTTTTGGTGGCATCAAAGCAGTGGGCTCAGTATGGTTACATACATGAGACCTAAGTTTTCATATGGACCAGACACTTTTTTCCTTGTTTTTCCTTGTTTTTTTTTTAACCACGTGTGTTTTGAGGAGTTGGAACTTTAAGGGACAATTCCTTGTAGGTCTTAAATTACAGTTAAACTTTGACTTCAACCACAAGGAATGTAAGAATCTTAGTAAAACTAAATAGTGTGTTACTAACCTGCTGTTTTCCTCTTGGGATGTATTTGAGCTCAGTGCTGGACTCTTGGTGGCTGTTGCTCCAGTGCATATTTAGAGTTTCTTTTGCTGCCTCTACAGAAGCTATCAACTTGTTGCCTTGTGCCCTTGTATGTTTTATAAATGACAAAACCAACTGAAACTATTAAAATCACAAACTAAATTATCTGCCTGCATCTTCAGCAGCATTTACAGTTAGTTTTGAAAACAAGGGGAATAAATCAAATATAACAAGATGTGCTGTGTCTAGATTTTGGAAGTGACAGCTTTTGACAGTCAGTCTGTTCGCTGCCCAAGAGAAAATTCAGCTGTACATAAATATGGGAAATAAAATTACTTCTTAGAGGCTCTGGTGTTAAACAGTCTATGTTGGCTGAAACTTGGCAGCATCCGCCTGTTCACCTCATTTATGGAAACAAAATCTGTCACTGTACTATATGAAAAATGAGCTCTTTCTGGAATCATCTCCATTAACTACCAGGTTAAAGATCATATTTCCTTGATAAAATGAATTTGGACTTTGCTAATTACTTTAAAAGGAACAGTTCTATGTTCTTGACTTTTCTTGACAAAACACTACTTCTTAATGCATTACTTTAATTGCAGTAAATTGAAGGATGAAAATGCTAAATAAAGGACATAGAAATTGGCAAGGCATGGTGACAGGTTGAGATTTGAATTATTGTACATTTTTTGGAAGGAATGAAAATGCCTGTGTCACTCTCTGCCACCAGTTCCTTCCATGATGTGCCTGGAAGCATGGAAAATGCATTTCTGCCTGTTTCTTTTCCTTTGAGGTGACCAGCCAGGGGCATGGAGAGAACAGGAACAGCCAGACCTTCAAATTGCTCTTGCACCCTCTGGCCCAAGAGTGGGTGAGCAACCAGGGAGCTCCAGTGGGAATAAACTGTGGTTTTAAAATGCCCTGTGAATAATGAGCACTTTGTATCCTGCATCTCCTTGAAACCCAAGAGAATTAGGATCTTTGCCAGGTTTGAAAAGGTAATCAGGCTGAGCATTGGAAATCAGATGTTTTCCTGTGTGGATTTGGATTCTGAATTTCATTTTTAAATCAAGCACTGTTGACTTTGAGTCTGTTATGCAAGGACACAAAGGAGAAGAAAACATAAAAAAAAATACTGGAGACTTCAGTAAGTTCTGAGCTGTAAAGCTTCTGCAGGCTACTTGTCAGGCACGTTCCAGCTGTAAAATAAGTGTTACTGAAAATATCTTAAGATCACTGTATAATTTAGTCAGCTTTGAATGTCAGATCGTACAATGGAGCACATGTGCATATTTTAAAAGAAGAGAACTGGTAAAATTAGCCTGTTTCTGCTGAGATACTGCTTGAAGAGATGCTTGCTTGGAGTTGGCATTGCCTCAGGTGTGTGGCAGGGTGGATGGATCTGTGTGAGGAGAAAGGGCTCTGCTCCCTTCTGGCACTGAACAATTCCCCTCACGTTTGCTTCCCCATCTGTAAATGGATGGAGGAGCGCTGATAAAAAGCTTTCTCTAAAAGAAGAGAACAGCTCTGCATTCCTGAGTTTTACTGTTGTATTTGAATCTGTTTTCATTAGGAAAGAGTATTATTGATTAGCAATGACGTGGCCACCTAGCATTTTTAAGGTAGATACATATTATGATTTTTCAGTAATTGTGATTTTTGTGGGAACTGTAATAATTCAGCTCTCATTGTTCTTGAAATTCCTCTATAAGAAATTATTTTAAAAACTTCAGTACAGAGTAACTTTATTTCAATACTTGAAAAACTGTTCTTCTGTTTTGTTTTATTGACATCCAAATGTTCAAAGTATCCTGTGGAAAGTCATCATTTCCTAAGAGCAGTTTTCTCCAAAAACTGTGATCGGTTTTGGGGTAAATGTAATAGCATGATTACTGAATGACATTGTTAGATCCCACATTTTCTGACAACTAGAAACTGTTTGGAAGATGCAGTGAGCTTTTACTGCTTCTCTCCTGCAAATGGATGGCACAATTCATCCCAGATTGCTCCAAGTGATCCAATTTTCATTGTTACTAAAGACAAATAGTCACCAGTTCCCTTCGTGGTGTGTTCTCAGATGAGCAGTCTGGGGCTGATAGTCATGCTGGTATGCTGAGCTCATGGGAGAGAAGAGAAATATCCACTCCAGTGAAATACTGTGTGCAGATGTTGAAATGAAAGGAGTGCTGAAAAATGCCAATTCTTTCCTTTTAGTCTACTTTTTGCATATTCTATCAGTTATGCTTGATGAAGAGCAGATTCATTTGCTGATGAAAACAAGTTCCTGCATTACACACTGTGGATAAGTACTTAAAAATGAATAAAAATTGGAAAGAGGGATGTAGCCTCTGAATATCTAAGGAGAAATGAAAGCCAGCAGTGCAAATGTGACCAACCAGAGGTCTTGCTGATGAAACAATACTTCTTTATAATAGATCACATTATCTTCAGGAGGGTAGTGGAACTTAGGAAATGATATTTTAACTGTGACTATATTAATTTATGTGCACAAAGCAGTTACTTAAATAGGAATATCGAAGTATTTTTGCCAAATCTAAGTGAATAAATGCTTGTTTTTAATTAACGGATTTGATCCCAATTCCATTCTGCCAAGACTGCCATATATTTTAGGAAAATGAGAAAAGGACTCAACTGGTGCAGGAAAAACAACCCCCTTGAGCACATGGGAATATATTTTATATAATTCTTTGGATATTGGATACTTTGGAAGACTTGTGTGGGAGGAATAGGAGAATGAATTTTAAATGTTCTACGAATCTCAGGAACCAGAGAGAAAGAGAAACCAGGAGTGGAGCATGAGGATAATGCAGGCAGGAGAGATCAGGTCAGATGAGACTCAGAATTGTGTTTTTTAAATAGGAAATATATTCTGGATGCTTTTCTTCCTGCCTTCTGTTTGTGTATCCACAAACACCAGTTTAAGTTCTTAGCAATTGCTACATTAGTATGAATTTCCAAGGATTTTAATATTTTGTATATCACTGACAAAGTGTGTGTCGTACTTGCAGCTCTGCTAAAGTGGCCATAGCCCTGCCAGTGTTTTAGATTTGAATATTTATGTGAACAGCAATCTACAAAGATTGAAGTCTTAAATGTTAGTTTTTAAAACTTTGAACTTGTAATCAAATAGACCTACAAAAAGATTATGGAATTATTGTAAAGTAGCGTGAAGCTCAAAGTGGGTTTTATTGGGGTTTTTTTTGGTTCAAGCAGAGATGATAATGATGAACTTCTCAAAGTTTAAAAATTCCTTTATAGAAAACATACAGGTCCAAACTATAATGATTGAAATTAGTGCTTTGAAGGTCAGTAAATTAGGCCTATCTTCACAAGGGAAGCTGAGATTTGATAAAAGCATTTCATCCCTAGATGACGTTATTTCAGCTATGAATTGTCATCAAAGTGCCTCAAAGTCATTTCTCTCTGGTCTTTTACATAATCAGTGGTGTGTAGTGGAAAACTTTCTCTTGTATTTTCATTTTAGGCTAGTAATTATCATGTTTCAGGCATTCAGTCCTTATTCAGAAACTGACATTTCTGCCAAAAAGTCTCCATGAAAGGTTTCAGTTAAAGATCTGGCTTTTCCTTCAGAGATTTACCTTCTGGTGAATTTTCTCACAGCTCATGAGTCACAGCAGCTCTGTTAATTCTGGGTAGTGACACTATTCAATGTTTTTTGTGACAGGATGGACTTTTTAACTACTTAGGCCTCTGCAGTTGGAGTTGAAGGACTATCATACCTAAAAATGAGAGCATATTGATTCCATAAGTAGGAATAACAATTAAGAATTCTTGTATCTCACCTGTTCCCAGCTACACACAGAGAAATGCAGTTCAGCATTGGACCTAAATGCTTAGAACAGCACAGGTTGTAAGTATTGAAGGCAAGGCAGGTCTGTGTGCATGAAGGGAAGAGAGGCTGCTGAAAGATGTCTTTTAGTGGGAGCTTCCCACAAGGAAAACCTGTTCCCACTGATGTGTATGTAGCAAACCCAAAGGAAAATAAGTGGTTCAAGAAGGCCAAGAAAGCAACAAAGGGAATTAGAACTGGAAGAGGGCTGGCAGAATGATGGATAGCTACTGGATTAGTCAGTACGTGGAAACTTTATCTGGCATTCATGTAGTTTTGAGCCTCAAAGAAGAACCACAGTGTTCCCTTGGGAGATTATTTTAAGATCCCAAAGAATGTATGTGCCATTCCTCAGTATCGAGCAATTTCATCACGTGCTCATCCAGCCTGGGTTTTTTAATTTAGGAGTGAAAGTGCAGAGCAGCCCCATGGTGCAGAGCTGCTTCTGTTCTATGGGGGGAGAAAAAGAAAAAGTATCTTATTTCCACATCCACAGTAAGTTATTTTCCCTCAGGATCCACTTTGCAGCACACTACAGCCTTTGGATCATTCATTTGTTTTATAGTCATGAGCTCTCTGCCACTAGAAAAGGGAATAGCAGTCACATTTGGCATAATGCCATTTAAAGGAATTTTTTTTAACTGCTAATTAGAAATTTAATTCAAAATAATTGTAAAATTGGTTTCAAGGTTAACTTTCAAAGCTATTTCTTGAGGCTTACTTTTTAAAAGTGGGGATTTTACAGGTTTTGTTGTTTTAGGAATAAATTGCATAATCAAACCAAAATGGGGTTTGAAGTGCAGCTCTATGTAATGCTGGCATTTGGACATGAATATCCAGACACTTATCATATATGAAATGTCCCTTTCTTGTGCAATACACTTTCAACAACAGCTAAATTAATTATGCCAACAATAGATTGCTATTAGCATATCAAAAATATAGATAATTGTGGAGATGATGTGAAAGTAAATGAAAGATTCCCTAAGAAACATCCAGACAAGGTTTTTCATCTCTTTGCAGGAGTCAAATGAGATGTAGAAGCAAGCATTAAGTGTTCCTCTGAGCCATGCATGTTGTAAGCCTTGTTTTACCTTCAAATACACCCACCTCCTCCAAAAAGAGTAGAGGAACTTTCAGTCTCCACAGTGTGAAGAAATACAGTTTGGGGAGTTTGCTTTTAAGTTAAAATTTAGCATATGTGCACACTGTTCCCTGTTTCTTCTGCAGATTCAATAACTGCCTGTGCCTTCTCCAGCCAGGGGGGTTCCCAAAGTGTGGGGTGATTCTGAGTGTCTGTGTTTTTAACTTTCTGCTGCTGTAAATGTCAGTGGCTTGAGCAGAGGAATGGCGATGTTCTAGGCAGGCAGTGCAATGTGTGACAGATGTGTGGATGTTATGATTCCAGGACAGCTGTGCTAATTTCCAGGTGCTGAATAAACTTCCCACTCTACACTTCAGTAGGTGAAGGCTCTCTATGCAGGAGAGATACCCAGTGGAGACAGACTGTTCTAATTTTTGAAGTCATGAAAGGCTTTTGACACTTGCTCTATTAATTTTCCACTAAGGACAGTGAGTCCTTAAAATAACTATTTAGCTAACCTCTGTATGGAAGGGCTCTGCCTGTCACTGCTAAAATTGGAAGCACTCATTGTACTAATGGATTTGGGCTCTTCTCTGCAGCTTCACCTTTATCTCTTAAGCAGAGATGTTATTGTTTGAACATTGGTTTTCTGAGTAAAAAGATAAAATGTACATTTTAAATTAATCCTTCTTATCCTCTTTGCTGCTCTCTTAAAATTTCCTCTTGGAAGCTCAGAACTGCTGAATGACAATGCGGTTGCTATTGTGAGGTCCTGTCAGCTGAACCACCAGCACAGAGGCTTTTCCTGACTTTTCCAACACACTTGTCCCTTGCCTGGGGCATATTTGAGTTTGGATTCTCTGAGTCTTCACTCTCAGGACCTAACTATTAACCCAGCTCACAGAATCCTCAGTTGTGAATTACAGAGAGGTGCATGGGCTCAAAGTTTTGTGCTGTCAGTGTATTACCAATTATTTCTCTGTGTCAAGTATTTGATCCTATTTGGATTTTTCCATTCCACAAATTGAAAAGCTCAGTGTGAAGGCTCAGGGCTGTTTTGATGGACAAAGTTAATCACTTGGTGATTCAAGCCTTCATGCCTGATACATCGAGCTTCAAAGATATATTTACTTCTCAGCCTCAAATCCTAAAATCCCAACTGAAGTATTAGCAGCAGACTTCAAAGTAATTTCCTGACTACCTTGGAGGGGACAAAAATCAGCTGCAGCTGTATACAGGGGTGTGAGCTGAACTTGGAATTGTTAGGCATTTGTATGCAATTAGTTTTCATCTGATTTAAGATCTCAAAGATTCTGAAAAGCAAAAAGATTGCCCTTTAGAATTTTTTCATACAACTGCTTATCTTCCACATGTCTCTGTGAGGGGGAGAACAAGTGTTCTAGAATAATCCAAGTCTATTCTGTGAAAAGCCTGTATGAAGCCACCCTAGCATGACATTCATGGACTGCTCTCAAGAAAAGTTAGATAAAAATACAGTGGATGAATCTGTAGTATTTGAATTAAGTTATCTAAACTTTAACATCATCCATTTGGAATTGAAAGAATTCCCAACTGATGAAAAATCTGAAGTTATAACTACAGTTCCTGGTGCATACTCTGAGACTGTCTCAAATACTCTTAATGTTTTATTTTTCCTCAAAGATATCCACTTTGAAGGTACTCTCACATTAATATTAGGTCTGACAAATGTTTTTCCTCCTTTTTTAATGAGCCTTTAGTGCAAACAATACTGTGACAAGTGTGGCTGATTCTGTCCATGTTGAGGCCCCATTTTTTCACTTCTGTTATGTCACTCTGGAATTTTTCTTCTATACCTGGTAGTACTTAGACAGTTGACACATGGCTACTGCCTGGTGGATTTCAAAGTGTTGATATAAATCTTCTGGGCCCATTTTTAGAAGCACTGATTGGCTTTTACATGGTGCTTGTGTATTGTACCTGGAACACCCCTGGCTATTGCATCCAGGACATTCCCAGTTTCTGTGTGGATGGTGGTGTGATGGCCCAGGAACTGAGGCATTTGCATTCCCCTTCTGGTATTCATTGTGATTTTGGCAGCAGAGCTCTCACCTCTGTGTATTCAGATCTGTAACAGATCTGAGGTGACAGGACATTCAGTACTTGTTGAAACTCATGATGACCTTTCCATGAGTTTCAGTGGAGGTGATGCTAAAATCAAATGGACGTCTGTATCTGACATGGTGATAGATCCTCTGTGATTTCAGGAGGGGATCAGTGCTATAAAACAGGGCTTGCCCAGCTGACTTTAACTGGATTGCCACTGATAAAAATGTCTCTTCTGAAGGGGCAAAGGTTCGTGGCTGACTTATGCAGGCACTGACAAAGACCCAAAGAGAGGCCCCTGTGTCAAGGCAGCAGGGAGCATTGTTGGGATCACCTGGGCCCTCTGGAGAACAGGTACCTCTGCCATCAATTGCTGTCTGGAAGTGGGGATTTGGAAAAGCAGGTCCCTTGAGCAAACTCCCCACTGGCTGCTGTGAGGTGCTTGTCATCAAATCCTGCACTCTGTGACCAGAACCAATGCACAAATAGCAATTGAGCTGGGCTGTGAGGTTATTGACTGCTTTAGATGTGCAGTGAGCACTTGGTTTCCAAAGTGAATTAGAGTTCGTTTCAGCAGTGGTAGGCAGTCCCTTAGACACTATTTACAAAGCCTGCAGCTTCTGTGGTACTCTCCACTGTTGACCCCTCCTTTTAATTGTGCTTTCCCAACTGCTCTGTGATAAAAGAACACTGAATATCCACTGTTCTTCCTGGAGCAGAAATCATTTGGAAAGGTTGCAAGCAAACTGCCTAAATGCGTAAGCACGAGAAAAATTACTATTGGCATTGAGTAAAGAACTGCATGACTTTTCTTGTGCAGAATGTGTTTTGAGAAACTTTCTGTTAGGCAAACAGAAATGGCCCCATTATAGTGCTGTTCATTCTGAAAAACTCTGCTGTGACCTTGTTGCACCTGGAAGAGCAGCTATTTTAGAGTGCCTTTCCCACACAACTGAAGCTGATGGAGAGATGACTTTCTTTAGAATGGAAGTGTTCCTGCCCGCAGTTCAGATGGTTGATGGAGTGGATGTCATGTTTTGACTGCAAGTCACAATTGGTTTCAACTGGAAACAAACCCAGCCTCCAGGGGTTTGTTATAGGAAATAAATTTTAAATTCCCAGTTGGATGTATTAAGATGCTAAGAGTAGCAACTGAGCTACTACTTGATTCTTGAAGTTTAAAATCCCAATTAAGAGGTACATAGTTGCCCCCTGGGCAACTATCCATGTCTGTATAGGGTGCTTTTTAGTTTTCTTACTTGGAGATTATTTTCTGAGGCATTTAGGAAATGTGTATATATAAGTTCTTAGACAGTTATTAAATCTAAATATCAAGGTGCAGTGTGGGCTGATGGCTGGCTGGGGAACCAGGAGCTGCAGGCTCTGGGCATTGCTTGTTAGCCAGGCCCTGTCCCACTGCCTCTGAGGACATCAGGTCCCTCTGGGGACAGGCCACACTCAGCTGGGATGTCAGTCTGGATCGGGATTTGGATCCAGGGGCTCCACAGGCAGGAATGGGCATGGCTGTGTGACACAGCTGACAGACCCCAGGCAGGGGATGAGGGTGAGAACCTCAGCTTAGAAGGGAACTGAGGGCAGGTGGGGAGGAACCTCTCCCCAAGATAACTTCACAAAGCTGTTGAGGCAGATCCCAGCTTTACTCACAGAGCCTATCAGCCTTTGGAAGTTCAGCAGGGAGGGAGATAGTCTGGGTCCTGACATCAAGGACCTGTGTAAAGAGACAGAAAATCAAAAGCAAGAAGATCCCTGGGATTCTGTTGTGCTTGCTCCTTGTGCATTGTGCAGAACAGTCATTAATCCAACAGTACTGGCACTTGGGCTGTAGAACTTGGCTTTGCTAGTATTTAGTGTACACAAACCATTGTTGTAGTTGCACTAATGAGCTGCTTAGTTCATTAGTGCCACTAAATGCATTAATTAGCTGCCCAGTCAATGGCAGCAGCTTACATGGCCTGGGCAGCATGTTGGCTTCCAGGCTGACAGTCCTGTTTCCTTCAGGGATTGTCACAGTCAGAGGGGAGCTCAGAGTGGCAGTGACTCATGACTGGTAGCAGTGGGTATGGCCAGGGTGAGAGGATTGGGATGGGTTGGAATTAGCACACCTGACTGGTGATACAGGTGTTGGATAGCCTGAATGGCTCATTTCAGTGGCACTGTGCTGGAGCCAGGAAGGGAGCTGGAGCCTGGCTGCATTTTATCCACACTTCCCACCATATTAAGACTATTTTGTGTTTGTAGACCACACAATTGTTTGACAAGCGTGTGCTCAGGCAGTACATCTGAAAGTACACAACTTTATAAATAAAAGTGCCATATGGTTTGTCAGGAAGGTCTCTGCTGCCTCTCACACACGCTGAGTCAGAAGGATTTGCATGTAACCCTTGGCACATGACAGGAGAAGCATCTGCTTTGTGACATGAGGATGTGTGAAATGTAAGTAAATCACTTGGGTTTGTATTACTGGGATACCCATCGGCCCTGTTTGTGCATTGGGGCTGCACTCTGCCAGGCACTGCACAAACAGAACAGAGTCCCAGATCCAAGTGCTCAAAAGCCTCTCCATGCTGGATTGGACAATGTACCAGTATGAAAGTCTGTGTGTAAGGAAGAGCTGCTTGCATTACTGCATTGAGATCAGCTCAGAGTGCTATAAAATATTCAAATATTCTCATCTGCTGCAAACCTGGCCTAACTCAATTGAAATCAAAGCTATCACAGCAAGGTTGATGTCATTAAAATCAATGCTTTTTTCTACTGTCCAATCTCCTCTATGTTGCAGTCAGCAAGTCTGCAAAAAAATATTTTGAGAATCAACCTTTCCTTGGTAAGTTTTAAGAAAGCGGCACAGTTGTTTTAGATGTTATTTATTAAATATAGCTTAATTAAAAACTGGTTTAGCTGAGTTTGGAGCCTGAAACAATTCCCATTAATTCCTTTGAGAATATTTTACTCAACTTTATTAGCAATTAAATCTAGCCCTTAACCCTTTGGAGACTGCCAACAAATTGCATATTTGGGGAAAGTAGCTATGTATTCATTGGTCAGCTGTCTGAAGACTGCAAATATTCCAAGGATTGAATAGATACTTGAAGTTTTTTGCCACTGGGCAAAGTTGTCTGCCAAGTTTTCACCAGATGCCTGTTAAACTGGGATTTATAAGCAGTTCTGATGCAGGGATCAGGGCAATCTGAGTGACTCAGCTGCTCCTCTTAGCTCTCATTTGAGCTGAGATGCAAGCTGTAAGCAAATTAAAGTATTATTTGATAGTATTCCCCGAAAATAGTGAGGCTCAAATCCATTCTCATAGCTGACAAGGGGTGCATCTCAAAGGAGCTGTGAGGTTGGCATTACCTGACTTGTTTTGGGAATCCTCAGGGAAGCCAAGGAGCAAATAGTCGTGAAGGATTAATTGCATTTGTGGCATCAGCAGTGCCCAGCTCAGGCTGCAGTATGTTGGGAGAGGTGCTGTTCCTGTCTGTGGAAGGTGTTCTGGGCACTTGGGGTGAACGTTCCCTTCTGAGCACAGCAGTCAGGCTTGGAGTGGTGTTTGCTTTGCCAACAGCTGCAGATTCAGAAAACCCTGCAAGGAGCACCAGTCCAGCTGAAATTTAGCAAGAGGAAAAGTCTGAGAAAGATAAGCCTAAATAATTCCTGCTCTTAAGGTTTGCCTCTCTGAGGCTGAGCATGTAGCAGCTGTTAACTACAGATACAAACTGAGGGGAGCAGGGAAATTTAGGAGGTGCTCAGGTTCCTTTCCAGCCCATTTCTCCTGACAGGACCGCAAACAGGCAGGTATGTGGGGGGTATGGAATGTAAGGATGGGAGGGGGATTCCTGTGTCCTGTTCTTCCATTCCAGCACTCAATGCCTGAAATTCATGAGATGTGAAGTTGCAGTGGCAAAGACAAGAGCCTTCTGTGACTCTGTGCTGTTTTTTACTAGTGGTGTGAGTGAGGGTCCTAGAGAGCTCATGCAAAGTAGTCCAGAGCTGAAGCAAAGTCAAGAAAATCTATCCCCAAAATTTCCTGCCAGTGATAGCTGCCCAGGAAGAGAAATTCGAGTTGCTGGAGGAAATATTGCTCCTGTGTAGCTCCACAAATGTTTATGGTCTTATTTTAGAAACAGAGTCCCTCCCAGCAGCCAGAGCCCTTATTGTCTGCAATTACAAACACAAGTTACTGTGCATGATTGAGGCACCTGATTTTCTTGCTTTAGTGTGCAAGTGAAATAAAATCAGAGCTTCCAAAACTAAGCTTCCTTTCTTCCAGGGTTGTTATTTTTTTATTGGCCTTGATAGTCCAGGGAGCTTACTGCTAAAGAGTTCTTCCCACAAACATTTATGTTCCTGCTGCAAATTCATTCTGATGTGTTTTGTCTTGTTTGCTGCTCTTCCACCAAGTTGTCTGAATTTTTAATATTAATAGCTGCTTCCTTCAGAGCTGTCTCTCCATGTGGCCATTGTGGAGATGTAAATTCTTGACAAATAACAAGATACAACAATAGCTGTATTGGAAAGGAAATCCTTTTGATAAGAGAGAGCTGGAGGTGTAACTACTAACCAGCACTTCATGAGACTGACTGTGTTGCTAGCTCAGTCTGGCCTTTTATTTCATCTTGGGCAATTCAATTCGCTTCATCCTTTCTTTCTGCTCCTTGCAAGTGTGGGGATAATGCCCAATCATGTGGTGACTTGTTAACTCCTAGAAGGTTCTCAAGCTGTGTTGCTGCATGGTATTGAAGTAGAACTTACATAATCAGAACAGCATTATTACTCTTATTAACTGGTTTTGCACTTTGTCTAACTGAATGAAAGCCAAATTAGTCTTGCTGCATGTGAGCCTTTCACAGTTCATACTCATATATAATGCATAATTCATATATTAAAGAAACAATTTTTATTACCATGCTAAGTGCAAGCAAAGATAGGGGAGAACAAAGATACATATTTGACAATCTATTAATTCTGGGCCATTTTAGAGTGAGCAAAATACTGAGTGGATTACTTAGGCTTAATAACCATTTTCCAGGCTGCTCAAGGTCATATATAATGGATGATGGACCTTTCTGTGTATGATATGCATTATGCATAGTTTTTGGACAAGTTGTAATCAAGTCTAGGAATTATGCCAGTTCGTTATTGGAGAAATTGATGGCATTTAGCACTTACGTAGCATTTTTACATTTTTCAAGGGGGATAACTAATTAACCCCTGCATGTCTGCAGAGTACAATTGTCACAGGTGTGAAATAGAGTTACAAGAAGCTTATTTTGAAAGTTAATATCAAAATCAGAATTAAACCTCAATTTGTGTACCTTTTGTAATGTGATCCATTTTAGAGACCTTTATTTATCTCCAGAAAGGAGTTCCTAAAATAAGGAGTGGGTTGGTTGAATCGAAGAATATCCTGCCTTAGTGGAGGGCTTGACTCCCTGGATGTTAACATGATGCTAGAGGTGAGCAAGTAAACTTTAAATGGATGTGTCCTGCCCTTGGGTCTTACACTGAGAGCATCCTGCTTAGCAAGGACCCACAGCTGCCAGGACAGTGGGGGGTTGGTTTTTTCATGAATTTACCCCTTTTGATTGACCTGTGGACTCCAAACACATGAAACCATGAACTGCAGGTGAAAGTGGAAAGTTGGAGGCTGCACAGTGTGACAGAAAGGAGGGATGAGAGAGGTATAGAAAGTTCCTTGGCTAAAAAAGTTATGAGTCATTATTGCCTGGACTTGCCAAGATCTTCTGACAGTTCTCTGTTTGCTAATTACCTATGACTCTTGGAATGCAACTCATATAAAGCTGGTTTCTCTTCTCTTGCCTAGGAAAATAACCATTATGGATTTACTGAACTAACTTGTAGTGGTGTAGTACCAAAGTGAGAAAGAACAGCTTTAGATGAGGATCCTTGATGCTCTATTTTTGTGCTCAGCACCAGCAGCCCTGCCTCTTTAAAGGTGTGCACAGAATGTTCTGAAAACCCTCTGGAGCTTCTTGCTGAACTCATTTCTCCAACATGCCCTGCTGTAGGCTCAGGACTGACATGAGTGTAAAAGTCTGACTTTTTCCTGTTTGTGTGATTTCACTGTATGATTGCACTTGCCAGGGGGATTATATTCTTTGTTGTCTTCTATTTCTACTTGTTTGTAATGCCAGAAAGTGTTGTATCATTTGCAACTGCTCTGATTCTTCTTTTTGTCTGTGAAATTGTTTGAGTAAAGAGCTTTTTGAGAAGTCTCTCACATTGTGTATTTTGCTTATAAGTCAGTGTATCTTTGGAAAACTGGGGCAGCACAAACCAACTGTATTGGGATCCATTTCAGTGTTTTATTGAGACAGTCACTACTTTGCTCTGGGAGGACATTGAGGGAATGCCTTTCCTTCATTCTAGTCAAAGTGGCTGTGGCTATTCCTATTCCCAGTCAAGTATAATTCCTGTTTTCTTACAGATGAGATTTTAGAGTAAATTGTGTGAGCAGAATAAAGGAAGATGTAATGAAAGCTAAAAGGCTCCTGTTCTGATGTGCCTTTGAGGTCACTCTAACCTGAGGTGCTGATTTCAAGTTTGAACAATGAGCGAATGGCAGGATAATGTTACTGTGAAAGCATAATTCATCTGGCTATCTTTCAGTTCCCCACACTATTTGGCCTATTGAGACTCTGAAACACTCTGAAGAGGCATTAAAAACTGTTGATGAGAGAAGTTCCCATCAAAGTCCATTAGCATAAGTGAGTGGTCAGAGTAGCTGGGCCTGACACATTTCATATTCTTTTGCTACAAGAGTAAGTCTGAATTTCTGAAGAGCTTTCAGGCTCAGTCTTATTCCAGATGATCTCACATGGCACTTAGCATTCCTGTTGCTTTTCAGGTACTTGTGTGAGGAGCAAGCATTCTGAGAACAAGGCATGCATTGTAGATAAAAGTCAAGTGGGAGGAGGGAAGACCTGAAGCATGGCTTCAAGGGAAGACAGGTTCCTGGATGATCAGCTTTGCATACTGAAGGACCTCAAAATGGCCACTAGATATTCTACAGAAAGGAAAGAAAAGCTCCCTTTCTGCTGTCAGACCTGGTAATAAATCCTTGGACATTGAAACACCCCATGGATGCAGGGAACATCAGAACTTTGTGGTTTAATAAACCTGATATTAGGCATGGTGATACTTAGCAGTTCAAAGCAGGCTGAGCTGTACAGGTCAGTGGGGAAAATCTGTAGCTTTTTAAAGGAAATATAAATTAGAGCAACCAATCATAATATCCTGCATTCTTGCCTGCAATGTAACTTAGCTCAGCCAATTCAGGTTTGTTTATAAATGTCAGTGTCCACAAAAAGTCACAGGAACGCGATGTTCCGGCTCAGCCTGCCCATGGCAAAGAGCCTGGATGTTCCACCTGCCAAGGTAGGAGCAGCACCATCAGTGGGTGTGTGCCTGGGCTTCCCAAAAGGGCTCAGAGCACACACTGGTCCCAAAATGCTTTTCTGGAAGTGAGGCAGCCTGCAGTCAGAAGGACCAGGAGACTTCTGACATAAAGGCTGGAAAACCGGTGTCTTAAAAAAAACCAAAAAACAAACAACAACAACAAAAAAACCCCACAAAACCTTGCAACAGTGGGGAAAAGACTAGAATGAAATTTGGCACTGCCAGAAGTTTCCTGTGGCATCAAGACCTTCCCACTTGTCCCTGGCCAAGCATCCTCTGTGGTGGGCACCAGGAGTAGCTTCCAGCAAGGTAGAGCACTCTGAGTTCAGGGTGTGGCCAGCAGGGCTCCCCCAGTGGGGTGTTTGCATGTTGAGATGGGTTCAAATCCTGCATTGTGATGTTCTGGTTTATCACCAGTTAGAACACAGCCAGTGGAATGTGGAAATCAAGAGAGGGATTTTAGAACTCAGGATTTTAAAGCAAATTGAAGTTGAATTATAGCTGCTTGCTCTCATCTTTGAGGTGGGTAGGATGGTAAATCAGATGTTGACTAGTTTATATAGCTCAATTTCATAGAGTAGCTCAGCATACAAAGAAGACCTAAATTTTTCCATGCAGTTTAGGCAGTTAAACACCTGGCTGTGTTTTCCTTTGGATATTTTGGCATTGAGTGTTCCTAAATACATGGACCCTCTTAGGGGATCCTCAACTGGGTGTCAGGGGTCTTGGGAAAGTCTTGGGTGTGTGCTGGTGTAGTCCAGTGCTTACTTAATCCCACTTAGCTACACACAGGCAGATCATTATTTTGAGCTGTTTTACAGTGATTACAGCAGGTTTTGTGCTTATTTGAACCATCCCATGTGAACAAATTTTAGAGGAAAATTCTCTTCAAATAGCATATGAATGGATTAAGAAATCGCATCTTTACTTTTTGTGATATAAATTCAGAAGTATCTAACATAAAAAAATTCAACATTTTAACTGTGTATTTAAACTGTTTATCCTCTAAGCAAAAATTAAATGTTTACTCCTGATTATGTATTAAAACTATTTGCTTAAGGAGGAGGAGGAGAAAGGTTAAATCACTGGTATATTAGAATACATTGCTTATTCATGTCAGCATAAACATGTAAAATAGGGAATAAAACTGTGACCTTGATAGCTGACAGTAGAACAGGAATATCTGTAATCAGACTCACATTTCTTTGCCAGTTGGCCGTATCATTCTGCTAAATGACATTAATCAGGAATGGTATCTTCTGTGGATTAGCCACTGACTGGTGTCTCAATATTCCATACGAGCATGGATCCTTGAGAGATGTATCCTGCATTTTTGAAGGGATATCACAAAGATGACAAAAAGCAGTATCAGTTATCAAATGTTGTTCTAAACTAGGATGTTCATCAGTACAGATAATTTTTTTTCTCTGTTAACATATAAGTTCATAGATTTAGGTTATCACAGAAATGGTCCCTTCAATGATTATATACCTTTTGGTGTGTTCTTCCAAATGTAATAAATGAGTAAAAGAGAGGCTAGAACTTGCTGTTTCCTCATCCTTGGTCACTGTTTCTCCTTGCATCCAACAGAGGTTGGAGTCTCCTTTAGTGTTGCTCTGTTGCTTTGTACCAGTTTGTATCACTTGGTTGGATCTTGGTTTACTCCTAAGTGGCAAATTAATGGTGCAAGATCTAATATGTTACAGGAGACAGACTTGTGGGAAGTGCTCATCCTCTCACCTCTTGCCTTCCTCTCCATGAAATTCTGAAGGCTGTATGTGCAGACATTTCTCAGACATACTTTTACCATAAATCTTTGCTCTTGCCACCTCACAGTCCTGCAAACTGTGGAAGTTACTGTCCTGAAGTAGTTCCTTTTGCCCAAGTTCAGTCTCTACAAACACTGGTTTTTGTACTTTTCAAAATACATGTGTCAGGAGTTTGTCATGTGAAGCCCCTTGGGGTACAGCCTGATGAAACCGTTAGGAAATGTGTTCTGTTAGTGGAATCAAGCTCTGGTTATCCATCACTTGTTTCTCATGCTTCTTGTATGTGAGACTTGTCTGCTGTAAATGTCTATTGACTGACGAGTTATGCACAGCAGATTTGCATTAGCTTCTGACTTTATTGCCCTTAAGGAAGCTTCCAGGTGGAAGTGATTTATGAAAAACATCAAGGCTGAACCTGGAGTAAAGCAAATGTGTTTTAAGTCCAACCTAAAAATAATATGTACAAATACTTTGATTTGTGAATAAGCTTGACTGAAATGCAGGTGCCATTGCTAGGAGCCTTATTTCTGAAATACCCTAGTAATAATTCCTTTCATATTTTAGGAGTATACTGTAATTAGTAAGGATCTTTTTCTTTTCATCTGATCTATTGTGCCTGACGAGTTATATTTGTAATACAATACTTGATGAATATTCATATGTGACTCCTCATAAAGTTCTCTTAAAATCGATACTAAAAGGCTGAAATTGTTTGAGAGGTGGCAATTACCGACTGCAAGGAAATTATTCTCCACTGAACACTTGCAACAAGAATCACTGCCAGTGTGCTGCTGATGGAAAGAGTATGAAAGTGTAAATCACAAAGCTATTGCAGTGGTTT
The DNA here is from genome assembly GCA_013397195.1 of Hylia prasina. Classification (NCBI taxonomy): domain Eukaryota; kingdom Metazoa; phylum Chordata; class Aves; order Passeriformes; family Sylviidae; genus Hylia; species Hylia prasina. The sequence goes on along the minus strand of VYXD01009300.1, from coordinate 1,864,400 downwards.
ATACAAAATAGTTCACTCATGGATCACAAACCGTGGCAGTTACATTTATAACAAGCACACTCCTGAATTTAGACAAATAATAGGGTGTTTTACTGCATGAGGGCTTGAAGATGACTATTCCTTTATTACTGAGCTATTTAACAGTTACTAGTAAGCCTGTGAATTGTCTTTGCTGGGTGAATACTCCCTTGCCTTGTACGGTATATTTGACAATGTTGTTAAATCAGGCACATCTTTGAGACTGAACTCTTGGGGGTTTGATGCATCAGTGTCAGCTGGATATATTTTTAGGAATGCACCAGAGCTGTTTGGGCACAGCCGGTCAGAATGCTTTGGAGGATCTGTGGGGCAGAGCTTCCAAATGCAGTCTCTCCTTTACTTGTGGGCATCCAACCAGTTTCTGTGTGCTGTGATCGGTTAAACTGGTCCAGAAGAACATAAAGTTTTCTCTTGCTCACTGATGTGAGGATGGGCAGAGGGAGGTGTGGAGGTACTACAGTTTCCTTTAGAGCTTCTGGCAGCATTCCACATGCACTTTGTTTGGTACCCTCTCTTTGTTCCATGTGAGATTTAGCTGTGTCAGAATGGTTGGCTTTTAAATTACAAATGGAGGGAGAATTTGAGTGTATTTTTCAGATTTTATCCACAAAGCTGCTTTCCTGAAATATGAAACAAATTTTGACTCAAATGTGTGATCCAGGTAAAGGAAGCAGAGCTAATCAAGAATGAGCAGTCATGCCATGGGAAATGAAATTGTTATATTGCATTTGTGGTCTTAGTGTGTCTGGGGAAATTCATTTGTATGCCATGGCACAGACAAAGCACCCCTGTTTTGCCTGTGTCAAACCTCATTAGCTCTTGAGAGCCTTCATGGATTAAATGCTGCACTAGAACAAGTCCATGGAGTGCAGCATGGCCTCTATGCATATAGCACACCCATTTCTGAAAGTCTGCCCTTAGGAAAGGCACAGGAATGTGTTTATTGCAAACAACTAAACACCTAAGATCAGGGAGTTTGAAAGAAAAATGTCCAAAGACATAAGGACAGCAACTCCATTATTTCCACAATACCTTCAATAGATAGTTCCCTTTGCTAATGTCATTATTTTTCATGCACAGCTGACCTTGCATAATTTGGCATTAGGGGACACATAATAGCTCTTTAAATATTAAATAGTATTTTCATATACTGAAACCTGTTGGTGATATTATATATTATGCATAAGCAACCTTTCCTTTTTCATTTTCCAACTATAAAAATGTGTTGTGCGTTTCCCCCTCTCGAATTTGAGATGACAGTTTTTTTCTGAGTAGTTGTAGATATAAAATACCTAGCAGCAAGATGGCTTTTAACTCATTTTTATAGCACTGCAAGGCAGTATCTTCCTAATAGCCTTTTCTCAGACATAGAAATGCTGCCATTAGAGGAGGGCTGTGGCTGTCTCTCTCTTAGAAAGGATGTTGTCTTTCACAGGGGTTAACACTCTTCATTACAACTTTATATATTCAAGCTAAAATGAAGTCCTGTCTGTTTTCTAAGCTATGAGATCTTTTAAAGAAAAAAATTATGCAGAAAAGCTTCTTGGAGGTAAACTGTTAGAAGCAGTATGGGCCAAATTCAAAGAGCTATTCCATGTGATGGGTGCTACCCAAGCATGAATCCTCCACTTGTGCCAGAATGTCAAGTAACTCCAAATACATTTCCCGGTTATGTTAACAGGCAGCCTCTAACTCAGACTTTAACTTGATTGATGAGACAGTAATACCTTTATTTGGGAATACAGGCAAATCTTGGCAAATGCAACAGCTGTGCATTGCTAAGGTGAAAACACGACCTCCTGGGGAGCTGGAGAGGAGCCTGGGAAGGGATAGGTGCAGGTCACAGGGAAGTGGGGGCCATGGCAAAGGCTCAGTTGCTGCCCCCTGACAACCAGAGGGGAGGAGATGCTGAACTGATGGGTCTTGTTTCATTTGGGAAGTGGTGGCTGGTGGTTTCCTGAACTAACAGCCTCATAAGCTGCTCTCAGCTGTGATTTATCTACTGGTCTGTGCTGCAGTCTAGCTGGCTGGTTCTTTAATGGCAAAAATGAGTTTGGCAAAAGCAGCTGTAATTGGGCTTGAGGATTTAAGTGTTGCAGTGAGGAAAATAAGTGTTCCTTCTGTTGAGAAGGGATAATGTTGCAAATAGCTTGATTTAGAAAAGGAAGAAAAATTCCAGTGAGATGCCTAGGAGGTGTATTTGTATGTTGTGCTGTGAACAACATTTTCAGTTAAATAAAAGTAGGAATGTGTACATGTATAGATGACATATGTGTAACACTTATTTTATCCACGTAAAGGGGGGAAAAGCCTACCAATTACTTTTCCCATGCCTCAGAAAGTTCCATACCCAATGTTCTTGTTAAATATCTAACAACACAGTATGCTGAGAAAATACTATCCCAAAATGCTAATTCTTGCAAAAGATGTGTGCCTGGGAACAGCAGATTTTAAAAAAAATGGTTCAACCACCAGTAGTGTCTAGTTTTATTTGAAATGCCTTTTTTAATGGAGAAATAAACTGTAGTTGTCAGATAATGACACTTTAGCTTTGGTGGAACTAGATGGTCTTTAAGGTCTCTCCCAAGCCATTTTACAACTCAGAAACACACAAAAGGAGCTGTGAGTACAGAATACATTGCCTTGCCAGAAGCAAGCCATGGATCACACAGGAAAACTGCTGCCCAGGCCACTCAGTGCCTGCCAACCAGTGATTCCTAAAGCTCCTCAAATTCAGTGTCCACCTTCCAGACAGACAAAATCTGAACAGATGTAAGGAGTTGCTCAGGCTGCTGCAGTACTGAAGAACAGTGAGCTGCCCACCATGTGAGAATGGAAGATTTTAAAGCTCTTCCAGCTGAAGTCTGGGGAGTTCCACTATATTCCAAAAGAGTTCAGGAAGGAAATTAAGAAGGTTGTCATCCCAGTGGCATATTGGAAGTCAGCCATTTCCTACCAGTGAGTGATAGGATGTTAGCACTGCTGGATTATCCTCCTGGGGCTCTGAGCAATTTCTGTAGTCTTGGGTCTTTGCAGTTTGGTTTGAACTTGCTAGTTGACCCCACAGGTTTTTTCATGCTTCCACAATAACTGGAATTACCCCCCTCTATTAACAATCTGGTATTGTAACACTTCTAGCACAAAGTGAAATGATCTTATGCCAAGTACTGGGGCATGGGCTGAGGTGTGCATGGATTTCCCCACTGTAGGAAGGTGAGGAAAATTAAGTAGGGGGGTCTTGGGTGCAGAGACTTCATCCACAGAAGAGACAAGGCCACAGAGCTGATCCTGAGGGTGTGGAATCTGGGGATTGAATTCCTCACCTTTTACACTTTGTTATGTAAATGAAAGGCCCGATTATTTCCACAAAACGATTAGAGGGGAACAGTTTTCTACCAGGGAAGCAAACTGGCCTGGAACGAATGCCTGTGCCTCCACTGCCAAAACTTGGTGTGTTTTTATATTTTTCTACAATAAAGCTGGCATTTCCTACAATATTCCATGGTACAATTAGATATTTGTTATGGCTTGCAAGACCCTTATCAGGTAATAGTTATGTCCATTTTCTAGGTGAGTGATAAGGAGGTTTTCACTGATGAACAGTGGTAGAGGAAGGCAAGGAGGTCTGACTCTGAAATGGCTGTTTCACAGAGTGTAGAGCTGCCTTTGTGGGAACACAGTCATATGGCAGCATTTTGCATCTCCTGAAAAAAAATGGATTCCAGTAATTAATTTGCATGTGAGAAGGTCCATGTTAAGGGTCTCTTGAGCTCCTATGTCCCATTTCTGTCTGTGAAAATCACTTTTCCTGAACTGATCCTGAAAGGAAATCAGTACTTACAGCTGGGTGGAAATCAGTGAAGTGCCAAGGAGGATCAGTGCTGTGTGTGATCGAGCACTTGGATTGGAAGGACTGTATTGCTCTGGCTTTGTGGTGATGAGCTCACATTATTGAATTTGGGGTGGCTTTGTTTGAAATGCCAAGCTGAAGTCACATTGCTGTTTCCCTTCTATTTTAGGTGGTATTTCTGAACTAGTCTGCAAGACAGCTATGCTTTAATTTAAATCCTTCTTCAATAATAGCTCCTATTGTGCCAGCTTTGAGATGGCATCAATGACTAGAATTTTATTGACAGACTTGGTACCAGCATATATTAAACACTACTCACTGATTGATATTTATATAATGCTAGTCACAAGAGTCTTTCTCTACACTGCTCTGTTGATTCTTGCTATTGTATCATATCTAAACCATCTATTTTTTTTATCAGTATTGTGAGGCATGTAGGAGAACAGAAACAGAACTTGATTAGGTTTCTTGCAAGTCTGGACTTGGGTCTCAGCTTATCTAAGACTTCTTGTAAGATCATGGTCTTTTAGGGCAGTGATAATCCTTGCTCTGAGCACACTTCCTTTGTGTCACTGAGATGGTAATGAACGGTCCAAACTGCTAAAAATGTGTGTGTGCAAAAGGAGGCTGCGCTCCTGCTTGAATCCCTGGTGTACTACAAGTTTAGAAATCACTTAGCATGTTTTTGGCACTGTAAAAGTAAACAACATCTATTATTCCTTGTTTTCTTAAATAAATAAAAATATACTTTCTTTAATTGGCATCTGCATTCAGATTGATTTTATAAGCAGACAGCCTGCTGGTAGATTTGAGATTTCACTGTGGTAACACTGGTAGGGGAATGTTAATTCAAATGAGCACCTGTGCCAAGTGTTCCTTATGACTGCTGCAAATCTCATTGTGTAGAGAAGTCAAGAGGTGCTTTTGATTATGGCCTGTGATGTTCACTCAGCTTTGTTTTGCTCATAGTTCTTCAGCTGCTGGCTGCTCTGAAACATGAGGTTTCCTTACAATAATTGCTTTTCCTTATTTGAAATTATATGTCGTGATCTTTTATGTGTTTACAAGACTACTGGGAAAATGAATGTTGAAACTTAAATTCATCATCAGCTGTTTCATCAAAACCGTTGCATAATCTCAGAAAAAGATAATTGCAAGATAATTTATTTGCTTTCAGAGCTCCTTTTTGAACTTGCACCAAAGCTCATGGAATGACTTCAACCAAAGCATGACTGGGGCCTTTCAGTTTAACCTATTAGTCCTTCTCTCTTTTCTTGGAACAAGAGGACTTCTGGTTATTGTGGAGCTGAATATCTGATACAAAATGTAAGGCAACGAGCACTTTGGTGGTGATCTTGCAGTGCTATGGAATAGACGCAGTGGCTGTTTCTCCCTCTTCTCTTCCTCCTACCTGTGTTTTGCTGATAAATATCAAGATGTAGCCCATGGTGGCCTTATAAAAGGCATTTTTCCTCCCCCGTTTAGTGTCCTCCCTTTCTCTGACAATGTCTCAATGTCTCCTGGTTGGGAGGTTGGTAAATGATGTTTCTGATTGCTCAGCAGGCATCCTGTTAGAGCAGATTGCCTCCCAGACAGCCAAGAGCTGTAGTTAGTGCTGTTCCTTGCCACACAGCGACAGGAGCATCAGCAGAGCCATTCCTGAACCTGCATTTTGAGCTTTGTAGCTCTCACCTAAAATCCTAGAAAACTGCTAGCTCTTGGTGAAGGGTGGTCTATGTCTTTCAAGAGAATGTACTACATGTTGGATGGGTACATGTAGATATTAATAAAAGCATGAGATGGATAGGCCATAATAGCTTTCAGCTTATTATTCAGCTTTATGATTATGGAGAACACTGTTTATTTAGATACTGGAAGTTGGGCTGGGACAGCTCACAGATTGTAGGAGACTGAGTCCTTTCTTCCATTAGATGTGTTATTAGTGACCAGAGCTTTATTCAAATTAGCAATATTAAGAACTGAATTAGATTTAAACCATCTTCTCAGAAATGTGACTGGGAATTGTCGTGGGGGTTTTTGCCATTAAAAGTTTCAATTCACTCCAGGAGATGTGGCTCAAAGACTTATATCACAAGAAAATTGCTCTAAGTTTTAGAAACATAGCTGAAAGCAAGTGTTTTCAGCTACATAAATGGTGTTCTATTGCTTTCTGACTAATGTTTTGTCAGTTGTGGAATTGCACCCTTTATAACTGCAGGTTCTGTAAAATAGCCAGAATGGCAATGGAAGTCTGATTCAGGAGAAGGTATTAGAAGAATATTTCTGAAGTGAGCTTAGAGAAAAGTGTTAGTGGGAAAGGCATAAAGTTTCAAATGACCAGCTTCAAGAGAAGGCATGCCATCAAAATATTCTGTTAATTTAGGAGTTTCATTAGATAAAACAGCAATTAGGAAATCTAAAAATTGAAAATATGTCAAGTTTCCCCTTCAAGAAATTAAAAAATTTTCTCCTTAACTTTTTAGCATCTGAAGGAGTTGTAAACATTTTTGCTCTAAATGTTTAATGGACATGAAATACTCCTGCTGATGTACTGGCCCTTAATTTTTAGGGTATTTAAACCAAGCCCTGGTGATCTCCAGAATCCAGGATGTGTACGCTGGGCTCTTTGCCTTTAGGAATGAAATGGGCAAGAGCCATCTAGAAGGATGAAATTCATTTGAAAGATGAATTCATTTGAGTTTAAGGAAAGAGGATTGGGCCAAATCTGTGAACACTTTTTCAGACTTGTAATCTCCCATGTTTCTAAAGACAAACCATCCTGCCACCATCCTGCTTTAATTTGTCTCTATGTAGGTGTATGTTTTAACTGTACCAAACTTGTAAGCCAGGCCTAAATGAATTAGCTACCATGGGATGTGACTCCACCATGGTAATTGGAAATACAGCTGAGAGCTGTTAAATATTGCTCTGTCATAGCAATCCATGCAAAAGCTTGGTGGGAATTACAGATGGGAATCCAGAGAAAGTGGATGCTGACTCTCATCATGTGCATCCTGGGCATATAGAAGCATTTTTGTGCCTCTGAAAGATACCATGAGATTCCTGTAATTTTCAGCCACTGTAAGAAAAGCACAAACCAGCATTCTTCTCTTTGCATGAAGCACAGAGGTCCCATTCATGCAGCAGCTACCTCATCCAGAGCACATAATTTCTGTGCTACAAAAGGGCTGGGGACTTTCAAGGCAATTTCTGCTTTGCAGCCCATTTGATATTTTTTCTTTTAGTTCACCTCACAGCTCAACTTGGATGTAAATTCAAGCAGGTGAGAGAAGCTGCTTTTTAGAGGGTTCTAATCTGCCTATACAGCTGGGACAAAAGTTAAGAGGTAGAAGAGAACAAACAAAGGCAAAGCTGCATACATTACACTGGGATAAACAAGTGCACAGCTTGGAAGTCAGTGGACCTTTGGCAGTTTACCTCACCTGTGATTTAACAAACCTGGTAGGCCATGAAATCTTTCATCATTAACTTCAACATTCTTATATGTGTTGTATGTTTTATGGACTGATTCTAACAATCTGTAAAAAAAATGTATTATGCTGTAAATTTAACAGGGAAGCAAGAACAGATTATAGTACATAAAAGGTGAATTAACACTTCCTAGGGAATGCATTAACTGACTTTTTAACTTGCCATTTTAACTGTTGCAAGAATGGCTTAACTGTTGCAAGAATGGCAATAATTTTGGGTTATTCTGGTAATAATTTGGGGGTTTTTTTGCAAAGGTTAAGTAGGCAGGGAGTGTCAGGGCTCGCTGGGGGATATGGAGAGGGGTGCATGGGATGGAGCAGCATCAGGGGAGGATGTCTCAAACCGGGCCCATCCCCGGTGAAAGAGCAGGGTAAGATGTCTCAGTGGGTGAGGAATTCTGTTAGCAGCATCTTCTATCCAAACCATCTGGGGTTCATTCTTCACACAGGGTGTTTTCTGGAGGGTTGTGGACTTTTTCTGGTGACACGGAGTGCCACAGATGCCAGGTCAAAATCCATCCAAAATAAAATATGGTCCCAGTGAGTGTAGCAGTGACCCAGCCACTTCATTTACACAAAGACACTATTTGTGTCATAATTTCCATCATTGTGCATTAATCTTGTTTCTCCCAGTATTTTAAAGGCATTTGTGATTCTGATGTGAGGGAAAAATTAAAATTATTTTAACAGGAAACGGACTCTTGTACGAGATTCCCCTCCCCTTCCAATATCTGTGTAGCAGCTGCTGTTGCCAGGCTGTCTTTGTTGCTATGGTGGTGGTTTGTGTGCCAGAATTTGATATTCACTCTTGAAGAGTCACCTGATTGAGTGGCTGTGGCACAAAAGTTATCAGGCTCACTGGTAAAGATAAAAGCTGTATCTGACTGTGTTCTGTGTGTATGGCATCTTGTAAAGGGAGCAGATTAAACATAAACATATTCCAGTGGCCTCGGGCCATGAGTTTACAGAAGAATTAGCAGATTAAAGCTCTCAGTAAATGAGTGAGTTCTGCATTTGGAAGGTGTCTCTTAGCACACAAGGCAGCTTCGCACCTTGTGGCACTTGTGTCTTGTTGGTCAGGTGTGAGCTTTGCTGTCTGCGTGATGTGAAAGGAGCTTTTTATCAGAAGGACTAAGCTTTAAGCAGAGAGACTCTCATTTTTTTATATATTTCTTTTCTAGAGAGTTGTTCCACAGAAATTAATGATCCTGTTCCCACTGATAATTAGAGTATAATTTGACCCAATTTGGAATGCAGTTAGGGTGATATACTTCTGGTGAAGCTGAGTTTATCTTGAATCCCAAATCCTGCAAACACTTATGTCTAACTCTTAGTATGTTCAGTGCACCATTGCAGTGAAGCATTTGCATGGCTGAAGCCCCTGCTTTTCTTCAAAATCTAGAATTACTCCAATAAATTCAGGATAGCAAGTGAAATTTGAAAAAAGAGATTTAATATATATTTCTCTGAACCCAAATTTAAAATAGTAACTTTAGGTTTTAATGCATTTCTCATATCACTTCACTTACAACCTTGCCATGTCTTCACTTGACCTGACTTTGGTCAAAGCCATCTGTTATTTAAATCAGTTATTGCTCTTTTCCTGATTTGTTTACACACATTTCCAGATGTGTATCTAAAACATTGTGTATTCAGTTATTCCCTTGGAAATGAAATATTGGTACCTAAGCCCCTTATATGCAAAATAAAGCTTTATGAGTATATTGCATTCAAACAACTTGTATCATCTATGCAAGGCAATCACTTTACTGTCTAGGCTGAGATATTTGAACCTAGAGAAATGAAAACATCCTGAAATAGTTCTTGCAGCAACATGAGACCAGCAGGTATCACATCTGATTTGTATGATTTTGAATAAGCCTACTGCTGAGTGGGTTTTTTCTAACACTCCATCTTTCCTTCGCTCTTGGAACTGAAAGGGGCTGAGTGAAGAAGAAACAGAAGATAAGCATTTTGATGTTTAACAGAGGCTTTGGAGGAAGGTGTCTGGTTCTTCTTTTGCAAGGCTTGGTCCAATCATTTAACAAGATCTTCATACTCTTTCTGGGTATAACAGTCCTGAGTGTAGCTGGTTTCCAGGTCACCGAGCCCAAGCTCTGTGGAAAAGGAACTAGATTGAGACACTCTGAATTTGTGTTTGCAATATGGACTAGGTACCAAGAAATGTGTTCCTTGCCGGAGCAGATGCCAGTTAAGCAATAGCAGTAACACATGAGCCAGCTATCTGGGTTGAAACTAAAATTCCCACTGATTTCACAGAGCCCAGGATTTCAGCACAGGCTGAATCATAAGCACTTTTCAGAGCTGTTGTTTAAGAGGCCCAGGCATAATGCCATTTCCTTTTGTGCTGCTTCTTCCTTTTGATGGAAAATTCAGTAGATACCTGCCATATAAAATACTATCAGATTAAAGTACTGAAGTCTGAAAAACCACAAAATTGCTCCTGACAAAACTTTGTATTTGTGACAGGCACCACTATCAGAGCTTATCCTAATCCACAGGCTCACTTCTTCCATGTTCAGATCAATGGTTGCTGGGAGTCTATGGCATTGTCATGAATCCTGAGGTATCATAAATTGTGGTTTGTTTTTTCCCTAACAAAGACTGTAAATGAGGCCAGGCCAAGTGAAAGTGGATTGTGGATTTGAGAAAACTGCCACAGAAGTGCCACCATCCCCTGGCAGGTTTACATCTTCCCAAGACCTGATTTCAGTAGACTACTGGGAATGCAAGAGCTTAAGGGATCATGAGTAAGTACTGTAGCATCTGTACTCTCTGCTCTTACTTTCTGGGGATTTTAGTAGTATTTTCATTCTCTTGTATGCTATATGAAATGAGATGAAAAGACAGTTGTGAAAATGCCCCTGAAAGTCTCTTCCTTTTCCCCCATCATGGAGCAGCCCCATACGTCAGTGCAGCCAGATGCAGAATTGGTTGTTTCTTTAAGTCGTGGCAAATGGCTGGGAATTAAAGCACAGCAGGGAGAGAGCAGGCTCTCATCCTGACTGATGCGACACTCACATTTGCACAGAAGGTTAATAAGAACAAAAAATAGATCAAATGGGTTAATTGGCCTTGAAATACATATGCTGTGTGCATGGGCTATTGTAAAGGAGCAGATTCACCTCCCACTAAAGGCAATCAAAAGTTTTTCAGTGAAGGGGAAAAATCTGGAAAAGGCCCAGAGGAAAAGCTTTAGCAACTCTTTATAGTAAGAGCAAATCGGCAGTCCAATATTCCAGTTTAGTAGCTTTATAATTGAAAAAACCAGAACCAACATCTCCACACTCAGATTGAAGAAAAAATAATTAGTTTGGAGGAATGATATTTCAAAATAGTACTAGGTTAAAAATATATTCAAAGACATTTTTTCTATGTCATTTGCTTTGTCTGTGGCAGAAGTTTGGCCTGCTGCCTCTAAATCCCAAGGGTGAGTTGGGAATCCCTACAGAGGAATTAGAAATCTCATGTGTCGTGTCATCTGATGCTTTATCTCTATGAGTGCACAGGGGCTGTAACAGAGAGAAGGTCATTGGTGGAGCACATATAACTTTGTTCTTCAAAAACATTTCCTTAAAACCTCTGGATCTAGAATTTTGCTGGGTGAGAGGACATTTTGCCATCTTTATGCCTTTTGAGTTGAGCATACCTAAGACTGAATTAAGGTCACATGCCTTTGTTCTTGAGGAAGCCTCTTCATCTTACAAGATCAAAAAGCTGTGATAAAGCAATTTCTGTGTATTTAAAGCATGAAGCTTTGGGAATTGTTTGTGCCACTCTTTCAGTTAAAAGCTGTTCCTCTTTTGGCATCACTGTGCAGGCTCAGCGCTGTCCCTCTGCTTTTTTAGTGAAAACTAAAAGACGAGAAGTTTGAACATGAGGGAGAACTTCTATGTTGAAGGTGGGCAGAACACTGTAACATCTGCCTGGGGATGCTCCCTCTCTGGAGATATCCCAAACCCACCTGGATACGTTCCTGTGTCACCTGCTCCAGGTGCCGCTGCCTTGGCAAGGGCGTGGGACTGAATGATCTCCAGAGGTCCATTGTGTGATCAGTGCTGAGCCCCTTTGCAGCCCGCGGGTGCGCTCCGGGCCACATCTCTCCGTAGGGCGAGACGCACGGACACTCACTCTCGCTCCCCCGCTGGACATTTCGCGGCGGTAGCGGAGCCCCACGCGTGCTTCCCGCGGAGGCAGATGGATCTCCCATTCCCGGCGTCTCCCTGCCCGTCCCTCTGCCTTCCGGAGGAGCCGCGGAGGCCGCCCTGGACTTCACTCCGCGGAATGCAAGCGCCGCCGGCCGGGGCAGGGGTGGCGGCGGCCGGAGCGGCGGTGGCGGTGGCCGGGAGGTGGCGCCGCGG
>VYXD01009300.1:1821970-1852569 GCA_013397195.1 Hylia prasina | reverse complement strand
CCCTGCCCGCTCCAGGCGCCTCCGCCGGCCTCTCTCCCCGGTTTCCGGCGCCCCGGCGTCCCTCCTGCAGCGGCCGCTTCCCGCGGCTTCTCCGCGCCGGGGCAGAGCGGGCGCGTCCATGCGGTGCAGATGGCCGGGGCACAGCCAGGGGTGCACGCTCTGCAGCTCAAGCCCGTCTGCGTCTCCGAAACCCTCAAGAAAGGCGTCAAATTCGTCAAGTGGGACGATGTGAGTAGCCCCCGGGTAGCTTCCCCAGGCAGGGGCATGGCGGGGTTACGGATCGATCGGGTGGGAGGGCTCCGGGCCCTGCCCTGCTCGGTGCGAGGGCAGGTGCGGGCCGGCGACAGAGGTGTCCTCGCCGTGTGCTGCCCGAGCCGAGCGGCGGTGTTGGACCGGCGGCTGAATGCCGGGCAAACTTTCTCCGCGATATCTGTCTAACTGCGCTTGACCGGTGTGAGCTGTGTTGTGCCGGCTCCTTTCGCGAGCGTCTTCTTCTCCCGCCTCCCGTGTCTCAGTGTGCGTGTTGCCACCTCTGTCCTCCTAACATAGTTGTTTCAACCTGTTCTCTCGTTCCAATGCCCATCTCCTCCTCCCAGCCTCTCCTTTTCCTTCTGGCTCCTGCTCCGCTCGCTGTCTCTCTCGTTCTGGTGGAGTTGTCAAACCCTGGATGTGTTCTCCAAGGGCTTGCAGTTTGGGTACCCTTGGTCATCTTAGTTCCTCTGCAGAAGACACTCTTCTTTCTTGGCTCATTAGGGCATGGGACTTGCCTCAGCATCACATCTGCTTTCCCTTTACTGCTTGCTGCTTCCAACCCTTTAGGTTTGTATTGCCTCACGTAGGAATGGAGTGCGGTTTCCACTTCACCTTTGGTAGAGCAGCTGTTCGGCAGCTGGGATTTCTTTCTGGGCGTGCTGGCTATGCCTGGGACAGTTTGGGAGGAAAGGGGAGCTAAGCAACAGGGCTGCCTTTTTCAAAGCCTGCAGAGGAGGAAAGCAGGATGAGTCCTCTGCTAGCTTTTGCTCTGGCCGTGCAACACCGGGTGTTTGTGTCTGTGGTGCATGGAGGAGCAGGTGCCCCAGAAAGTCTTAACTGTGAGGGGTGTCTGGAGGCACAGAGACATCGTGAGACTCGAGCTATGGTAGGGAAATGGTTGGGAAAGAAGGCAGGCAGTCTGAATGTCTGGAGAATGGTTGAGAGTGAGTTGTCTTCAGAGCTCTTCTATTTTTGCTGTGAGCCTTGGCTGTGCTAAAGACATCCAGAGCAACAACTGGAGGGACAGCAGCGAGGGAGAAGGAGCAGTTCATGTGTAACCACTGTTCTGGGCTTGTTATGTCTTGCTCTTTTGCCGTTGCTTTCAGCCTGTCCAGCAGCCAAATGTGTGAGCCTGACCCCTGTAAACCTGTGATAAACACTCTCAAGGAGAGAGAGAACATCAGAAACCAAACAACTTGTGGTGTGAAGTTTCATTTACAGTAATAAGCTAACACATTTTTAAAAGGCTCAGCAAATTGACCTTGTCCACAGTACCAAACAGTGGCTGGATACGGGTTCTTTATGTTCCGAAACTAGGTTTGAATGACTTGCCTTGCTGAGAAAACGTTTTCTTTTGGTTGACACGTTCTTTAAGATACGAAAAGACAGCCTTGTCATTACAGTTATTGTTTTATTTTTGGTAAGCTACCAAGGAATTTCCGTGTGTATATGCAGAGGTCAAGTTAACGATGATCTGAGTTTCCAGACTGAAAGTCCAAGCCATCAGGCAGCAGTTTAAGTTATTAGAGTGCTATTTCCCAAATGGTAGTTGTACAGATAGAATTAAAAGATAAAGAGGTGTTCTCCATGTACAGTGATGTTCACTGGATAACCTGTCTGCTATAGGCTAGTTGGTAAAAAAAAATAAAATTATAAACCTAAAGGCTGCAGTAATAAAATACGGCTAAATTCTGGAGGCAGACCTGTGCTTTGGGTTAAAGGTGTTACTCAGCAGTACACAGGTGTTACCTGGAATGTGTGACTGAGTTGAGTCCTGTTGTGTTTAGTGAGCGTTTTCATTGGCAGCCTCCTGAAAGCTGATGCCTATTTAGCCACACTGTGGTGAAGAATTCTAGCATTAACTCATTGTTGACCATGCATTGTGTGTGTATCTGCTCGTTTCCCACCCCTCAGCCCTCTTGTTTTGCCTGTAGTGTTCTCAGCAGTGGAAGCACCACAAAAATGCAAGGTTTTATGGGAAGGGAGTCTTTGCCACTTTTGCTGTATGAAGGCATTCAGACAAATGCGTGCTTTGAAAAGTATTTGCCACTGAGTAGCCATCAACCACTTTGGAGTCTTAGTTTTCTATGAAATTAATCTGCTGGAGCGTTTTGTAAAAGGATGCTGAGGAACATGAACCTCTGTGGTCTCTCATGTAAACAGGCATGCACAAACTGGCTAGTGAAACAATAGGCTCTAATAAGAAGTAGTAAACTACAACATGTAACTGTAAAACACAATTGACCATAATGAGCACTTTGGCTCTGCTGTGCTACCAGGGCTTTTCAGAAAAGCCAGGCTCACACACTGGTGTTTGTTATGCACCGTTTCTTTTCACTGTGTATGAGGGGGAGTTCAGTTCTTCCACATCGCCTGTGCACTGGGGCAGCCTCTGTCCTCTCCTTCTTGTTTCCTTCCCAGCTGTTTTGGGTTGCAGTTTAAAGATGGTCCTCCTGACTTCCCTTTGCATTTCATGAAGCAGAAGTGGCTGTTGTGAGTTCTTATGACTTGTACCAAGTTTCAGCCCAAAGCAAAATTTTTCTAGATGGGCTTTACACCGCTGAGAATTTGTTAAATGGGTCTTTTAAAATGGGAATGCTGGAAGCATTTAAACCAGAGCATGAGAGGCGTTTAAGGAATTTCATGTTGTGTGGAGTAACATTACAGAAAGCGTTTGCCAGCTTTGAAAAGGACACTGTGGCAAGGTATGCAGAATAGTCTGACAAAAGCTGTGCTGATACAGATTTGAAAACCAGTCCAGGTATGGACTTCCCATCCTGAGCCTCTTGTAGCTCTGTGCCTGATCATTACCTGAGGTGCTGTGGCAGATGTGGCACTGACAATTCACCTGAACCCCCTGTCTGAGGAGCAGCACCAAAATCTCTTATGTGTCACCCATGAGCCTCATCCAGTGCCTGCTGCCCCTGCGCTGTGGGGATGATCCAGCTGCAAAGAGAAATGCTCTGCCTGAGCTTGGTGGAGAGGAGGAGGTCACATCAGCCACTCCAGATCACAGACAGGCAGGTGGAAGGCTTGGAATTGCATTTCCTCTGCAGGCCATCTTCAGTTTCTAAATTGAAAAAGCATTAGGATCGATTAAGAAGTTCTGGCTTTGCCAGACAGGTCACTCTTTCATGCCTTGGATGTAATACTGCTCCCACCATCCAGTGCCTAATACACTGTTCACAAATTCCATTTGGGATCAGGCTGCAAAGCACTGAAGTCAAACAGATTATTGTTGTCCTGTAACTTTGCTTTTCCTCACACTGTTTCTGTTGTATTCTGTAATGGAATTCCAGGTCAGAAGGCAAATTTTAGAATGATCTTTTGCTGTTGGTGTGTAGTTTTGGGTTTATAAGGCACTTAGGAAAAATAACTTCTCTTAGAATGTGTAAAAGATAAATGTGGCTGGTTGCTTAGGTCTTTTTTGTGGCTATATCCATGTGTGTGCCTGGTTCAGATAGTAGCTGGCTAAGCACTTGTTTCCTCCAGTTATTTATTGAGTTGAGCCTCTGTAGTTGCTTCTCCCTGACTGCTGGGAGAGACTCTGAGTCTCCTCATCTGGCTTTGAATAGGTGTGCTCTTGTATTCCTAGAGAGAAATGAGAGAGGGGAAAGGCTTGGGAAGAACAGGCTTGATCCTCTCTGCTGTGGTGATACCCAGGTGATAGCAGCTTTTCCTGATGAGAGTTTAAAGTGTTTTAAAAAATAAATGTAATTAAGGTCACTGGTGCAACTTTTTTGGTAAGGGGTTAAGCTTAATGTAGGAGAATGTGTTGTTAGGCTGAGAAGGGTAAGGAAAGTTGAGTATGAAGAGCAACTTCTCCCAGGAATTATCTATCCTGAGGGCTGAAATCTGCCCTGGCTGACTTCTTTGCTTGTTTTTGTCTGGCCTGTAGTGGGAACAAGATAGACATAACTGAGTCGTTAAGTAGCTCAACAGCCAGAGCACAGCTGAGCTGATATTTTCTGAGAGCTGTAATTGGCACACTGTAGCAACTTAATATGATGGTGTGTGTTCAAAAATAGGTTTGTTTTCATTTCGTGCTTAAAGGCTTTCTTATCTTCCCTAGTGATAATATGTACTTTGCATAAAGATTTTGACTGATCTCTCTGTGGCTCACACTATTTACTTTCACTTTTAAGTTAACTATATTGCTAAGGTGAATTCTACCTAAATTGAGAGTCAGGATTCCAAATTTCTAACCATATCTCTTTTCTAAGCCTTGGACTACTGCAGCAAACCTTGTGACAGGTAGCATTGCTTAGTGGCTACAGAATTTACCCAGGTGAGCAGCAAAACAGAACCCAGGTCTAAGTTTTTTAAATGCCTTTCTTGTAGAGCAGTTTGTCTTAGTAAAGCATTTTTGAGCTCAGAGTGAATGCTCTGGAAATTTGCAGGTTTCTTTATCAGTTTAGAGTGTTTTAAAGAAGATTATCAGGAGTATCCCCTTTAACCTTACAAGTAAACATAACATCAGAGCCTCTTGATTATGGATAAGCTGAGATGGAAACAAATAAGCAACTTGGAATTTTTCAGAAGTTATTTTAAGTAACGTTTTCCCCCCTGCCTTTTTTGTTTGTTTTTAAACTGTGCACAAGCCGGCCACTCCAGTACATTAGTGAGGACATGAAAAATGAGCGACTATTGTTCTGTGCGTATAAAACAAACAATAAGCTGAAGAGTTTATTTTTTTTGTGAACACTTTCAGTCTGGAGCAAAGAGGTCAAGTCGGACATTCTGGAGTTTTTGTTGTTTCTTCTTTGTTGCTAATCTTTATGTAGTAACAAGTATCAGCTCTGGGCTATTTAAACGTTTTTTATGTGAATGAGTGTAAGTTGTAGTTTTGGTCTTTAGCAACACAGGAGATTGAATATACAATTTTTGAGAGTTAATATTTAGTAAATGGGAAAGCCTGAACTTGGTTAACTCTGTTGAAAAGCTCTTTATAGCTAAATGTGGGGGGAAAATAAGATTTGGATCTGCTGCAGATTGGTTCGATGTCTGCCTGGGAAAATCTGATGTTCAAGTTGTAGATGACATCTCTATGATGTTTTTGAGCCTTTTGGAATGTTGGTGGATACATGGGAAAGCGAAAAGCAGAAAACAACTTCTAAATAAATGAATAATATAAAAGCAAGTAATATTTGGATTGTGCACTGTGAACTTCACTTCAGTGTTTAAATGCTCAAGACTGTTTGGGTTGTTTTAACAAAACTTGGAGTGAAATAGTTAATACACAATTAACTATTGCTGTCTATTTCTAACAGTGCAGTCTTTGATCAATTATAAATTAAATGCTTCATAAGCACTTTTAAATTTATTTTCACTAGGCCCATTAAATGACAAAGTGTTTCCAGTTGTACTGTTGTAGAGCCAAAAAAAGACCAACATGAAGAATCTCCTAATTTTTAATCTGTGATTAGATACCTAGGACCTAATTTTCAGCCTGCAGTGTCACACTGTCAGGTGTTCAGAATGCCTCCCCAGTGATCTCAGATGAGTTTGAGCTCAGCATCTCTGAAAATTAGAAAATGGAATGTGGAAATATAATTCCAGTGTTCTCTCAAAATCAGAATGCGGCATTTAAGCTGATGAGCAGGCTGGTTTAAATTATTTTCTCAGCATCACACAAGAACTCTCTGGCCATGGGAAAAGTCTTCCTGATTGGCATTCTCTGCCTTTACTCTCAGGTTCTCCCTTTATTGTGTCGTTCTCTATCTAGGTTGCAACATTTAAGGACTTGTGCAAACAAGTGCAGTAAGAGGATCATTAGCTTGAGTGTGAGGATATCCTGAGAAATGGGTTGGGGTAGGACAGACTTTTGATGAATCCCACTCAAGGTAGATGTTTGGAACTTGCAGTCTTTGATTGGCAGAAATGACAATTTCTATCCTGTGGTGCCATCACCAAGGTTTCTCCAGGGTTTAACGACTCTAATAGTGAAGGATATCTTCTTGCATGTTCTTATTGAACAAGTGGAATTTCATTTTACAATTCTGTAAGATCAGTTCTAGTTTTGATTTTTTTTTTTTGTCTTCTAGCGTTCATTTCACCTTCCCCAACACTTTCTTCTTGCAACCTGTTCACTTGTGGTGGACTTGGTTCCTCTCCCCTCAGTAAAAGAGGGCATATTTACCCTTCCAGAATGTTTCAGGGATTCACTGCAAATGGGATGGGAACTTTCTCCCTTTCACTTTGAGTTCAGCTGTGAGGCTGAAGAAGTTCATAGTTCTGATTGTCTGGGTAGTTCTGTTTAGTTCCAGTCTGAGTACACTCAGTGTATTATGGAATTCCCAGCTAATGTGTCTGCTGACCCTGTGGAAACTGGAGTTCTGCTATCCCTTCTCCTTTGTTCCTTCTCTGCTTCCTTCAGGCCTGGGATCCACCTCATCTGTGGGGTGGCAAGAGAGCTCTCTTTAGGGACTGTCCTCACGTCTTACACCTTTGCTCAACCAGATTTTAGGCCCTTTGGCCAAAGTGAAAGAAATGTCCAAGAATATTTTGCCTCTGCCAGAAAGAGTCTATATTTCTTATCTTTGTGTTTCAAAGTAGTTTGGCAGAAATTTTCCAGAAGATTCAAGAAGTGAAATAATGATGTGTAGAAGTTTTCAGGTTATGTTTGGGGATGTTCAGTGTCTCCGAAAATCTGAGGCAAACCCAGGGAAGTACAGTCAGCCTTAATAAGGCCGACAGTGTCACAAGCCCCATCTGTCAGAAGAGCTGAGAACAGAGGCTGCTCTGCTTTTCTTTTTAAAATCTGTTGATGTGAATTTTGACTGCAGCTGTTTCTAAGAAACATTATCTGTATGTGGTTTATTAAAACACAAGCTGTTCTGGCTCATGGTCATGGAGTAAAAGGTTCCATCCATGCACAGTCAGATCATGGAGGTGCTCTGATATATATGGTCAGAAAGGAGCCAAACCAAAGTTTTCACTCTTTTCTCTGATTATCTTTGTATGATGGTCTTTACTGGTTGGTAGTAATGGAATGGAAGTGGTTTGCTCAGTGGTGTTACATGTAGTCTGACGGATCCACTCTTAAAATCAGACTTTGAACCAGTTACATGCCAGTTATTTAATTATGGATTTGTCTATTGATCTTCTGTGCTTGTGTTCTGCTGTGCCTGGCTGGTAAGGATCCCAAAGTTCCTTGTGGCATTTTCTGGGCATCAAGTTGAAACCTCTTTATTTAAAAGTATAAACCAAAGAATATTGCTAATGCAGGATCTGAGGTTGAGCAGCCAATTACGAGGCAACTTAATGGAGTAAGTATAGAGCAGCCACATTACTCACTTGAGGCTGTGCAGTTGGAAGAAAGTAGAGAATTGGCCCTAATTCAGCAAATAAAAAGGTGGAGGACTTTTAAAGGTGAAATTAAAAGGCCTTCAAGAAAATTATTCTCGTAAGCTGAGGTCGCTGTGATACACAGCACGCTGGGACTGCCAGGATAGGGCCATTCTTTCTTTCAAGGCATTTGCAGGAGCAGTCTCTTGGAAACCAAGCCACTGCTTGGCACAAGCACCCATAGGTGGCATTTAAAAGCCTGATAACCCACAGCCATTTGCACCATTGACTGGGACACTCTCCCTTTGCCTTTTTCCTCTACCCCTTCTGGTCACAGCTGGTTGTAGCCTTGGTCAACTCCTCCTGTACTTTTATCTGCTTGGGAGTGTCCCAGGAATCTGGACCACTCCTCAAAGGGCTGCTTGATTTGTTGATATCCAGAGGAATGGATTTAGTCTACTCTCCTACTACACATTTAGATGTGTTAATTTCCAAACCCTTCAGCTTTAGAGATGAGCAACACATTTTTGTTTGCTGTTTTATTCTCATTTTTGGATCTGAGTGGCTTAGGGGAGATGTGAATGTCTGCCCCTGATTTGTTTGTCCTTGAAGTTTTGTTTGTTATTTTAATTTTCCTCCTCCATTGTGTTCTGCCCATAACCCCCTTCTTCAGTTGTGTGTGGTTGGTCAGTCTGTTCAGGAGAGTTAGGAGGTCAGCTCTTTGGGTGAGGAAATTGGATTAATGGACTTCAGGATGCTCATAAATGACTGCAGGCATCTTATGGGTCATAAACCACAGCCATTCCCTTGTAGTACAATAATGTTTGTAAATAAATGCACCAGACAATTGTTGATTGTAGCAAATACCTATCTCACAGCCTTGAACTGCTGCTTTTCTTGAATGTATATTGCAAAAGGAGTTTTTTCAGGGGTCTTTTTGTTTCCTGCCTTTGCAGAGTAGTATAAAAGCAAGAGACCTGTCCCAGGTGACAAAGGGCTCTGCTTTACTCTGGAGTGGGGAAGGACTTGCAGAACTGACTCAGTTTATTTCTATTCCTCCACACCCAGAACTGAGCATGGCATTTGATGTCAGGGATTTACAAGAGTGATAATTAACTTGTAGAACACACAAAGCATTATGCACATGGCTTTTATTGCTGCTGCTGGCTGTGTGGAAGAGTTCCTGAGACACGTGTTGCACAAATACATGCGCGAAGTTATTCTCAGATCCTGTGTGACAGTGTGAGGTTCTCATGTTCATCAGCACGGTAATTGTGCTGTGCCTAATGTCAGAGGAGTAGAATGAATTAAAAGAAACCCAACTAAACAAAAACCAAACAGCTTTCTGGAGCAGAGATTCCCAGACTAACACCCAGTCATGATGAAGTTTCCTTTAGGCCACCTAATAGATATTGAAGGTTCTTTCCCCCATCCTCCTTTTTCTTGAGTCTGATTTTAGTCAACATTTTACAACCCACATTCTACAAAAATATCACACTGATAGCTGTGTGTCTCATAAAACACACTTTGGTTTGAAGCAATTGATTTGAAATTATTAACCAGCAAAATTAGTTCATCCTAGACATAATTGCTTTGTCTGTTTCCCATCACTTCCTTTCTCTTCCCCCAGAAGTTGCTTATATCTCATCCAAAGGCAGAAGGACACTTAGTCTTTATCTTTCCTCATTTTGTATTTTCACACACAGGCTGCATGTGACACAATGAAATAAGCTAAAAAAGGAGAGTTATGTCTCCAGAGCAGCAGGTTTTTTTCTCTTTTTGAATGGTGGAGGTCTAGAACCCTTTTTAGGTGCTTGTGGATACAGACAATTTCTTCATTGTCTGATAGATTTTAAAACCAAATTTGCATGTTGCTTCAAAGAGTATCCAACTCAGGTATACAAGATGTTAAAAACTATTAAGAACTGGGGGAGAAATAAGAATCTACACATTCTGCATGTCTGTTCTCTTGGGGAAGGGCAGTGTTCTAATGAAGGGTCAGTGGGGCTTTGGGCCCACCTGGGACATTGCCATGGCGCTGCCACAGCCCCATTTGTTCCCAGCCTCTGAAAACTCCTGTGGCACCATTTCAGTGTCAGTGCACCTCAGGGCAGATGCAAAGCCTGATCTTGCAGTTATAAAAAGGATTTCTATGCTCCTTGAAGAGTTTGGTCTTGTATTTAGTGTAGAACTTGCCCTTCCATTAGTGTTTCTCTGGTGCTGGGATAAAAATATACTTGATGCCATTTTATTCTTTCACCTTGTTGCCCTGTAGGCTGCTGGCTGTCACTGAGCTGCTTTGGCTCTCAGTTTTTCTAGCTGTGAACTGGAAGTAGTTTATCTTCCCTATTTCAGGAATGCCCATTGCTGGGAGTTCAGTGGTGTGTCATGAAGGATTGTACTGGTGACATGATATAGACAAGTGTTCTTGCATCAGAAATGACACTTAGAGAAGTTAAGTTTTATTTATTTATAGTAGTGTAATTTCTATCAACTTGCTTTGTGCTTCTACTCTGCACTTAAATATGTTGGATTTAAATTTGAACCTATTACAGTCTGGTTTTTTTCCTCAAAGCAGTATAGACTGACCTGTCACATTACTGCTTTGGAAGTAGGTGACTG
Organism: Hylia prasina; assembly: GCA_013397195.1. Classification (NCBI taxonomy): domain Eukaryota; kingdom Metazoa; phylum Chordata; class Aves; order Passeriformes; family Sylviidae; genus Hylia; species Hylia prasina. The sequence continues at coordinate 1,842,408 of VYXD01009300.1, read as the reverse complement.
TTAAAGCTGTGAAATACCTGTAGCACTTCCCCAGAAATAGAAATTCTTTCTGAGGAGGAACTGTGTGTTTAGCCTGGCTTTCTGGGGAGCTGAGACTTAGGCAATTTTTCTGTATCCTTGTCTTGTTCTCTTCTGTGCCCTTCCATAACTTGTAAATTGAGTTTGAAAAATTGGTAGAGGTCTTGAGCTGAGTGTCTTTACAGATGTCATGAAAAATAGAAGAGACAGAGGAGAAATCCTATTAGGAGCAGGCTGCACTGATGTCAGTTATTGTTAGGCACCAGGGAGCCCTGATGTGAGAGATGTGATGAACTCCCACCTGTGGAAAAGGCTTGGGTTAGAGCTTGTGTCTCCCAAGTCAGGTACTGCTGTCAGTCAGAGACAGGAATTTGTAGGTAACAAGGCTGCCTTGCTCAGAGTACTAAGAAATGGGCCTGTTTTTAAATGACCTGAGCTGTGGATGTTACCAGACCAGACAGGTTTTCAACCAGTTTGAAAGTGAAGTGGAATATAGATGTATTCCCATGACTAAAATTTTCATGGCTTGATTAAAAAAGAGATAAATTGTAATGGAATGTTATTGACAAAAGTCTTAAGGTAAAGAATGTTCTTCCATGTTTTCTAGGCAAATTCAGCCTTTGTAAAAGTAAGTTTTGCAGGTATTTAATGTTGATATCTGAAGGTGAAGTCAGATCAAGGTGGGCAGTGGGCACCTAACTAATGCTTTACTGTGGGGGCTCTAGTTTGGCATTCAGGGTGTTATGCCTGTTTAACTTCATCTGCCTCTAGCTTTTCTGGGTTAACTCCACGTGTTGACAAGTCTGGAGTTATTAGGTGCTGTCTCCACAGTAATGGAAGTACATTATGTCAGAAAAATAGAGATGAGGCAGGTGATACTGAATTCTTTCAGTGACATCTTGCTAGTGATACCTTCAGGGTAATTTCTAGATGTTGCAATTCATTAACACGGATGGCAAAGCAGCTTGTGCATAATTATGTGTTCTGTGTGCTGACATGGATTTTTTGTTTGCCCTTTCTCTGCCAGGACTCCACAGTTGTGACTCCAATTATCCTCAGAACAGACCCACAGGGATTTTTCTTCTACTGGACAGATCAAAATAAGGTAAGAGAAAAACTTCCAGTTCCAGAAGGGTTCTTCCTTTTCTCTGTGGTGTGGTGTACGGTCTGGCACAGCAGACAAACATTTTTATCTTCCTTTGCTCTTCTGGACAGCAAAGACAACAAGCCTGTGGCTCATCTCTGGTTCACAAATCTTGGGAAGATGGATAGAAGATTTGGTTAATTCCAGCCATGTTAATGCTGGGATGCCCAGTGAGGTGTATAATTGTCCTGGCAAGGACAGCAAGGGTCCACTTGGGATGTTGTTGTGGTTCATAGTTGGCTTGTGGTTTCTGTTGCCTTCTGCACATTGAGGATTTTGTCTGTGCTGCGTGGCATGCCCAGCATTCCCAGAGGCCATAGCTCCCTTTGAATTCTTCCTCCTTAATAGCCACGTGCTGGCTGGCCATGCCTGGTGGGCCACGTCACCAAGTTCTTCCTAATCCTCCCTGGACACTTTCAAAAGAATTCCGGTGTGCTGAGCTCACTCCTGTGGCTGGGAGCAGTTGGGAAAGCTCATGGCCTGATTCATCACTGCTGTGCTCCAGTTTCACATCCCTGCCACCCCTGAGAACCACCACTGTCGTGTTCCCTGCTGATGGAGGCAGGAAACTCAAGGAAACACAGGGAAAGAGTTAGCACCCTGCATTTGGGTGCAGTTTGTTTTGTACACAGGGTTATAATAGGAAATTAGTGTTGCAGTTATTACTGTAAAGCTCTGTATTGAAACTGGGAACTGAATGAGTTTCTCCTCGTTATACAGATGAATTTTCAAGTACTTATCAAGTAAGTGCTTGTACTGGCTCCCTGTTGAATATGGTGTTGAACTTGGTAGTGCTTGAGCTTTGGCTTTGTATGAGCATCTGCCAAAAAACTTGAATGTGTGCTTGTGGTACTCTGGCTGCAGAAACCTGGTTTACCAGTTGTGTAGCTGTTTTTCAGGACTTCTTGTTGATTTTGTTTAGATACCAGGGCCAAAATAGCTTGAGGAGATAGCAACCACAAAATGTGCAGGCACATTGAAGAGGCAATTTGCTATTATATTAAATCGTGTTTATCTTCCTATGTGTGCTTTTGAGGGGAGATGGAGCAAGGTTTTGAGTGAGTATATTTGGAAATCATATCGTGGAGTTCATAATGAAAATCTTGTCTTTGCCTGTGCTTGTGCAAGGTTGTGGTGGGTAATAGTGAGTTCATCTGTTGACAGTGCAGAGCTGTTTTAAATTACTGCCCAGAGCAGCCAAGTGAGTGCCCTCAGAAGCTGAAGGCTGTGAGTGATTTACACTGACCCAGTGGCTGTGCCAGGACACGGTGCAGCCTTTTGGCTTGTTCCTTCCCTTGCATAAACTAATTGTATAAGTGAAAAAATAACGATGAACTTTGTAAGAATAAGTGGAAACCCAGAGTTGATTGGAGAGTTTATTTCACTTTTAATATGTTTGGCACTAAGACCTCCTTCAGTTTCCTACTGTTGTCTGTAAAAACAATGTCTTGAAGCAATTCTGTGAAGATTAGCTATTTATAGAATTGTTGTTCTCATATTCATGAAAAAATGTATTTATAATGCTCAGAGCATTTTTTAAAGGTTAGGTATTTATACAAGAGGTTTAAGTGTCAGTTTGATTTTTAAACTTGCAAATCAAGACTCTTTAAAGAACAAGAGGGATTTTTTTCTGGTTAATAATTCATGGCAACTAGGTGAAGCTTGTTTCTAAACACCATTCTAGCAGTGCCTATTTAAAGAAAGTAAATTTATATCTACTGGGTGCTGATAGTGCAAGGACTGGAAAGGAAATGCCTTTTTCTGCTTTTACAGAGTATTTGGACTCACGTTGATTGTGAAATTGCAAATACATGAAAAAAGGAGGTTATATAGGAGATTCTCTTTAATTTCCTTCTCTTTGTATGAAGTGATCCTGTGATTATAGTGGAACTATGTGAAGAAATATGAGGACAATACAACCTCGATGTGATCACTTTCTCTTTTTTCCCCATGTTATTTTTTTTAAGCAATTGCTTTTGTCATGAGCAAGGCCTGCTCTTTTCTGTGTGTGGAAAGATAATCCTTGCTAAACAAAGTGATGAAGTGGGAGAAGCCTGCTGCCAGCTTCCTTGATCAGGCACGTTTTTTTGAGAGCTGACTGCAAAAGGTGTGGAGATGAGGCCTGAGCAGCAGCCATCTCTCAAACCATTTGTGTGTCCTGTTTGGCAGACACTGTGTGAAACAGTAAATCACTGCCTGGGTAATGGTGTGCTGCTTAGAACAGGAATCTGCCTCCTTTGCTTGCTGTTGCCTTATCAGTGAAGTTACACAAAAATGGCATGAATCACTGTGAGGGAAAAACAAAACCAGAAAACCAGTCCCCTGTGCTATATTTTTATTTAGCTTAGAGAACTGGTGGTTGTAGCCCTGCAGTGTTCCCTGATTCGTTGGCTGGTTGAGCTGCTTCTGGCACTGTTTTCTTGTTCCCTTCCTTTTCTGTTCCTTCTCTTCTGCAGGGCAAGGCAAATAATGTGTGGTGTCTGCTGTCTAGCAGTGGGTCTGGAGAGTCTTTGAGACTGCTCTTGGTGCAGTGAGAGCCCCAAGTTCTGGTGAGGATTCCTGTGGAGGGCAGCCCTCCCTCGGTGTCACTGACCCCATGTCATAGCTCTCTGTGAGCCACTGATGCTTGCAGGGTTTGCAGCACGGTCAGGGAGCCTGGGTGAATCTGCAATAGAGCAGGTGAGGGTCAGGTTTTATATACCTGACCAGTGTGCACTGTTCACTTGCTTTCCCTTGTAGCTTTCTGATAAATCAGTTAGTACCAGTGTCCAGTTTAGTCTCAGGAGCTGCGTGCTCCTCCTAAACAATCCAAGATCTGTAGTTCCAGCCCCATGGAGATCCTTCCTGCTTAGGACATGCCACATGTGAAAGACAGCTTCAGCTGTGTGGCAAGTTTTGTGATGTGAAGGTCTGTAAGTAATTTTGTTTAAGCCCCAATCTTGCAGTTGGGTGAGACCCATGTGGTGTCCTGCATTTGACACACTCACTGTGTATTTGCATATTTCAGCTTACGTTGCTGTCATCAGTCAGGGTAATCCTCCAAAATCAAGGCATCCATAGCATTTCCCTCTTTTCTGATAACAGCAAGAACATTTGATACCTTTTGTTTTGAACAGATGGCAGGACAGCTTTCTGATGTTAATTGTATTTTTCAGTATGAAGTTCTTTTGTTGCTGAAGATTCTGGAATATTTTCTTCATCTGTATGCAGACTGCTGGCTGATTCCATATTATTACTTGACTGATTCTCAACATGGGGTTTAAAAGAAAAATTAATTAATGTGACAAGCTTATGTCTGTTGCTTAGCTTATTGTTTAGTCATGTTTCTTAACTGCAGCAAATCCAGACAATATTCATTGTGGTGGTGTATTATGACCTGACTAAAAACTCAATTTCTTGATTTTTTTCTTTTGTAAGGGAACACCATTTCTTCTATTTGTTCTTATTCTGGTCATGAGCGTGGAAGAAAGATAAATCAAAATTTAACCAGGTGAAGAGAGTCTGCTAGAGTAAAAAGGAGTGATAATCAACAGCATTTCTCAGGAGATGAGCAGAGGTTGGAAGCATTTGGTGTGTTTAGCCCAGCTAGCAAAGCAAAGCCAGACAAAGACTGATTTCTGTCTATGGATAAATGTATTAATGGATGCACAGACAGACTAGGAGAAGAAAAAAGTATTGTCAGGCAGTTTGTGTGTTATTACTCCTGCATCCTTGGTCTGGAAGTTGTTATGCAATCAAAAGGATGTTGGGAGAAGGCACTTAGCCATTGACTCAGTGCAATTCTAACACTGTGCAAGAAAAGGAGGAAAGCAGCTAATTGCTTTGGTGGTGGATCCATTTAGGGGTTTAGAAGTCTGAGGATGGTTAATATGGTGTCTTTCTCTCACTAGCACATAGTGATTTATTCCCCTTTATTTTGGGCAACTGCAGTGGCATGGCAGTGTGCTGAAAACACAGAGGATGCACCATGAAAAGAGGTTTAACAGCCTGTGTTGTGGAACTCAACATAAGTGCCCAGTTCCTGGGAGTCAGCAGAGTTTTCTAATATCTGTTGTAAACAGATGATGATCTTATTTGTCCAAAGGAAGTGTTTGTTGAGAAGCTGCTGGGAGTGCTGATACATGTGGGTGGTGGGGATGTGAGGCTGGAGCTTCCCTCCTCAGCCCTTTGCAATTTGAGCAGCAGGATGGCCCAGCCAAGGGCTTCAGCTACAAGGAGAACCAGCTTCAGGGTGTACGTGGCACCATTCCTACCTCAAGATTTGAAGTGTATTTGAGGGGAAAATGGGGTGGTGAAGCCACAGAGGCACTCACAGGCAGCCATTCCTGCCAGGCTGACAGGCTGAGGGTATCTCAAGGCAGAGAGACTCGATCTGTGCAGTTTTTTAATGCCAGTTTTGTAGTTTTCAAGGGAAAGAGTGGGGTGGTTTCTCCTCTAAGAGGAACAGGCCTGTTTTCATGTGTGAGGATTACTGGCAGAACTGGTGCCAGCATGCTGCAGCTCAGCCACAGGATATGAGCTTGATACAAGAGCCTGGAGCAATAGTCCTGTGCCTTGGGCTGGAGCTCCCTTGTGCCATGAGAGTGCATGCAGTGGTTCCTTATGATAAAAGATGAATTTTTCTGGCTTGGAAGGTCCTCTCCATTCTTGTGTCCTGATGTGATCCTGACTTCCTTTGGGCCTAAAAACCCAGCACAGATGACAGAGGGAATGTGGGAAGTGGAGCCCGAGGGCTGGAGGTGGGATTCAGGAGGATTAGGTTTGGCTTCAGCGTGTTTGTAGGTTCTGTGGCAATCCCATTGCCCTCATCCAAATGGAAGATGATGTGGCATTTTTCCAGCTGCTGGGGATTTTGCCTGTTATGTAAGAGTTCTTTTGTGTCTCCTTTGAAGGGGAGCTTTAAAACAATTGGGCCAGTGTTTGTATTGCCCTGTGGGTCAAAAATGTTTACATTATGCCTATATATGCTTCCCAGTACATTTGACAAGCATACAATAACGACTGAAGTTAATATATCAATATTTAAAATACACTTAGGAATTTAATGAGAATGGAATATTTACTAATACCTGCTGCAAATCTCAACTGTTTTGGTTTAATTTATTCAAGGGCAAGGTTACTCAGTTGTGCATCTCAACACTGAAAACATCCAAGAAGTGCATCATTAAACATGTGTTCACACTTCTCTCTCTGGCATGTAAACAGAAAAAAGCTAAATAACTTAAATCCTTAAAAAACTTGAGACTGTAAATGAGATTAATGGAATGAGAAAAAATAATGCACGTGTGTCCTTATAAAGGATTATTTTAATGTGTGCAGTGATAATCTCACTTTTCTTGCTCATTCCTGTAGCATCCTTAGCATTTCAGCAATCACTATCCCTTTCATTAATTCTGTTTCATGATGAGTATTGGATACATGGGCCTCTATCATGTTTTGCCATATGAGCAGATTTGTCTTTGCTTCAGCTGTAGAACACGGAGGTGGAATTACTTGGGTCCATGTCCTGGCATTCTACCAGGCACGAGTAAGATGTGTGGAGGGGGTTTTTGTTGTTGCTTTTTTATTTTTTCTGTATGAGATGTCTTGTATTGTCACTGCTCTACTACTTCTGAGGTTTCTCCATGGACTTGTGTAAAAACAAACTCTAATTTGCATGGCACATTCTCCAGTGTCAGATGGGCACAAGGGGAGATGATACCAAAACTGAGAAAGTTTTTTTATCCATGGGACACTTTTGGTGTCAGATCATAATCCTCTTCTGCTTAAGGGAAAGTAAAATTTATATGATGAATGTTGTTGCTCTGAACTTGCTCTATTCCTGCATGTGTGATCTGAGGGCAAAGCTGAAAGTGGATTTTCGGGAAAGTCCCTGATTTTTGACAGCAGGGATTGCTTGTTGTGTTTCAGTTGGAAATTTAAGGATAAGGGGCTTCAGGCTCTGGAAGGTGGAGATGGTTCTGTGAAGGTCCTGCTAATATTTTCACTGGAAATCTGGCTGAGGACTTTCCTGGGACAAGGAGTTATGGTGATGTGAGGCTTTGCTTCTTAATGACACTGGAAACTGGGAGTGAACCTGAAGCAGACAGTGAAATAAGAATGGTGTCACATCAGACATTTGCAGTCTTTGCGATTCATGAATTTGAGGTGTGACATCAGGAGGCACCGTGGTGGCATTAGGAACTTGAGAACAGCTCATGTTTTTTCCCTAACAACTTAAAAATGGGCATATGAGTGGAATAAAAGACAGGGAAAGTGGTGGGGAATTGCCACAGACAGTCAAAATGGGAGGAAATATTTCATGGAGGTCAGCTTCCCATCCGGCTGCAGATTTAAAGGAAATCTCTCTGCTTTCAAAACATGGAAATTGTTCAAGGCCCATTAGGGAAATGGTACTACATCAAACACAGATCTCTAATAAGCATTTCCCACTGCTAAATATCTCCCTCCCCCTGAGGGAGGCAGGAGCAGAAAATGAGGTGTTTGGTTTAATCCACAACACAGGTCCAGTTGCTGAAGTGAGGAAGCCAAAGAACCTCAGCAGGTGAGGCTGGCTCTGGAGTCAGCCACATTTAGGTACTGCTGAGCTCTCAGGCACTGAGAACAATCCTAACATTTTCTTTCATGTGGGAATATTATCCTTGCTGTCTATTGAACATGGGTTGTGACTTTCCAATGAAGATGAGGTTGTAGGTTGTCTTTTGTTTAACAGGACTGAGACTTTGTAAGCTTTTGCTGTAGATGGATATGAATGTCGAATGTTACAAAACATTGGAAACTTGAATTTTAATGCATGAGATTTTTATGATCTGTCTGCCAGAGACTGTTTTGCTGTTGCAATTTTCAATTTAAATAGCTCAGTAAAGAAAGCTTGTGTCCAAGCTGACCAACATCCCCTAAAGTGCCTCCCTGAGCTGGTGTCTGTTTCCTCACTGAGCAGGGCTTGCAGTAAACAGAGCCACTGGTGTGTCATAAGCCAGCCTGCAGTGGCCTTCTTGCCTCCTTAATTAAAAAAAAAATCTCTTGTGTTCATGCCTGCAGCTTGTACATTGATTTGGTTGAATGTGCAGCATCAGCTTTGACTGACCTATTATTAGCATAGTTCAAAAATTGGCTGCTAGCACGTTAGCTTTCCTGATCTTTGGAAGGATAGCTGACCTCCTGGTGTGCCTGTTGGATTGACTTCCCTGTAATGCTTCACATCCTGGCTGTTTCCTCTCCCTATTATGCTTTCAGGGGGTTTTTGTGTGGTTTTTTTTTTAAGCTAGGTTAGAGTGCTCCAAAAATAATGATCTTTAAATAAGATAGAATATATCTTGATACATGTGATCTTCCTGTGTGAACATGTGCACTCCACTAGGAATCAGTGCTATGGGATAAATGTGTTAGAAATTTGGGACCAAGTGAGTGGCAATAAATGACACTTTTGCACAAATCCTTGCCTTATTTACCTTAAGGCTTTTTACCACTAAAAAAGTGGACTTGACCCTGCTTTCCTCTCCTGCCTGCTCCTACAGTTCTGGCATTTTACACACTGTGCATGCTTGCAGCTGGCATCACACAGGGCAGAAATGCCCCTGGCCTGGATGTTCAGTGGTAACAATGTGCTCCATTGTACCACACTGCCTTCCTTTTTGGTTTGGGGTTAGTGTGTAAGGACAGAAGGCCCTCTGTAGCTTCCTGTCCTAGGCAATCATCTCAGTCCTGTCATTTTTTTTTTACAGACAACTTGTATTAACTTGTAAAAACCCAGTATTGGGAAAACATAGTAATAGCTTTGAATGCTACAGATTATAAGAGTTTTAGGTTCACTCTGTGTGTGTTATTTTTGAATCATTCTAACTGAACAGATGCTTTTTGCATTGCCAGTCTCCTGCAAATATTTCACTGGATTAGAAGGTATGTAAAATCCACTGGCAGACTCCTGTGCTGCTCTATCTCCTCGCCAGGCATCAGTTGTGCTACCAAATCTCTGAGCAAGCTATGGAAGGTGTCAAATCCCCAAAAGAGGAGAAGACTGTTCCTTCCCTGGCTGTGGTTTGTGTAGGTGTGTGCTATGTGTGCTGCTAGCAGCCAGCCTCCTGTCTTGCCATTCCACAGTTAGGGCTCTACACAAGGCAGGAAGGAGGAATTAATTTTCATTACTACTTCCAGTTAATCTTCCCACATAGGCACGTTTAGCAGTGTAACTTCCTGATGTCCATCCTTTACTTGTGAACAGAAAACCCATAATAGGGGCATGTTCTCATCTCTGAGATGGAGTTTGTGATGTCACAGCTCTCTGATGCTGAGCTGTTCCTCGTGCACTCAGTGTGGGCAAGGAGTAGGGGCTGTCATGTAGAGGAAGTAGATTTGTCTTCATTCATATCCCAGGAACATCTCCAGTGTCTGGATTTTTATTGTGGAGGCTGGCCCGTGCCTTTATCCAAGGTGTGCTCTGCATCATGTGAGAGGAACAGGGTGTTCTGTTGTCAGAGAACTGCTGGTGGCTGGAGAATGTCTGTAAATCCTGACTCTCCGGGGCACGTCAGACACTCAGCTGCCCAATTATCCCAATGCAGTTGGGGTATATATAGCACTGGTATTTCAAGGCTGCGCTCGCACATCAGAAGTGAAATTCTACCCCAGTGCCACATCCCAAAGAGCTGTTGTGCTGTCTGAGGCTGGGGATTACCAGAACCTCCCCCTGATCCCAAGGCTGGTCACAGTGTGCCTGCAGAGCTTTACTGAGCCTTTTGCTTCTGCCTGTGCAAACACCATTGGGGTGTGACATCCCTGGCTGCCCCTGCCCCCCGGGGTGGGACATCCCTGGCTGCCCCTGCCCCGGGGTGTGACATCCCTGGCTGCCCCAGGTGACAGAGCCTGCCCCAAAGCTGGAGAGCTCCGTGGGTTGGGAGCTGTTTCAGGTTCTGTTTATTGACAGCCAACTCGCTGCTGACTGAGGTGAACAAACTGTGGGAGTTTTAACGTGGTTACTGCACAATATTTCTCACTTAAGGGGCCTGTGGATAATTTGGATAGGTGCTTCACTACCCAGGGAGCTGCTTATCTCTGACTGATAAACAGCAGTAAGTGCTGTAATGAGAATCATAATGAAAATATTGAGCTGCTTGGTACTGAGTGATGCTTGTTGAAGCTATGTTAAAACAATAATGAAATTCTAAAGGAAGCTCTTTTTCTTTGATTCTAGCTGCCCTGTGCTTGCCCAGGACAGTTGGACATTGGGCCTTATAGAATAAAATGTATTATGAAGTGGAACACTGATGCTTGGAAGTTAGCAGTACAGCCCAAAATTTAGGTAGTTTATCTTGGCACTTTCAACTTTGAGACTGGGACATTTAAAACATACTCTGTATTTAAGGCAACTGTTAGAACATACAGTGATGGCTTTATTCTTTACTTTGCCTAAAAATAGAGATAAGTAAAATAAAGGTGGGTTTTCTGCTTTGAATCCAGATTTGCTTGCTAACTAGTAAAATAAAGATAGGACCACGTTGTTCACACAGAAAATCTCTCTAAATTAAGGTAACATACCACAGTAGAACCAGGCAGAATCATTAAAAATCATAAATACTTTCCCTGACACAGGGTTATGATGATTGTGAGATTTGAAGATAGGGGAACTTTACCTTTCAGTTCCTTGCTCAGGCTTTTCCCCTGAAGCTGAGTTTTTTAGGTGCAGATCCTCAATCGAGCTTTACTTTAAAAGCAGCATTTCCTTAAAAGCAATGTTATTTGTTATAATGTTCCAATGGTCCATAATTCACTGAGGTGTTTGATGAGTACCTGGTGCTTGGCAGCAAAGGAAAATGCTTTAGCAGCTGTTTTAAGTGCTGTGTGTCTGCCAGTGCCCTGTGAAAATGGTGTTCAGGGGAGCTCAGCAGTCAATGCTCTTTCTGTGGGTGCACAGTCCATCACCACACGGCAGCATTTGGCTTTGGGTTGGCTGGAAAATCCTTGTTGCAGAGTAAGCTGGATTGTTGACATAAAATGCTAGCAATAAGTGTTATAGTTTAAAATGATCTCAGCTAAATCCGTGGCTTTGCATCGTTCCCTGTTGCAGACACCTGAAGACACAAACCTTCAGGCATTTTTGCCAGTGAAAATTGCTGGGAAGAGCCTGTCAGATGGTACAGTAGGAGTCTGTGAGCATAATGTCATACGTGCTAGATGGATGAGGTGAAAAGCTCCTCTCCTTAGAGTTGTATGCAGTATATTCTAAAATATGGAAGACCAGTTTGAATAGTGGCACTGTTTTTTTCCTGCCAGAAGGAGATTTTTCAGTGTACTGACTGCAAATTTATCTTGTCACTGACAGCTCATACCAGTATCTTTTGCATAGCTCTATGTTGCATACCCAGATTTAGATCTCTCTTGCACATATATTGGACTTGCAATCAATGTTTCTACTGCAGTCAAGGACCCAGGAGAGGGGTATAGGTAAGGTAAAGAAAGCTGGAGGTCAGCTCAGCTGTTCTGACTGGCAGACTGAAATATTTGTACTTTGCTCTATAGTGTGCCTGCATTTCACCCAACTGTTTAGACTTCACAGCCTTTGTGTAAGGGGGAAATTATCTGCCTTTTTGTAGTCACAGCATGTGTGTGGAGTTATCTAAAGGCTTATCTTTGTCCTGTTGCAAAGCTGATTGTTGAAATAAGATCTCTTAATTCCTTGAAAATGTTTTTTCTCTTTGCTGAGAACTGGCAAATGACATTTCATAATGCTGAGTGAAGCTGTTTCCCCCCCGCCTCCACTTTTCCCAGGCATTTCATTCAATATTTGCAGGGGTTCAGACTAAAATTGAGGGGCTTTTTTCCTCTCTTTTCTCTTCCTATCTCAAATTCTGCTTCACAGCTTTGTCTCAAGTATCTAAGTTTCCTGGGCATGTCCTGTGCACTCGTGCAGGGATTTTGCCAGTGCCAAAGGATGGCTTTTGGCTTTTATTTCATTTCTGGATTTGCTGTGCAGTGCAGATGGACTGTGCCACTCTGCTACATTCCTGTTATTCCTGAAACAGCTCTTCACAAATTGCCTTCAGAGCAGGTTTAATGTGACAGACACTTGGCTATGGTTGGACTGGCAATTACAAATGTATCTGTATATGGCATGTCACTTTGTGTCACCTTCTTTAGAGTGTTTACACACATGGATAATATTGTAGCTAAAAATGTGGGCCTGAAAATAACAACGTAAGGTTCCTACCAGTGAAGAATGCAGGAATTTAGCCCCAGCCATCACTCCAAATCCTTAGGATTTATGCTGGTACTTGGTCATGGCCACTCAGCAACTTGCCTGGATTTCTGCCAGGAAGATGGCTAACAGAACAATCTTTTTATGATCTGTTTAGCTAAATGGCTATAATAATATGGGATATTAGAGTAACAGATGCTGTTGACCATCCTGCAGCAGATGATCAAAGTTTGCATATACAGGAACTGTGTACTTCCTCTCAGAGTCATGCATATAATTTGGAGCTTCTCATTTGTTGCCATGGGGTTATATTATCAGAACAATGAGAAACAGAAGTGGTGATTTTAATGAACTGAGTCCAGAATGCCAGTCTGCAGCAGTCTCAGCTCAGAGCCTCAGGAATGGTTCTTGGGTGCCACTAGTGACACTAAGGGGTGCTCTGTAGGTGGCTGCCAGACACTGGTGACATCTGAGGATTTCCAAGGCTTGAAACACGAATCCAAACGTGCTAAAACTGTCCTGTGTCATGAGACTGGAGACCCGTTTGGCTCATATTGCTGTTGCAATGTTATGTGACCTCAGACTGTGGCCCCTGAAGGACAGATGGCCAACTCCTGGAGCTGGCATTTGCATCCCAGGATTCACAGGCTTGACTCATTCAGCTTTACCTGGCCTGTGCAGAATGTGATGGTGGCTGTCAGGTCACTCACCTCCTGATTGCACAGTGGGCTTGGACTGGAGAGAAAAGGGAGAGATGGAAGTGAAGCATCCAGCTGGTGGCACTGACTCAACTTGCTTCTGGGAACCTTAGAATAAAGTACTTGAGTTCTGCTGTTGTATAAATTGTCTGGCCAGTGTGACATCCCTCAGGGTCTGGAGAGACTTAAGCCCCCCTCTCCCTCTGCCTGATTCAAAAGAGGGATTTGAAGCACATCCATATCTGAGATTGGTAAAACTGAGCTGTTTCAGTGACATATTAATTTTGTACATTCGAATTAATCTGCATGATGATGACACCGACATGAGGATAATCTCTGAATCATGAAGGCATTATAAGTTAACAGTAAATTCCCTAGAGACTAAAAAAATGCCAATTATATGGGCATGACTCAAAGACTAAGATCTATGGAAATAAATCATACATAATCTTCATGGATGGACTGTTTCAGAAATTGTAAAATCTACTCCATTAGTGTAATGTCCTAGTGGCATTAGATAAGTTGTGTAATTGGCTTGGCTTTATGTTGTGAATATAGACTGTTTGGTGGTCTGAATGTTCATATATTGATGTGATTAATTTTGGTGCAAATGATTTACAGAATTAGCCTGAGAAGGTGGAACAAGCTGTTATGACCTAATAAAATTACATGCCAAAAAAATGAGAAGAAAAGCATTGATTTGAGTCCAAGACTCAAACTGAAAAGGCAGCTTTTGTCCACTATTGAAGGTCTAGTGGATGTAGGACACCAAGTTTATATCATTTGAGAAAGGAATTGCTGAATGAAAGCCCCTCTGGTTTTCATCTGTATTTATTACCTGCAGAGGTGGAGAGCTCTCCTTTGGCTGGCTGAGCAATGAATGAGCTGTTCATAAATGCCCTTCTCATGTGAGGAGTTCAAGTGAGTTGACCAGGCGTGTGTTGGTGTGTGAGTAGCAAGGACAAAGGGACCAGGCTTTTGTAGCTCAGTAATCTCTGGGAAATGTCAAAACCCAGATCTACTCCCTTGACTTCATAGTTGGGTTTTTAAAGTATTTTTTAATACTTGATTCTGCAGGTGTGTAAAAATTAAACAGGCTAATTTGTGGAAACAGGCTCATTCCTCTGAGCTAAGGAAGCTGCCTTGCACCGAACGGAATGCTTTTGGAAATCTTGAATGTCATGTTTGACTTCAGTTATAGTCATGGGGAGTAGGAATAGACAATAGTATCTGCTTACTGTCATGTAAGGAGAATGAACAGTTCTGGTTTAAATCCAGACTTACTTGGATTTTGTTAAAGACAAATAATGATGATGTTATTTTTATCTGCATCTGTACTTTACCCTGCACTGATTAGTTGAGGTGACAATGCAGTACTCTGACCTGAATTTGCCTGAAGATGCAAGACATACTCTGATGTGGGTTAATAAATTTATGTTCTGTTTACTTTGGAGATCAGTTGTATCTCTTGTGTCTAAATGTGCCTGAGCTTTTTTTTCCCCAGAGGCTGTCTAAAAGCAGATTCTGGAGTTTTAGATGTGACACAGACATAGAGCTCTGTGTATGTGCTTCATTTTTTGTGTGTTGTTTTTTTTTTCTTTTCTGCCCCATCCTCAACTTCCAGGAAGTTAATGTACTTTGAAATATGTTATCTCTTAGGAGTGGCCTGACAATGTCTTTGACTGATATTATGATAGGAATGGCAGTGTTTGCTCCAGAGACTCAATTCCAGTCAGACAGCTACTGGTGAACCAACCATTGCACAAACCACCAACATGAGAAAAAATGCATTATATTGTGAGATCCTGCAATTGTGTGACCTGGAAATCTTTGTTAACTGTGTGTTCTGTCAAACTGCATCCTCTAGGTTCTTTTCCATCTTACTGGCAGAGGATGTGACTTGACAATGGTGTGTCAGAGATGCTTCAGTAATTCAGAAGGGTGTTGGAGTTGTGGAGTGACACCCAGGGCAGTGTTGGATTCTGGTCTTACAGCACTGGTGTGTGGTGTGGAGAGCAGGAACTGGGGATGGAGGAGCTCTGCTGCTTACCTGGCAGCCTCACAGCTGTGAGCAGACTCCTGCCTTCCAGTCACTTCAGAATGTTACACTGATGATAAACAGCTTTTGAAATGGAAACCTTAGATCAGGAGGCAAATAACTAATGAATATTGCATTAAAGTGCAAAAAATCCTCCTTTGCAAACCAGGATCTGAGATAGCTCAGAGCATTTTGTTTGAACTCCAGAATCTTTTTCACTTAGACCATTTTCTAAGCATGCAAGCTAAACTGTGTGGGTTTTAAACATCAGAGTAAGATGAAGATGTATTGGAGTTACAGTTACACAGCTGGGCTTTGGAAAGGTCCTTCACTGAAAGAGGAAAACATGTTTGTTCTTCTTTAGCTTGATTTAATTTTAGCAAGAAGCATAAATTTGGGTCAGAAAATTCAAAATCATGCAGTATTTAAGTTAGTTCATGTTGTGCATACTGTCAAGATAGAAAGCAAGCCAGTTATAAAGCTTGCTGTTTGAAGCTAAATCACTTTTCAGCCATGAGCTTTTATGCGTTGTCTTAGACTTGTTCCTGGGGATTTTTTTCTCTAGCAAGGTACCTTCTTAAGAGAAGGTAATATAAATGATAATTGATGAATATCATACACTGGGGGAGAGATTTGTGTCCTCAGGTCTTTAAGCATTGTCCAGCCTTCCGTGTGAGTGAGAAGAGTTACATTTGGGAGCCTCTGGCTTCTGCTGAGTTTGGGATGCTAATTTGGTGTCCTGGCATAGTCGGAGTCTTCCTGGTTCGTGGTGGTTGATTTTATGAGGTTTCCATGGGCTGTCCCTCCTCTCAGCCCTTGCATTCTGTGAGGTGTTGCTGGTGAGTTGCTGACCCTTCAGCTCATCCTTGTGAGTTCATTCTTGAGGCTTGGGAGATGCCAGCAAGTGCTCCCACCCAGCAGGGTTGGCTTGAGGGCCTGAGGCCCAAATAACTCCCTACAAACTCCCCTGAGCGCTGGAGCTGGCAGAGGGAGAACAGCCTGGGTGATCCTGGCTCGAGAGAAGGTGACATGAGGGAGCAAGGAGATGGTGTTGGTTCTGCCACGGTCTAGATGTGCTGCTACCACATCCACAAAGACTGTCCAATAGCTGTGACACTCTCAGATGCACTTACTTTCACAGGATCACACAAAACAGATAGGGTTGGAGGGGGTTTTGTTGTAGATAAAGTTCTAGGTGAATTTTTAAGGGTTTTCATATCTCAGGCAGGTGCTAAGTTCTGTAAACCGTTGTGGCTGTACTGTGCCACACAGCCAGCCTGGGCTGGCTCTGATCCAACATGTAGCTGAGCTGCAGTTAAGCAAGTTCTTCTGAGCACCCTTATTGCTGATGGTAAGAAAAAGTAGATCTTTCAGTGTGCAGCTGTATTGAAGTAGAATTCACTGCATTTCATTGTTGGGTGGAAAGAAACACTTGGGGTTTTTATCCTATTTTTAAATCCCACATCTCCAGGCATTCACTGCAGGGTGCTTACTTGATGTGTAAGGCTGCTTCTTGTTGACTGATGCTGTAGCTGTTGTTTAAATCCTGCCTCTGTCATGGGACAGGTTCTTCTCTGGGATCTGTCCTTTTGCCAGCAGTGTTTCATTCCTTGACCATTTAGAAGTCAATTAAAATGCTGGAGATAATCATGCTCATTTCCTCAATCATCTGTATCTGACTAATCCTGGAGTGACAGATAAGTGTTGGCCCCAATAACTAGAAGCTTCCTTAAAGGCTTTCAAAGCAGTAGACTAAACCTCTTTCCTTCCTTATAATCCTATAGCAGATGGAGGAAAGGGAGAGTCTGGTAAGGCAATATGGAATGTATTTAAATACTGGTAGATTATTCAACCCTGACTATAATTTTTCTAGGCTTTTTGGAGTTTTTTGAAGTTAACTTAGTTTGTCATTTGGGAGAAAGGTGAGATGCGCCACCAGGCAGCCTCTAACAGGAACCCCCATTTCTCAACCAGAAGCTAAAAGCAGTCGTTTGCTGGTGGCATCTTCTGGGAGACAGTGCTTATCCTCCTACCAAAGGCTTTGTGCAGAGTGAAGCTTTGTCCTACCATCTCCTGTCTGTGTAGAGCATTGCAGGCTCGTGGGATTGGGAAATGAGATTTTCCTGAGCTCTCAGAACCAAGTAACTCTCCAGTGTGACTGAAGGTATTGCTGTACCACTGTTATAGGAGCAGACAGTGTTAAATAGTCTGCTGTGAGCAGTTGCTCCAAGCTCTTGAAGGGTGGCAATAAATGCACTTTTAGGAAGTGGAAATCAAGAGTGTGCTTGGGCAGTGCTGGTCTGAAACCCTGTGAGACGCTGATAGCTTCCCAGGGGCATGTGGTGTTTGACAGAGTCGGTTTCCTGGCCCTGTCACACCTCTGTGGATAATCATTAGCTGTGTCTGAATCTTCTCCCAAGGGCACTGGGCTTCCTGTTCCTGCAGGTGAATAGCAATGAGGCAGAATTGAGCCGAGGAAAGGCTTGCTGCCAGCTGTGGAGAATCCACACCTGTTGCTACAAGTGTAATCATTAGCTTGGCCTTTTAAAGCGACTGGAAATAATTATCAGGATATTAGGTGCTAAGAAAACTTGCAGGCTTTTTTTGTAGTGGTTGTGTGGCTGATTGTGTGTAACCCTTGAGAGGCATTGAAAAGTTGTGTACTCAATGATGCTGAACTTATCTCTGCAAGTGTGAAAGCCAAACAAGAAAACTTCTAATCCAGAAAGTGACTTCATCTGGCTCTTTCTTTGTTGTTGTTGCCATTACAACTTTCTCTGCAGTTCAGATAATTTCCTTGTGTAATTCCTCACCCTCTCAAGGAAGGTGGAGTTGGGGAGACTACAAAACACTCAAGATGTTGTTGCATAACCCTTGTTTGTAGTGAGGAAAGTTAAGTGTTTGGATGGGTGGTACTGCAGCCTCTGCAACATCCACATGGAGTTGCATTTGGCAGTAAAAATGTGCTGAAGTGATGCTGCTCTAATAGAGCTATACTGAGGCTTTGTCCAATGAAGTAATGCTGTATTTTGAGGAAAAAAACCAGCAACAACTCAAAATTTTGAAGTAGAAGTACAACTGTAGTGGCAGATGCAGTGATTGGAGCTTTTCTGATACTGTTACTGGAGAAATAAAAAATGTGGGAAAAGTGAATGAATTTTTGTTGGTTTGCTGTTGTTTGGCATCTATGCTTACTTAACCTTTTTTAAAAGCAAGGGAAAGAGGCTAAAATTTTGGGTT
The DNA here is from genome assembly GCA_013397195.1 of Hylia prasina. Classification (NCBI taxonomy): domain Eukaryota; kingdom Metazoa; phylum Chordata; class Aves; order Passeriformes; family Sylviidae; genus Hylia; species Hylia prasina. The sequence continues at coordinate 1,824,079 of VYXD01009300.1, read as the reverse complement.
TAGGTTTAAGTTTTGTTCGTGGTTTCTCCTCTGTTAGTATGAGGGAAAATGACTTCACTCTGTGATTACAGAAGCAGTTGTACGTGGTGTGTGAGCTGGTACAATTCCCAAAACTCAGGATGCATCCACTGAAGAAAAATTCTGGAATTAATGAGTGTACTTGCTTATTTTTTTAGGAAGAACGACCTGTTAGTTTACATTGGTAGAGAGATTAAAACTGAAGCTGCCTTATGGTAAAAGGGAAAACACTGTTTGAATTATGGAGAATTGGGAGAGGAGTTACGTGAATGAGCCACACTTTGCTGGATTCCACCTTTTCATGTCAATTAGGGGCGAGATCAGTTCTGATAACCAGATGTGAATTCTGGGCGATGCCCTGACATGTAGGTCACAGATCTCACTGTGAGACTGTTAACTTTGGTGTATTTGGAGCCAGTAATTTCTCTTGAAAGCAAGGTCCTCCACTGTTTCAATCCATGTGTTCAGTGAAGCAAAGTAAAAGTATAAGATATAAAAATTACTTTCTCCTTTTTGATTGACTAGAGTAATTAATGAAAATAAATTTCTAATGTTCAAGCTGACAGAAATGTAATCTGATGTCTTGTCAAGTTTGCTGGCATTACTTTGCAAGAGACTGATTGACAGCTCTGGGGGGAAAAAGCTGTAATTGTATTCATATGAAACCTACAGCATTTGTTTTTAACTCATCAAGCAAAAGTTATTGAAAATGTCCCTAGACCTTTCTACAACCCTTAATGTTGAAAGGTTTTTGTATTTCTAAGGCAAAATGTCAATATAAAAGAATTTGTTAACTTGGACATGCAAAAGTGAGAAATGTTGTGGGTGCAGCTGAATGAATGAGGTTTAAATTCTTCAAGGTGCTCACAGAGTGCAGCTATTGTGGCAGGTCTCACTGTGTCCTTGTGAAATCTTAAAGCTTTGATAGATGAATCTCTAAGAGGTAGAGCAGCAGAATTCAGATCCTTTGCTTTTTGAGGTGAGTATTGGTTTGATATTGGCAGGTGCTTCAAATGGTAGAAGATGTTTCTAAAAGCTCCCCTTTAATTTCAGTGTGAATCAATGGAGTGATTCCTTTTTTGTGTGTTGGCTGCTGGCTGAGATTTGGGAAATACTGGATTTGGGCTGGATTCCTTCCCTGCTTTGTGACAACACAGACCTCAGGTGAAACAATGAAAAGTTGTTTAGTGATACAACACTGAAGAGTTTAATATAGACACTTGAGTTTTTAAAATAGAAATCAATGTTTATTAAGGTCCACTTTGGTATTTGTGGTTGTTCTCAACACAGATGCTTTGAAATGGTGTCATTTACTGCAAAACTCAGTGATTTTTAATGCAGTTCTTGAAAGCTCATAACTAACCTTTACCCAATCCCTAGTCTGGGTTCTATCCTTTAGATGAAATATTAAAGTAAGATCCCTCTTGCTGTAAAGAAATAGTTCCTTTGAGAAGGGGGAGTGATAATGTTGGATGGGTCAAGAGTCTCCCTCTGACAGGCTGTAGCAGTCAAAGCTGTTCTGCTGTTCTCTTCCAGTCCCAACCCTAAAATAATTGATGCAATGGGATCCTGACCTGTGACCAGGCATCTTGCAATCCCAATAATCTACTTTTTTTAGCAGTCTCTAGTGTGTGTGTAATATTTGAAGCCTCAAGTCCAAAGTAAAAAGTTCCTTTAATAGTTGTCAGCTAAACACTTTTTTGTTGGCTGTTCTGCTAATTCTCCTGAGACACTCAGAGGAGGTTTGGAATGAGGTTTGGGTTTTTAATGCCTACCTGAAAGAAATTCTGTAAGTTATTAGATGTAGTACTGGGTGTTGTTGAGAGCAACTTTAGAACTTAGCATTTCCATATGTAATGGTTTCACATTTGCCAATTTCTGGTTCGCTTTCTTGGCCAATGCACCAATTAATGTGAAGGGTTTAGTGTTTGCAATTTTATATATGACTAGGAGAACTCAAAAAGCAAAACAGGCTTACCTTATAATTACAAAAGGTAATTTATTTACACACATTAAGAAGAAAATAAGAAAAGAAAAAAACCTAAATAAACAACAAATGAAACTTTCAGACCATCCTTCTCTCCCCCCACA
>VYXD01009300.1:1786513-1821591 GCA_013397195.1 Hylia prasina | reverse complement strand
GGGCTTTTTGTCCCTTCCATTGCTGCTCGCTGTTATCGGGCCCAGGCATGGCTGGGGCCACTCTCCCACAGGGGCAGCGGCTCCCTGGGGCCCGGCCGGCCCGGCACGTGTGGCAGCTGCTGTGAGGCGTTACCTGGTGGCTCACCTGGAGAGAAAAGGGGCTGCTGCTTCACTTTCCCAGCTCTTTATAGGGGTATTGAACCAAGTTGCATCCTGTTTTCTCAGTGGTTAAACCACATGCCAATAGCCAAAAACTGGCTTCTGGTACGTGTTCAACTTCTCTAAAGGGATTGTAAGATCCTGGCAGGGTGATATTTCATATGTTTCCTTCAACTAAAACTAAACCGTGTTAACTCATAACTCCATATAATTATTACTTCACTGATATCCTTTGAAGAATGAAAGCGTTGTTACAATTCATGCAATGTTTTTCCATTTGATTTGATATGTATTTCTGATTGCTAAGTACACTCTTATTTTGCATAGACTAATAGTAAATCAATTTCTATTGCCTTCTGTTGTGTATCATCCCTAAAAGTTTCAGCCATTTGAGCTTTTTTTATTGCGTGTATTTGCTTGTATTGAATGTGTTCCAGCTCTTCATTTCCCAGGGCATATAAAATTGGTGAAATTCCATGGGAAAAGATTGCTTTGGGCATGTAAACATAGTGTCAGGAGTTTTTAAAGTTTATGAAGTGCAGGCACTTAAAAGTTGTGGGAGTCAAACACATCCATGTGTGCTCATGCACATTTCTCAAAGCAATGTGTTGTGGTGGCACACCACAGGATGGCTGGTGTTTGGGTTTTTTTTGAGATCAGGTTTCCCCCAAGAGTTTTATCCATGCAAAGGAAGTCAGGAGAAAACAAGTCTGCTGTTATTTCCTGGATTGTATGTATTTACCTCCTAGAAAGGTTATGCAATAAATAAAGAGAGGCTTGGCCTGGCCAGCATTGATGGAAAGTTCCAAAGGAAATGTCTGTGAATGGTTAGTGCTTTTGTTGAAGCTCTTGTTGCATTTGCTAAAAAGCAAAGTAGACCTGTGAAGAAAGAAGACGAGCTTAAGTCAGGCTAAACGTAGAGGTTTATTTTCTGATTAATCAGATATTTATTATGAAATGTGTAATTCACAAATCTTTCTTGCAAGATAAATCATAACTGTCCTGGAAAACAGGAGATTTAAGTGTATTCACCCGTGTCCCAAACATTCAGTTTTCCAACTTGCATCCTGTCCTTCAGCCAGTAACCACCCCTTAAGGTGATGTGCTAATTGGAAAATGTTTTGTCTTTTCCCTGCTCAGCTGTTGCCCACGTTTTTCCTGTGAGTCTTTTGCACATGCCTGTCCAGCCAAGCTGTCTCCAGCCAGCCCCTTCAGGCATCCACGGGTGTCCCATGGGTGCCTGTTGAGATTTTCAACAAAATTCTCAGCCCCAAATACTGAGGGATGAGAAGGGAAGGATCCTTGTGCCCCAAAAGCTGGATCTGTGACCAAAAAGCAGAACAATTTAGCTCGTTGTGAGTTGAGGGGCTGCCAAATGAATGCCAGGATGGGGTGGTATTTGCTGATGTAGGGATTGTTTGGGTGTGGACGTGGTGGGCACAGGAGCTGTAAGATTGTTTGCTTTGATTAGTGGGGAAAGGGATTTGCAGGAAAGCAGTTTGTCTCACAAAAAATTGCTTTTGCTGGGAACCCTGTAAGAAATTACCATAAAAGTCAGTGTGTTGTGAAGTCCTCCTCCTTCCCACCATCCTGCTGCCACTCTTATTTATAGAGCCTTTCCCAAGAACCTTTTTGTGGTCCCACTCTTGTGTGTGTAGAAGTGCTGGAGAAGCAGCACACGCTGCTTTGTGCTTCTGTACCATCCTCAGTGAGAAAAGGAGGCTTTTTTTCATGTGGCTTTGATAAGCTTTGGGAAAGTTTTGTCCTTGCTGGTGTCCTTTTAAAATATTTTTTTTTCTGAGGCAGTGAACTTTGAAGTAATTAATTGGACCTTGAAAATCAAGTGATTATCTTCCAGATAGCAAGTCTGAGGTGTATGTCTCTGTTCAGAGAGCAATGCCTCGATGCTTAACATTTTCAAATGCCATTGTAAGTAAACAATCCTTGGAAGTGTTTGCTGGAGGTGTCACTGCCAAATTAAGGTAAAAATTTTAGAATCCTAGAACAGGAGCTCCTAGGGTGAATAGGGAATTTTTTCTGGAATATTTTCAGAGGGTTCAATAGGCTACATAGCAATTTTGTTTGTGGGTTTAACAGGTAGAATAGAAAAAGTTAAAAAAACCCCAAAATGCATAAATAGAGATGAATGGATCACTGGAATAGCCCAACACCGCTGGTGTAACTTTCTCAAGTGGCAAGAGTGGGAAAACGTAGTGACAGGTGGCAGAGTCCTGATATTTGCCAAAACTTCTGTCTTTTTGACCAGCAGAAAGTGCTATTTGTCTCTGGAGTGGTTTGGGGACATTTCAGATCTGTATAAATAACTTCAGCAGGTATTTTTAGAACAGCCTCAAGAATTGATGGCAGAGCTTTTACCTGAAGATTCCCAGGTAACTCTCAAGAGTTAGAAATCATTATTTAACACAAATGTTTTTTGCTCTTCTGTTGACACCTTACTCAGGAGTGGTTTTGGTCATCTGATAGTTCAGGTTAGAAACACCAAGGCTTGCATGTTTGAGTTTTGTCATTTGTGTCTGTAATCCTCAACAGTGCCAGAATCAAGTTTATAACATGTCTCCTCAAGTACTTTGAAGAGATTGGACTCTTATTTACTGGAAGATAAGTGCTCCTTGAGTGTCTCCAAACTTGGACTGGATGTGGAGTACCAGATTTAATGCGGCCTCGTATCGACACTAATGATGATGTTGAACTGTTGGGCATCAGCAGAGCTCAAATCCTTGCTTGTTCTGTTCCTTCTCTCTCTACAGCACAGTAAATGTCAGGAATTATCCTCACATTATTTTAAATGCCAGTGTTAAGGCCAACTGCCTTTAAATGCCAGTTCTACTTAAACTTACAGATATTGTCATTATGTTTAGGCTAGAAGGGGTTTTAATGAAACAATGACCTGTGGCTCCATGAAAGTTTAAATAAGTGATTTCCTTTGCTGGTAACAGAATCTCATTTACCCTCATGTGTGATTCCAAAGAAATATTAGTGCTTGCAATACAAGTTTTAATACAAGTTTTGTACCTTTGAGGTGTCTATTATATAGATGGGAAAATAATGATTTAGAATGGTGAAATCCAATCCTCAAGGTATTTTAGAATTCTCTTTCAAGACTGCCATTTTAACTTAAAATAAAACTATTGGTTTTGAGGAAAAAATAAGCTAAAATAAATCCTGAGCAGACTTTTGTGGGAAGCAAGCCGCTGGCTATGTTCAGTCATCTGTCTGGTGCCTTTGGTCTATCCAACAGGGTGTTGCTGGAATACTTCCAGATTTTGGGAGTGTTGTGATCTTTTTCTATGTGAAAAATGCACAGATCACTTAGCTTTGTGTGCTGCTTTTCCTCAGCCTGTATTGGGATGGCCAAAGAGGGCATGACCTCTTCTACTGGATTGAGTGATTTCATGGCATGCGTGTGTTCAAATTTATGAGGAAGTGCTTTTAGGCAGGAAAGACAGGATATTTGTTTTCTTTGGCAATGTGTGCCCTGTGAGATGCTGGTTAGGTCACAAAAGAAGCCCTCGTTTTTGAGGAGCAGTGGGGATGGAAGGACACATTCCTTTGGCCATAAGGACAGTTCTGCAAGCTCTTGTCAGTTGAAGCAGCAGTACCAAAAGCACATGGAAAATACTGGAGTTTGTGCACGGTAATAACTGTGGTGCTGCTGCTTCACTCAGGTGCTTTTGGCAGAATAAAATAACTCTTCTCTCATTAATGGTCTGGACTAAAAATGTTATTAGTTCAACAGCAAGCACTTTCAGGTTTTTTTCTATATGCAGTCCAGGTGATAGGGTGGAGGAGGAAGAAAGAATTGTTCAAAATGTGGAGTGTTTTGGTGACTCCATGCTGGCAGTGTAGATGTGTCCTACGTCTTACCTGACAAGTTTCTGGCTCCTGACTCTCACAGATACTCTCTAGACCCATCTACATTTGAGTTTCAGTTTGTGTTCTCAGTTTCTAGGAACTCTTCATTCCCTCTGGACACAGACCAATCTTGACCATTTAGGTGTAGCTATTTTCAGAAATTAAATTTTCTTATAATTTTTTCTTTCTTTCTATTTGTTCCCTGGCCTACCTGGCACTTGCAGGCCACAATTTAGCTCCTTCTTGTTTTAGCAGAAGCAGCTCTAGAGAATACTGATTATTGTTTTCTGGATGCAGTGTGAAATGCTCTGCTTTTGTATGCACCTGTAACATTGGTAAGACAAAGTCCTCAATTATAGCAGGTTAATGAATTCACTTCCATGATACCTTATTTCTAGATGAGTCTGATGCCCAAAGGAAGGACTGAACAGGCTTGCAAATTATTGTGTTCAGAGGGATGAGGTAAAAGTGTTCTCAAAACTTCGGGAAAGTGGTCATGTGTGGGTTTTCTTGGGTTTGTTTTGCTTGTTCCCATAGGTTCTCAGAGCAGCCACATGGCTCATAATGGGCCCTGGGGGTCATCAGTTCACTGCCCCAGAAGTGCCTTAAATGACATTTTGGCTAGGGACTGAGGACAGCACACTGGTGTAGCAAGAACTAGGTTAAAGCCTGATCCAATGTAGTCTTAAGCCCAGGAATTCACTTGAAGCCAGTGCCCCAGAGTTTGTGTCCAGTGCTTTGTGGGATTGGTGAACAGTGATGAGTTCCTGGTCCTTGCTGTCATGAAGTGCTTCTTGCTGTGCCTTCCCCCGAGTGTTCCTGCAGGGAGCTGCTGCACCTGTGCAGGGTTCAGGGTCTGACACTGCCCCACTGTCACCTCCAGTGAGGCTTTGCTGCTCTGAAGCTGATTTCCACACTGAGATCTAGTTCAGGAAAGGGAAAACCCCTGACATCCTTTACTGCACATAAAATTCCCATGATTATGCATCCAGGCTTCAGCCCAGTTGCTTTAATGGCATGTCCTTATCAAATTGTGTTATTTGGCTGATAACTTCCAAAATGCTTGTTCCAGAGGGAAGGAGGCTGCTAAGTTGCACAAATTGGGCATGACTTCCACGAGTGTCCTTCCTGGTGGTGTGTGTTGGTATTCATTCTGTGTTTGCATCATTCTGAGAAGTGACAGTCTTCTGAGCCACACACAGCTCTGTCCTTGAGCTAAAATATAATGTTATTTCCAGAACGTCTGCTGTACTCACAAAGCTTGACATCACCAGAAAAAGACGTTTGCAGACCTTAATACTTGGCTTTCACATCAGTTAGATGACACATCATGTGAATGGTTTTATGCCCTGAAATTTGTTCTGCTCCTTGATGCTGACTACTTAAAAGATCATTTCATGACATTATCCAAATCACTTATCCCTGTTGTCTAACCCCAGCACATGTGCATTCTCTTGCTGAAATGACATAAAGCTCTGAGGGGGAACTTTTGAGAAGGCTAGAAGAAGGATTTTTGCTGGTAGTCTGGATTACAGCTGTCCTATCTACCTTTCTATCTGTTCTTAATGATTAAATAGACAGCCAGCTGACTTGGCCAACTAATGAACATGGTATGAGTAGCAAAAACTGAACTGTTTGTTCAAAAATACCAATTTCATGTAACATCAGCATGAAATTTGCTGTTGCCGTCTCTGAGGTTGAGTGCACCATGCATTTCAGGCAGTACTGGCAGTAAGTGATTGTCAGAGATTAATTTAAGAAATATTTTTGAAATGTGAGTGAATAAGGTACTGCCAAAGGCATTTGTTATTTTGTGGCATTTCTGATCTCCGCTTAATTGGAAATACTGAACTGTTCTAGTGTATGAGTAGACAATTCTCATCATGCAAGTCTTTGTCCCTGACATCTATGTTCACTCAGTGCTGTTGTCTCTGTAATATAAGGAAGATTGGTGTGAGAACAGAACCAGGTTTCAGAGTTTTTCCAGTTTCTACTGTCTGAGTGCTGGTCCCTTAGATACATAATAAGTCACATTCCTTACAGCATAAGAAATTGTGTTAACCATTAATCTAGAATTGCAGTTGAAACATTAATTGCTAGCTATGAGGACTATTGGATCCCTCTTTGAAGTACATTAAATATTGTCCTGTTTTGGCAGGAAAGACATCTTTCCTTTGTACTGTACACAGCCACTACAGCTGCAAGGACAGCGTAAAATCGTATTTTTGAAATGTGCTTTATGTTCTTTCACTCCTGTAGCTGACACAGGCAAAGCTTTCTTTCATACTTGCAGTGGAAAGTATCTGTCAATGCCACAATTATTAAAATGCTCTGTTCAATTAAACACATTCTGATTTCAGATCAATGTTTGCCAAAATAAGTCTTAGGCATGGAGTTGCCTCAAGATAAGAAATATGAGCCCAGAGTTGGTTTGCAGGAAGCTGACTTGAGTGATTGTTTATTTCTGTGAAAATTGCTTTTTATATCCTATAGACACAATTAAAGCTACATTTATTGGAATGAACAGCCTCGCTGCCGTACAGGTGGAAGACAGATTATAAAGACATATGTGATACTGTAGTGAAGCCCCTGAGAATGAATGATCTAATCAGGATGAAATCAAATTGTCTGGGTGCTATAATGAGAAGAGTCAGGTTTGCTTTTATCCCTCCAGCTAGCTGGGAACACTCCGGGTTGCATTTTGTGAGGGGAGATTGTGCTATCGTTTGGAGATCATTATAGCAGCAACAAAGAGAATGCAAGCTATCTCCAATTTATTTTGGCCCACTTAGTCCAGCATTTGATGTATCTGATACATTGTTTACACTGTGAAGTTTAAATATTTTATCTGTTACATTTAAATGAAAATAAACAGCCTTAAAGGAGGGAAAAGGCGTGCTAAGTAAATACTTGGGGAAAAATATTCCTCTGTTCTTACAACACTTTAATAAGGAAGGGAAAAAAATAATGCCTGTAATGCATTCTTGTGATGTTTCTTTTATACTCTTCAGCTCCTCTGAAGAGCAAGTTAACATGATGCCTAATTCTAGAATTTTACAGCCCATGGATTAGGGGAATACAGGCTTTTCCCTGCTCTCAAATGGATTTAGCCTGTGGCTGTGACAGTCCTGTAGCTCATGTGTGGGCCTGTAGAAATGTGCCAGTTGGATCTGGGAGCCTCACTCTGCCCTTGCTTTGGTGGAAGAGTGAAGGCAGGAGGGCAGAGATCTTAATTCCATGGCTTCAACATGGAATTCCTGCTTATCAACCTCCTCTGGGTGATCCCAGTGTCCAGCCAAGCTCTGGGACCTCCTCGTGGCCTGTTCAGCTTCTGTCCCTGGGCAAGGCCATGGGTCACCCAGGGCCACTGTGCAGCTTCTGCTGTGAGCCAGCACAGAGCATTCGTAGTTGCTGGCTGGGGAGGAACTAACATTTAATGGCTTGCACTGTAGGAATACAGAGAGAGCTCATGGGGAACCTGGATACCTGTACTCTTCACAGCTGTGAGAGTGACAACTTTCAAACAAGTTCCTTTCTTTCAAGAGACTAAATTACAAAACAACCATCCCACCTTGGTGCTAATGCAACATAATAGCAAAAACGTAAGCATTCAAAAACATCCGGGACTGTCGTATTGAGAATTCTCATTTAACTTAAAGTGTTCATGTGTTAACTTATTTTTTGTCATTTCCCATATGAATTGTGAATGCACAAAGCCAGGCACTTAAAAGGCAAAACGAAGTCTGAATCCTGAGGTTATATGGATGTAGGACTGCAGCGTAACATTTTGAGATAAAATGTTACTATTTTTGGAGTCACTTCACTTTCCCAGAAGCAGAAGTTATTTAGTAAGCTATGAAACCATCAGATTTATAGGACTGTCCAAATCCAACTCCATTTTTAAAATATGCTGTTTGTCCAGCTAGAGAGGCTTCAGACTCTACTGGGAATACTGGCAGTGGCTTCAGCGCCAGGCAGGCATGGGCTGAGGTTTGCCTGGGTATTTCACACGTGGCCTAAAACCCTTTGGGGTTTTATTGGCTTGTTCATGGCTTGTAGAAACCTGTTGGGTTTATTGCTGCCAGGTTCTGTCTGCTAGGGTCTTTCATACCAGGCTTCTGGAAAACAACATGCCTTTTTCCCAGCAAATTTCATAAATGTGTAAATAATACCTTTGGTACTGAGCATGACTGTCTCTAGAACTGCCTGCACACTTTTCTGATTAAAATGTGACAATCTTCAGAAGCCACATGCTCCTTAAGCTTGGAAATAAATGACTGATTGCAGCAATGGGTTTTGCCACCAAAGCTTCTAAATACCTGCAGGCCTCACATGTGTGAAAATACTTGGAGCCAAACCCCTGCAAGTCATTCCAAATTCTCTCCTCTGGCTTCCCTTTTAAGACCTCAACATTAGCCATAACAGAGAATGAAGAGTGTATGTTTTCAAAATATTGGATGGATAATTTCTTCAATGACTGTTAATGAGCAAAGTGTATTTAATCTGAGTTTCAGGCTGTGTTGGATGTGCAGGGTCTCTGTGATGTAGCTGTTCTCCCTGATCATATGAGTAACTCTGGACACAGCTGGGGTTTCAGTTCCCGGACTTGCATGTTCAGGTCTCATTTTCAAGGAGTTGAATTCAAGATTTCTGTTCACCTCAAGTCATAGAAATCATTCTTCTGAAGTGCTCAGGGAAAAGGCAAGTCCATCCTGGTTCTCTGAGCTTGAGAGAAGAGTGAAGGGTGTATTCCTGGGCAGATGAGCACCTGGAGTGATGTTGGATCTTCATATTTCCAAATGACGGGACAGGACTGCTGAGAGACGTTCCTCAGGCTTTTATTGCAACATCAGCTTCAATACAGGGTGAGAGAATTGAAAGATGGCTATAGCTCATGTCTTTCCAACAGCAGCTGATATTCTGTGTTACAAAGCCTTTTAATAGTTTTCTAACCAATAGCAAATTAAGAGCTTACAGGCATCTGCATTAAACCAATCATTAAAGCTACCTTATATCTAACAATAGGTGCTTATTTCATATTTTTTTGCTTTTCAGGACCTTTTTATACTCTTCTATAAACAAAGCACAAAGCCTCATTATTAAACTTTTCTGTTATCTTGCTTAACATATTTTTCCACTTACTAAGGCCTAACTCTACACAACACTAAAACAGTCTTAGGTCTACATCTACAATGCTCTGAAAGCTTTCTGCTTTTTCTGTTTCCCACAGAATGAGTTAGAATTAAACTTTGTAGTATCAAGCCTCAAACTACTACTGCTGCGCATTGCTGCTGTCACAGACCTTTCGTGGTGCAGTAATGTCTGTTCAGTCTTTGAGTTACTCAGAAGACTTGAACTGGTTTTTGGTGAGCCTGAGCTAATCAGCATCTCTGAGAGACACCATGTGCTTGCCTGGGCTGAGTACAGCACTGACAGAAGTGAGCAGATTCCCCTCTTGGAAATTCAGGGGAGCTCTGGAGGCATCCCCTCAGCACTGACCTTTCAGGAGGGAGGAAGGAACACTGGGAAGATGAAAGATCCTTTTCTGCTCTTTGCTCCTAAAGCTCAGCAGACAAATGCGGTGCAAATTCATGTTACACTCTGGTGGAAGACCTTGAATGACCATCAGAATTTTTTGGCTGATGGCATTACATAAGGATGGGACTTTGAATGGGGCTTCATGTGACTGTTGCGCAGTTTCATGCAAATATAGAAGTTTTTTGATTTAATGTTTCTTTTTATCTGACACTATTGAAAAATAATTGTCTGCAGTTACTTCAGTTTCCTTTTGCATGCTTGGTGACTGATTCCAGTGATGCTGCAACACTAGAGCAGAATTGTTTCCTGGTTGACTCTCTTCCCACTGGCACTTTGTGGCTTAAATAATAATAATAATTAAAATGCCTGAGCATGTGTGTAGTGTTCTCTGAGGAACAATACAAGATCTGGGGAGTTTGCATCTTTTGGAGGTATGTGGGATCTGACTTTACATTGCAGGCAGTACTTGAATGCAGGAAATCCAGGCTGAGAAATTACATCGAGTGAATAAAAGATGAGTGCTAATACACCTGATGGTGTTTGACAGGTTGTGTTATTTTTATGCCTGGAGAGGGGAAGAAAGCAAAGACAGCATCAGAAATGGGCTGCAGTAAGTGAAAGGACAGCAGAGTGAGTAAATGATGTCTGTGCTATCAATGGACATCTTGAACTTGTTTATTTATAGCTTGCATGTGTCATGTATTTGGAAATAGAAGAGCTATTTGGTCACAGCCCTGCAGTAGCACATGCTTGGCGAGGTGCAATAACTTAGTACTTTTATTTTTAAGTATTTTTTTAGTATTTATTATTTCTAGTAGTTTATAACAGTTTATTAATTTGGTTCTTTGAAGGTGAGTGCGTTTCTCTCAAGACTGACAGTCACATACTGTTTCTAAATCATCCAAACACAAAGCCATCATTCTTAATTTTCTGGCCTAAACTTGAGATGTCTTTTAGCTTTGGCAAAGGGATAAGTTCTGGACTGAGTTCAAGGTCCCAAGATTTTACCATATCTGGATGTCCCCTTGCCTGTGTTTGTTCCCCTTTGGCTTTCATCTTTCAGCAGCTCACTGGCAGCAAGGCTGAGGGAAAAGGCCAGTGTGAGTGACAGACACGGAGTGTTCTCGGTCAGGGCTCTCTGAAGGAGCAAGAGCGACTGTTCACATCACAAGTTGGATTCCCAGAATTTGCCTTCTTCGTTTGGAGAACAAGGAGGGTGGTTCAATGGCTGTGCAGCTGATTAGAAGTAACTGGGGCTACCCAAATTCAGAGTGGAGACAGCTCTCAGTTGCCAAGTGCGTTAAAACAGATTGTTTGCTGGTGCTCTGCTGATTTGATTAATGACCCAAATCAGCTGGCTTGGAGCGTATCACTGCCAGAGTCTGTTAAACAATGAAAACAGGAAACTTGTGTGTCTTGAATCTCTGTGCTACCGTGGTGTCAGCAGACATAACAAAACGGAGGCTTTGCTGTGTGTGGGGAAGAGGAGGATATTTAGGAACTGATTATGCCCCAGCCACACCCAGGCCATGGACCGGGCTGGGATGTGGGAACTGGCAGTGGCCTCTGAGGAACCACCTGCTTCCTTGAGATTGCAGGGAGAGATCTCAGCTCTTGCTCTCTGCCCCCAGCATATGTTTCCTGCTCTTGGGTTTGGGCCTGTGAAGAGAGTGTGGCTGGAGAAAAAGGAATTTCAGAGGTGCCCTTGGAGTGTCTGGAGCTGCGTATCAAATGTGCAGGGCAGCTGGGCTCCCTTCTCCTGCTGCTGAGCCGACAGGGAGGGGAAGGAGCACAACAGAGAATGTGCCTTAGTCGTGGCACATACTGGGAGCAAGTGGCAAAGAGGAGGGGAAGCCAAGTTTGATGGGGAATTTTCCTTTTAACTTTGGTAGTGACTGTATTAGGAAATTTACACCAGCTCTTTTGCAGGCAAACCTCTTGCAAAGCATCACAGTCTTCCCAGGAAAGCTCGGGGTGTTTGCCCTCTGCCGTGGTTGCTTTACAACAGAGCACATTCAGTGTTAGCTAAAAGCTTTTAGCACTTGGTTTTAAGTGGCTGAGACTGAAGTTGTTGCTGTCCATGGGTGTGGTTTTCACAGAGCGCTTTTGTAAGGGTGGTGGGGCAGAAATGAGTGTGGGAGACGATCCTTCTGATCCCTGCAGCTCAGCATTGGCCTGGTGACTTGGGCTGTTTTGTCCAGATTTATCTGAAGTTGCTGTGAGTAGAAGGCAGAGGATACTGTGGGTGTGAGTGGGTCCTCCTTTATCTCCTGTGATATCACTTTCATCTGTGTTAAATATTATCACCAGCTTCTATAAAATACTTTGTATTGAAGCACGCTACTAAAAGCAACAGTGATGATTAAGTAATTTCCAAGGTTATTACAAGTGTAAACCTGGGAAAGTTTAAAATTATTTTTATGTCAAATAAACAAACATACAGAATTATTAAATTATTCTTTTATAAACATCTGCAAGTAAGACAAATACAAACAAGTCTGCCTGCTGATAAGCCAGGACCAATGAATTCCCGAAAGAAAGGCCAGTCTGTTAGTTCAAGTACATTGAGTGCTTTCTTTTCCCAGAGGAGTTTTTTTTGTGAAAGTAATTCCCTGACAGAACTGACCAGCATTTGTCTTTCTTGCACAGTAGTAGCAAGCAAGGTAGTAAAGTTCTTTTTCTTGGTACCAGGTTGCAACGTAACCCGGTGCAAAAATTTTATTTCTAGACTTTTAAGCAAAATATTCCTCCATTTTAAGTTTTAAATAAACATTTTCATTTAAGCTTTACTAGGCTTTTTGAGTTTATTTGAATAGGTGAGTAGTTCTGGTCTGTATTTTGCTCAGATACACGTGGCTTAAATCAATGAATGTTTTCTGGTATTCATGTCATATTCAAGAGCAGCCAGGCAATAAAGCAGATTGTTGCACGGTATCAGGTGGGGAAGATTTCCCGATTCACCATTCCAAACACACATTTTCACAATTCTCCTGGTAGATGTTTTACAGCTGTGTAAATACTCAATTTGTGCTGCTGCTTATCTTGCCTGCTTGCTCCATTTCTAAAACCATAACACTGATCTTAATTCTGTGTTATAATGCCTTCCTACCAACTCAAACAACTCCTTCCCCTGGGTTCATGGTTCTAATTGCAGCTGTAGATCAACTCTCTTCAATGTAACATTTCTTGACTTTTGATCTTGATGCCTCCTTCTAATATGTTGTAATTAAATATGCATCTGCCACATCCTAAGCATTCAGTTTGGAGAGCTGCTGTAAAGCTGAAATTGCTCTCTGTTTTTAGCTCAGTGAGTCAGGAGGGTCTAAAGAAAAGCTTGCAAACCACTGGTTTTGTTTATACTGTTATTTGAGGTGTTGTAATAATTTTGAGCCTGCTCATTTTAGTTTTGTTGTTTTAACAGCTATGGACTTGTATCAGACTACAAGGGCAGTTATCAAAGCACTTAAATAACTTGTAGATCTAGCCAACAGCTTAGTTTTGGATGTGGCTGTTATGGGAAGATGTGACGAAAATGCAGAGTTGTGGGATGTACCTAATTCTGTGCTGCTGTGCTGTTTCTCTATCATGCATGAGCATCTGACTGTAAGGTCTTCATCACAGTAACAGTGGGTCTGGTTGTGTTCTGCTGGGAGCTGGATGTCCTGATCCAAGCTGTGCCTGACTCCTTGTTCAGGAGTGCAAGGTGTAATGGAGAATAATTTACTATTTATTACCAGATTGGACACCTAAATGTCCTTAAAGCCCTTGATGTGTTTTGGTGGAGGTGGAGATTCATGGATGCACGTGGTGCAATAAAGGAGTATTAAAATGCATTTATATGCCCTGCATGCCTAAAGTCTGTTCTGGGAAGAGATGTTTCCTTTATAGGTCTGCTGAGAAACCTCTCCACCTTTAGTGCAATGGTGTCTGCAGGCTTTTTGTGGCAGAAGGGCTGAGGTTTAAAACTGGGAAAAAAGGCGATACTTTTGGAGTGTTAGAGATTACCTGAGACCTCATTCTGGATTCTTCATCTTCTCTTTCTTTGCCAGTAGATGCTTAAAAATCCAGTGTCTAGTCTTGAGACAGTACATGTCAAAACATCCTTGCAGCCTTACCTGCCTTGTGTTTTCCTCTGAGATGTTTGATAATGATTTAGCCATTATTGTTTGACTTTCCTGGACTGGTTCATGTGAAGGGCTGGATAAGATGTTATAGGCCATTTATTGGTGGGAATGTGCTTTGTGATGGTACATATGGAACATGGTCTCTGCTAGTCCATTTATTTGGCTTTAAAGCAAAACCAAAAGGTACTTCACACCCCTCCTTCCCATCCCCTCAAATACGGCACTGGATGTCACTCATCACATTCCAAAAAAGGCTGAGTGTTTTTCTAATCCTTTAGCATAACTCACTGAAATACCACAGTAAAAATACTTCCTTGTGAAATTGGATGCCTTTTCCAGGAAGCTCACTTTAATTTAGTGATTTCTTCACATTAGCAAGTGGAATACTGTAATGTGAGAACGTGAAATTTCACTTAATCAGGTTAACAGTGTTAAAACTATAGCCTTCCTAAAGGGTTTGTGAATGGAAGAACACATGGGAAAACTAATATAAGTTAATTTTTAAAGCAGCTTGTTGTGCTGCATCAAAATGGTGTGGATGGTTTTCTTCACCATTAAAGTGGCCTAATTCAATTGAGTTCCAAACTTCCAAACCTAAGTGAAGAAATCATATTAAAGTCATTTTCATTCTTAAGGAGGGCATCTACATAGAATTTAACTCATCTTCTTTAAGTTCTGTGTTAAACTAATGCCCATTGACTTCCCTGAGCATCCCTGCAAAGTCATGTCCTGAGAGCTTCCCTCAGCTTCAGTGACAATTTTATTGCAGATAAATGTGGCCGTCAGGCCCCTCTGTATAACCATATAGTGTGACAAAAATGCAAATATGTAATTAATTCCTACCCTGTAGATATGTTTGCTATATCCTAATATGGTTTAATATGGAGTTAATGAAGCTCTCAAGAAATGTTTTTCAAGTAGGATGTTATAGTTTGTTACATCATTATACATACTGACTATTGCAGCCTTTTGAAATAAAAATACATTCAGAATATTTCAAGTGCATCTTACATTTGTTACAGGTGGGACAGTACCTGTTACTGGTTAGAATGTAGAAATTGGGATTGGTTACACTGAAATAGCTGTAACCTCTGTGATTAGTTTATAGGTTTTTAAAAAGATAATAACTATCTTAGAGGAGATGAGAGACTTGTAGAATATCACTTAATGCATGCACTCATAAATGTCTTCTACTGGTAGAAGACATTGTGTCATAATCACGTATTTATGTGCTCCAAAGTGAGATGATTTTCTAAGTATTGGTACTGTTGTCCCAGAAATTTTTTGCAGAGGCCATGCACAGGTTTGTTTCAGAAGTCACGTGCGAGTGTTGAACTTTTTCTTTTAGTATTTTTCCTAAAGTCTGGAGCTGGAGCTTAACAAAGACTTGCATTGACCTTGCCGGTATTTTTAAAGCAGACCTCAACCCTCAAGAAAAATCCTTGTGTTTTGATATATTCCTTTCAGCAGACTCCAGAAAGAAATAGCTTGTGAATATCTTGGCAGATAAAAATGTTAGAAGTACATGGAATGAAGCCTCCAAGAAATCCTGTTTTGCCTGAGCTGGCATTCTGCTTGGCAAGCAGGAATCCAAGGATTCACATATTCCTGTGTGCCCTGATCCCAACCATTTCCCACAGCAGCTGCAGTTAGTCTGGATTTTTGGGTTTGCATCACTGTGACATAGTTCCCCTCTTTAGGACTGTGTTGCAAATGATCATCAGAGGAAAGGAAGGGTGCTGCATTCCTGGATTTGGAATATTTACAGGAATCTTGGCTGTGATTCAGCACACTGGGGTTGGGGCTGTGTGTGGAAGTCAGTGTTTGCAAGACATCAGTTGAATTGGAGTGTGAGCTACTGGTGTTTCAAGAGCTCAATGTACTTCTGTTAACTTGCTGAGTGTCCAGGGCAAACACTGGCATAAGAGTTGGTGAATTTGGGCACTAATTTACCGTCTAGGCTGGTGTGTGAGATGTTTTCAACAGTGAGAGTCTGTCCTGGAGATCAGTCCGTGGCTGCTGTGTGCTGTGGGGTTTGCCCGGTTTAGGGGCAGCCACAGCACTTGACCTCTGACCTGAGAGGAGAATTTACAGCCTGTTAATATGTGCTAATTGCAACCATCAGCAATCACAGCCACATCCATAGGTGACATGGTGGCCTTGAAATCCTGAAATGGGTCAGGAGCTGTGTCACATAAAATTGCCTTTGGAAGTGCAGAGCTGTCTGGGAGATTTACCAGGCAAGTGGGACAGAATCAGCATCTCCTCCTGACTTAACCCACCTGTGCACCTGCTTATGGGCTGGAGAAGTCTTTCCTTTACCAGGATGAGGCTTTTGACCAGAGCAGACCATGTCCAGCAGGACCCTGTCTGGCAGCTACTCCTGCTGACAGTCTCGTCATCTCTTTGAAGAGAATTCTCTTTGTCTTGTCATGATGGGGGTCCTCCTCCCTGCATTGCCCCATCTGTTCATCACACTCACCCACAGATTCTGAAATTTTGTTTGCTTGTTAAATAGTTGTTTCAATGTTGTCAGTGGGAACTCACATGTTTTATTGCCTTTCTTGGAGTTGGTCAGTTGCTTCCTGATGTGGATGATCAGACAACAGAGACTCTCCCAGGCTTGTACCAGCCTCTCATTTCTCCAGGTTCTGTTTCCTGTGTGTTTTTGCTTGCTGTACTTGAAACATCTGTTGTTTCCCTGGGTTGTTAGTGATGCCATTGGCAAGACTGGATGCCAGGGTGTAACTTCTTGCCATTACTGTAAATGTGCATGATACTGGTATTTTGACTTCTAGGGAGTTTGTATTTCCCAATAAAATAATGATGGGGGAGAATGTTTGGCAAGTGATTCACCTTTGCTGAGATGATTATGTACCTTCTCTTCTTCAAACTCTTTATCTCTTGTGAATGATTGTCATGCATCCCTCTTGATGAAAGAGGAACCTTCCTAAAATGAAAGGTACAGAGCTACAATTGTGCATCTTTAGAAATGCACTCTGCCAGTGTAGAGAGGTTTGCTCTTGGGGGTCAGTGCCTGAGACAGCTGGACAGCCCTGTCTTCACTTCACCTGCAGAGCTTTGGCCTTGCCTTTTTCTGAGGAGGGGAGTAAAAATAACACTTTCTTTTTCCTTCTGTAATACTTGCTTTACTTTGTAAATTCCTCAGGGTAAGGACTGTTCCATATCCCACCCAAGTCAGCACTTGCTACGTTTGCCTCATGACATAGAGATAAGAGAGCACAAGGATCCTTGATTCTGTTTTTATCACCTGGTACTGATGAAGCCCTGATAGACATTGCCATGCCAGCTTAAAGATATTTTGTTTGGTTTTTCTTGGTACAGCTCACTTTGTTTTGCTGAATTGACAAAGCTAACCTATGAATAATTACAATAAGTTTGTCCATAATAAGCGTATTTCATGATGAGTTGTGGCAAAGTTTATTAGATGTAATCTTCATTCTAATGTCTACACAGGGCTGAGAGCAATTAAGCTGTGTCATGGGCAAAGCCTTATTATAATAACATAAAATCCTGAAGCTGGTCTTGCCTTTAAAATTGCACAGCCATGCTGAGCAACAAATAATCCAGTACTTCACTCCAGCTGAGGTGTTTACCCAGCCATGTTCCCTTCTCCACGAGAACCTTTTTAAGGTGGATGTGCTTTGCAGTCTGCCACCAGAGTTGACAGAAGCAGGAGGTATCCTGTGGTGTGAAATGCAGAGTTAGTGGGTTCCCCCCAGGGCATCGTGCTGGCAGCATGCTCTGCCCTCTCTGCCACGCTGCAGTCCAGCTTGGTGACCTTTGCTGGTGCACAGACAGGAGTTTAATCACATCTGCTCTGGTCCCAGCTGGTTACATCTCTAAATAGTTGCTTAGTGCTCGGCTGGAAATAGTTCAGTTCAGAAAGGAAAAGTTGTTTTGCCCTGGTTCACTGGGACACTGCACTTGCTGAGACACCAGCCAGATTGTGGTGCTGGGAGCTTCTGGGAACAAGACCCTTGGGTCAGGCTGGCCTATGCTGCTCCAGTGCATTCCCCAGGCAGCTTTTCCTAGCTGTGGCCCAAAGATTGCTGTGCTGAGCTGAAATGGAGGCTCTGGATACAAGCCTTGGTGGTGGTTGTGCCGGGAGCAGGTGTGGATGCGGCAGTGGTGGATCACAGTGCAATGTGACACAGGACTCTGGTTAGAGGCAAACAATCTCCTGCTTCAGCTGGAGCCTTCACACAGTTTATTTAACAGTACCCATGTGGGAGGGGAAGGTGCCATAGTTTGCTCTCCTGTACTGCAGAGTGAAGGTGGAACAGTTCTGTGGGTGTCCTCAGAGCTGTTCCTTGTCTGTGTGGGTGATGTAGACAAACCCCTCCCTGGTTTTGAGGTAATTTAAATTATTTGTTTCTGCTTTATTTCTTGTGTTCAAAACAGAGAGAGAAGCGGGTGGGAGGCTCTTAGTTCTGCTGGGAGAGCATAGGCAATTTTCCATAGGGTTTCAGTGCTTTCTTGCTAAAATTGCTGCTGGAAAATTCAATATACTCTAAGCAGGTCTGGGGCTGTAAAGAAATTAAAAGGCCTAGTGCAAGGTGGGTATGTTGGTGTTGCTATTAGGCAACATTATTGTTCCTCACCTCATAAAAGCCTTTGGAGTTACTTCTGAATTTTCTGCTGCCCTTATCTACTGCATTCAGCTCACCAGAGCAATCCTGTGCTCTGGTTTCTAAAATTGGGCTTCACTGACATCCCTTGAAGTTCCTGTGTGTGCTTGCACAATTAGCTCAGCCAATATGCAAGGCCATGCTTTGACTGGGAGTATTTTCTTTTCAAGAAAGACCTGATAAGATCTAATTTATTTTATCAAGTCACAAACCACTATCTGTTTATTCATTAAAAAACGAGCAGAAAAGACAGAGGCTGAAGCCTTGGCTATGTGACAAAACCTCCCTTAGAGTGAAGGCAGTGCCTGGAGCATCTGCCAGTTTATTGGGAAGAGCTGGAGTCCTGATTGCCCCAGGGCTGTTGGTGAGTCTCTGGAAACCCCTGGCTTCCAGAGGGGCTGGGCTAGCCCAGTTTGAAGGAGACAAATCCCTGCCTGGTGACTGGATAGAAATGCCATGAGTTGCATTTCAGTTCCCCTTCAGTGCCTCTTCAGTGTCTTCCTCCCAAGATGGCATTTTCTCCTCTGACTGTACCCCTCTCTCTGTGGCAATGCCATCTGCTCTAACCCAGTTTGCCTAATAGAAATAGGCAGAATTATTTTTTTATGTACTTAGAATTCACACTTTTGAGTGGCTGAACAATTTCTGTGGCTTCGACAAGGTTTTTGCATGGTAACTACCCAGTCTGATAATTACTGTGCTCAGTGTACAGACCCCATGGGATACAGACCATGGTGCTGAGTTCTCCTCGAATAGGAATCTCAAAGTGATGATTTCAATATTGCACCATCTTTAAAAAATATTTATTTGGGCTATTTAGCTTCAAACTTGAATAGAACACGTGTGAGTACAATGCATTTATGCAGTAGCTTTGCTTTGAGAGGGTGATTAATGCAACATTTGTAGAAGGAAAATGATTTCTTCCAGTGGCTTGACTGTAATAACTGAGAAGAATAAATGTCCTAATTTAATATTTATGTAGGTGTCTCAGTAATAGGCATCCTACATCCTAATTATGTAAGAAAGAAAAGTGTCGGTGCTGACATGAGCTCATATATACTTGTAGGATAAGAAGCACAGATAGATTATCTGTCCCTGATTTTACCATCTTTCATTAAAACATCTTGAAATGAATTAAACCTGGTTTATGATGCATTAAATTACAGTTGTTTCATGTTTTGTTAAATGCGAGTTGGGCATTCTTCTCAGATAGCTCACGGATTGCACGGCCCTTCTTCACCCCTCCAAGATATTATTAGAGAAAATACTTATTCATCTGGGATTTGTATCTGAACACATTCTAATTTTGAAACTCTGATACCTTTGGAGTTCTGGTTTATATTGGATTTATTTCTTTGAATTTTCTTAATTTTACAATATTTTTGATAGCCCGAAAATAGCTCTATCCTGTATTTATGGATAAATCAGAAAATAATTAGCTATTTTCTATTGCTTAGTTTTGTACACTAAGTTTGAGAAACATTGGACCTTTTCATTTGTGGGAAAACTTGAGAGAGGAATGGTACCAACTTTGGTATTGCCCAGTCAACTGAAAGGAGCGAGCACCTCCGGAATTAAAGTTCTGGGTGTAACTGGGCATGAATTCTTAAGTCCTTCTGAACCAGAAATCTTTTCAATTTCATTCATTGTGGCCCTTGGTTTTAGTAAGAAATTTTCCAAGGCACACATTGCTGTTTCTTAGGGAGTGCAAGCTGTTTAAATGTCCTTTTGTGCCTTTGAAACCTCCTCTAAAGTTTTTATGAAGCATAAAACAGAGGGAATGCAATTAATTAGTGCAGTCTCTTATCATTCACTAGCAAAGAGGAACTGTTAAATGCTTTTAGAGCATGACATTATAATAGAAAATTATTGTTATTCTTTAATACCAAGCTGACAAATCAAAGAATGCAAGGACTGATTATGAAGGATGGAAAACAAACACAATTTACAAAGGCTTTGTTTGTGGCAGAAGTTCGCCTGTCAAAGCAGGCAGGAGAAAGCAACTGAATTACGTCGTCTTTTGTGCTCCTAGTCACCATTTTTTTTGTTGGAAATTGATGCTTCTTTGTGATTTAGATAATTCCTCTAAGTCTCAGGTGCTCTAAAAAACTGTCTTCCTTTTAAGCAGTGCTTTGCAAATTAAACTCTACCCAGTGATGCAGAGCAGCTGAAGGGTTTGCTGCTTTTAATGAAAACAGGCAGAAATTTTAATTGGGGGACAATCTCTGCCTCAATAGGGGTTGATGCTTTAACTGTTGTGTTTTTAGAGACTGTAATGTCCTGATTCAGAAATACTTTCCAATGTTGGGGTGCAGACAGAGGTTATCATCTGTTTAACATGTTCCTGGGCAGGGGATGGAGATGTACCCATGTATTTTTCTGGGTACAGGCTGAGAATGAGTGAAAGACCATTTGATTTAACTGGCCCAGGTAACAAGCCAAGCCCATGTCACATGCAGTAGCTCTAAAGCATCTGTTTTGCTCATGGTTAAATTACAGTTTTAAAAGAACAAGCTAATTTCTCTGGGTGTTCTTCAGCAGTAACAGTAGCAGTTGCTTTCTGAGCTGTGTCCATCTGTTGCTTTTGGAGGAGCTTTCAGGGAGGTAAGATATGATCAAATGCTCTCTGTATCTCAGATTCTGATGCTGCCCCAGGCTTTGTCAGTGCTGAGGAGTTCCTGAATGTGCTATAAATGTCCTCTTCTTCCATGAATGCTTTTAGCACACCTAAACTGCAAGGTTAATGCTTCGGGTTGGATGAGAATAGAAATGAATGAGAAGAAAAAGAAAGTGGATAATGTGGATGCAACAGGGGAAAAGCCAAGCTCCATTCAAGTCAGTACCAAAACTTCCACAAGCTTTGCTGCTTTTTGTTCACAGTATTCATGTGTACCTTGGTATAACAAAACTTGGGGCTGGGACTGGAGTGTTTGCATTTTAAATAATTTGTGTTTAAATGGAGCTTTTCAGTTTAAAAACAAGGTGGAAATACATAATCAAGGTAATATAACACAAGAAGGGCAATATTTTTTCATAGTGAAAGGAAGCCTTGAACAACTGCTCTCATGTGGGGCTGTGGTTCAGATGCCCAGCTGAGCTCTGTGTCACAGTGGCTGGAGAAGAAGGAACGTTAGAAATGTTGTGCTCCAGATCATTTGCTTTAAACAATTTTACCTTTTGAACCAGCTATTATCCCAGCTTGGATATAAAATGAAATATACAGTTACCTGTCCTGACCAATTCTTGTGAAATTTAGTGTTTCTGAATGTCATGTTCTGTACATTTGAAGAGCTTTACTATGAGGTTGCTCCTGCCTTTAAGTGGAGCTGGTAGCAAATGTTTTCTCCAAGTGGTTGAGATGGTAATTCTTTTTAACAGAGATTGCTTAGTTCATCAAATAGCTTATATAAAACACTTCTGTTTTCATAAGAAATATGTACAGTTATGGTGGAAAACATGGAGCTGTTCCTTTTCTGGGCTGCCAAAGAGAAAATGTTTCCTTTTTCTGCAAGAAAATATTATTTTTTTTAATAAAAGCTTGACAACGTGTTATTTCTCACCAAAATTTCCTGTGAGAAAAATTCCTGCTCCTCAGCTCTTTGCCTTACCCAGGGGAAGGACTTCTTGTGCTGCAGCTTCTCCTTGTGGGAGCAGCCTGATCAGAAATGTGGGCACGTGGTGGCTGCTGAGCCATGGTGATGTCCTCCTTTGCAAAGCAAGGGTTTGTTTTGGCAGGGTGGGAAGGGACTGAGCTTTCTGGGGCTAAGTTTGCAGTGACATCTGGCTGTGGAATAAATGGTTATGGTTAAAATTCATACAGCAAAGGATGTAGTTGGTTTAGGAAGTGTTTGGGGTTTTTTTCCTTTTTAATTTTTTTAAATTCTTGTTTTAATTTTTAGCACTTTCTGATCAGAAATGTGCTTTTTCCGTCTTCTCCCTTTAAAAAAGACAAGAGAAGAGCAAGTAATTCACCACCGAATCACTGTTTTCCATCCAGAAAAATATGTCTTGTTCTTGCTCTGACTGCCTCTTTATTTACATAAGAAAATAAAGAGCTGATGCAGGGATGCTCTGGCTGCTCATACTCAGTGTTGGACAGGTCCTGCTCCTTTGGAAAGGCTGAAGTTACCTGGCAGATCAGGTGAATTGCATTTCTCAGCTTTTCAGGCAAAGACACGTTGTTGTGGTTTTTTTTCTGTGCATGAAGTTATTTACTGAACCTATTTTGTGAAACTAATGTTCTGCAAAAAGCAGTTCTTGGTTTATTTGTTTTCTGTTAGGGAAAGTGGTCCTAAAGGGAGGGGGAGAACTGGAGACAGAGAGAAACTGGTGGCTGTGAGGAGAATGAGGAATTCCTGAGGAGTATGATGTGATAAAGCTTAGATGACCTCTTCTCTGAAAATACACAATTTTACAGGCACCTGTAGATTCCCCCTGAAATTCACATCCATTGTAGTTACTCAGATGCTGTCAATAACACTTTGTCAATAACAAGCCGCCTCATTGAGTGCAAGGTTCAGTTCTTTTATTTTTTAACTATCTCTTCAAAATGCCCCTTTGAAAAGTAGTTACTTTATGGTGTTCTCCATCCCTCTATATATTTTACATTTATCTTTCTATTCAGAAGCAGAGACTGGGACTGAGACCATTGTTAAGCAAGAGGCAGTCACGAATTTCTTTTCAGCTGGTGCCTATCAATAAGTCCATTTATTAGTAGACTCTTTGAAACTGCAGAACTTGAGATATTACTTCTATCTATTTGCTTTCTTTTTTTTTCCTTTTTTCAGCATTCAGCAGAGCTTGTAGGTGTTTAATGGCTTTTTATAGTTTTTTCTTTTTAAATGTACTTAACATTTTTTTTAAAGAAGTGCAAGGGAGTATAAGCAATGAGACTGCCTGAGTGTTTGGAGCTTTTATTAACAAGCCCCATCCCACAGACGAGAACATGTCTTCAAGTTCTTAAGTTCAACTTTAATCTGGGCATGAGACCAAGGACTTCAAATTTATGTCCAAATCTTGTATCTGATCCTATGTTAAACACATCCAGATGGAAGGTGATATTCTAATGTTAACAATCTGCTTCCCCTCCCTCTGCTGCCTTTCTAAGAAGTTGCTGACAAGTCTTTCTGACAGTCTTTTTTAAGTAAATGACATCAAGTATATTGAAGGTCTTTTATAGCAACAACCTCTGAGAAAGATTAGACTTTGCAGTAGCACTGCAGAATGTGGGTTTGCTGATATTCTCCCCTAAGTCCTGGGCGGCACAGCTCACCCCAGGGCTCCCAGAACTTAGGACTTGTTCTGGTCCTTCCATTCTGTTCATCCCATGCAAATTGTTACCATTTGTACAATTTACTGTTAGTAATTTATAAGAATTTAATAGGTAATTAATTTCTTGATTAATCTGTACACATTTCACCTGGTTTGTTGAAGAACAGGTGTTTTCCCTGTATTGTTGTCATTTTGGGTCATCCTGGGCATGTCTTATGCATCTTAGGTGATGTTAATTTAGTTCATTGAAGGATGTGGAAATTAAACATTTCTCCTTTATGACCAGGATATAAAAGATACAGTGCATCTTTAACAATGATAATTGCTTGTTCTTGCCTAATTATGTGCTGAGTTTGCTGCATTTCAGCTCTTGAATTGCTTGTGTCTCTGCAGATAATGTGTGTTAGCTTTCCTGCTTAGCACAATCTGATATTTAGGTATATGTCAGAAGAGCTGCATTTGAATTATTTGGCATTGCTGATAGAACCAATTGGTGCTTTCTGTGTTTAGGGCCAGTCTGCCTCCCATCCCATCTGGATTCATCCCCCTGTGCAGTTACAAAGCCTCATCCATCCTCAGCCTTCCTGCTCTGCAGGTCTTCAGCAATCCTTGTCCAAGAGTCAAACAGTGTTTGGATGGAGCTTAGACTGGATGAACCTTTGCCTGTTTTTTTTACCAGCTGTGCTAAAAAGCATCAAACCTCTTTAGGATTCCATGAGAGATTTTTCAGAGCTGATATCTCTGAATTTGTATCTCTAGCCTTTTGTAATGCTGAATATGTCAGAAATGCCTGGTTTGTGTGTGCTGCATAAAAGCTGTTCTTAACTTCACCAAGCCCCATGTGCAGTGCTGTGACAGCAGTCCCTGGCCATTGTGTGCCTCCTGCTCTTTTTTCTTCTTCAAAGGAATATGTGGTAACATTAATCTGTAAAAGTACCAGAGAACAGATCCTGCAAAGGAACATTCATTGAAGTGTGTTTCCTGGTGTGTAAAATTTGCCCTCTTGTGTAGGAATAGAATCCTGAAGGAGTTTTACCAGTTGTTTTACAGAAATATTTAGAGGTGTTTAAAATTATTCATTTTAAAATGGCACTAGCATACCTTGGAGTCTGACTTGAACTTTACGAGTGGTGATGCCTGAAAGTCTGCAGATGATGTTCACTGCTGCTGGACTGTGTCCAGACTTTGCATCCAACTGGAGAAATAAACACTGGTGATGGGATGGGAGCAGAGCTCAGAAGCTCTTTGGGATAAGCACTGACTCCCTTCAGGTATTCAGCAGATCGCAAATCATTGCTGTAACAGAAGTATTCCCTTTATAATACAAGTGCAGGTATCTTCACATACACACAAAATTTTAACTTGACAGTGTATTTTGTGTAAATACGCATCACCCTGCTGGGGTAACATTCTCAGTATGCTGCACAGGACTGTAAAGGTGTAGTGTCAGCAGCAGGGATAATGTATCATAGTAGCTGGAGATCACCCTCTGTCCCCAGACTGGCTCTTACAAACCATGATGTCAGGCCAGCAAAGAGTTAAAGGCAAAAGGGTTTATTCATTTCTGTCCTGCTGGGGTGAAATCACCTCGCCTGTTCAACTAACATCAACTTCTCACTTTAGAACTAATTCGTATTGATTGAATTTCAGCCTGGCTCTGTGGTTGCCTTGTAAAGCTCAAAAGCCTGCCAGAACTCTAGGATGTTATGCTTCCATGATGGAATACAGGCAGTAGGTAATGCCCAGGAATTTTTGTGATCATTAGAAACAATCTCAGCTTCCAGCCTGCAGAGCAGTCTCTGTTCAGCTCCTGGGAAGGCAGCTGCACTTGCACAGGGCCCTGAAAGCTCTTCAAACTAATTCACATTACTGTGATCATCTGTCTAATTGCCTTTCCTTTAACTTTCATTAGCGGGTTCTGCATTGTTCCATTTGTCTCCCTGAACAAAGATGAAGATAAATTCAGTGGAGGTACAAAAGTGCAGCAAGTGACACAAGCTGGGTGTATGTGATGTGGAGAGATGATGATTTATTGGCCTGTGTGGTGGCAGGAGAGGGTGTGCTGGGGAAGGGCCAGAAAAAGATCATCTCAACCAGCATTTTTATCTATTCCTTTTTTTCCTGTGTACATCTGCACTCTGTCTCCTGCTATAAAAGATATGCTGATTTGCCTGTGTGCAAACATTGAAGTAAAATTCCTGTAAGCTTTTATAAGTTGGAAGGAAGTCTGTTTTGTGGCTAAGAGGCTGGGCTGGAAATTAGGAGACTTAGACTTGTCTTCCAGGCTAGATACAGACTTCCTGGGTAAACAAAGAAGGTTCATTTAATCTTCCTTTACTTCAGGTCTTGATCTCCACCGTGGGGATTAATAGTACTTCCTTTGTCTCTTCCTGAATATCCCCTCTGTTGATACCTCTCTGAGATCCTTTTGATGATGTAATTGAAAATGTTTTGTGGTTTTTTTCCATTTATTCTGTAGTCTTAGGAAAAAAACTGTCCTCCAGTTTTTGTGCAGAGGTAGAACATCAAAGCAGGAAGAAGACCATCTGCAACTGCTGCTGTTCTCTGAGCTGTGGCATGTTTTACTGATAAAACACACAGATCTGGGTAAATAGGCAAGAGAATTTCAGATATGATACCATGACCAGCTAAAAAGTGATTTGGAGCAGATGCTTTTGCTCTGCAACACATTTGAAGAATCCTTCAGGAGGTTTTGAGGATGGAATATGAGTAATGCAAGGTTGGTGTTGGGCCTTAATGCGTTGTTGACAGCTGTGATAGGGAGAGTGAGAGGCTTCAGTGGCTGCTGGTGAGAGTTCCTCTGCAAATACTGGCAGCTCCCAAAGCAACATGCCTGGGAATATGCACAGCAGACAAATGGGGTATTTTGTGTGGAGAGCACTGTGGTACCAAGCCTGCACTTCTGACTTCTGCAGAATGCAAAATTCACATCCTTGTGAAACTTTCTCAGCAAGGTATAAGTGTGGCTGGAGTCTGCATGGTGATGCAAAGGGCTAAAATGTTTTTTGTTGTGTTCAACTTCTCATTGCTGGCTAATAGTGGTGTTCTAGCAAGGCTCTCTGTTGATGCTGCAGTTCCAAAGCTTCATCCTGCTGCATTTCTCTCCATGTGGAACTCTGCTGCCTTCAGAGCAAGGTGTGTGGAGTTAATGTTAGACAACCTTTGACAGAAGTCACAGCGTGTAAAGGAACAGTCCTGCCTGCCTCAAACTGCTACATGCAGAGAGGGAGGTGAGCACTTCTCCCTCCCATGGCCCTGCCTGTAGCACAGGAATGTGGAAGTCTCCAGAGGAGCTGATGAGGAACCATTTAATTCCAACCACTAGCAGGTAGCAGCAGGATCTGCTGTCAGCTGCACAGGCTGGATTAGCAGTGAGTGCCTGCAAGCAGAAACTCAGTGACTCATCTTCATCTCTCGAGCCTTCTGACTTCCTCACCATGTTCTCTGTAGTTGAGCTTAAATTAACTGATCATAATTATTTCAGGATCTTTCCTCCCTCTGAAAACTTGCTTTTGCCTCTGCAAACACACCAACAACCCCGAGTCTTTAGAATCTTGTCCTGTTCACTGGAGATGAAAAATGTGCATTCAAAATGTTTGCGTAAATTCCTTCCTTAACACCACTCAAAGCATTATTTTTTGTCTTTACATGGTGCATTATCTTAAATCCTTTTTAGAGAAATCTTCCCAGTGTTTAACATCCCTTCCAGTTCTGAGTCTGTGGTGGAGTAGGATACACTTAGGCTCAAATTAGTGGTAAGGGTAGAAAAACCCCAAGCATTAACCAGAATCAACCTCTGCTCCTGTCTGACCTACAAACTAGCCCAGCCGGAATTCCCCATGAAATATTCCTGCTTCCTTTCCATCTGTGATAGCATTTAATGGCCAGTGTTGCCAGGTGGGGTTGAATAGAGGCTGTGAGTGGGCCCAGCTCAGGCCAGGGGTGTGTGACCACTGAACACAATGTCACAGCTGGAGGGCAAGGCCTGAGCTGCTTGGTGCAAGGACAAAGAGCCACTTGCGGAAACACTCGAGTTTCTCCCAGTCTGCAACCACCAGGACATCCATCAGCCAAGGTAATCCATCCTCCCTGACTTTGCACACTTTGTCTCCTTCTTTGGACTCCGGCAAAGTGCTGGCATAATACTTCAAAAATACTTTACGCTGTGATCAGCAGGATTGAGGAGAAGCTGTTTGCCCCTAGCGCTCCTTGTCCTCTCGTGTCCTTTGTCACCTGTCAGAAGCAATCAGTTTGCTACAGTGGTGAAGTCAGGGCTGAAGATGCTGAAGGCTGCACTGGTTGTCCAGAGATAGAGGCTGGATAATTAGCATCCTGCCAGGTCACTCTTACTGTCATCTACTGGCCTGACTAAGGTCTCTCTCCAGAAAGAGGGATCTTAAAGGTTTAGGACTTGAAATATAACCTTTTCCCCCTGTTCTTTCTTCTTTAAGTACCTCCTTTTAAATTCCTGCTATCTGAATTTCTGCCAAACCATTTCTTATTAATTCTGTGGAGTATAGACAGTCTTGAGAGGTGATATTTCATTGCATATTAAAAAAAGGATTCTTTTCATGGACTGATGGGTCTTGTGACTTATTTCAGACTAGGGCAATCACTGGATTTGCTGAAAGTTGCTTTTTTCTTTTGTCCTTCTCTATCCAGTGTTTCTTGACACCATGGCCACATTTCTTCTCTTCATAAAAGCAGCATGGTGGTGTGTTGCTCTCCAGTTTGCAAAATTTGGATAACGTGTGTATTGATGATTAAACAGGGAATAATTGAGAGGAAGAGAGGCTTGGAGAAAGCTGGTGGTGCGAAATCAACATTTTACATCCCATGAATTTTGCTCTCCAAAGTATTTAAGCTTTGCATCTGTTCAAAGTGAGGCACCAATCTGGTGGTGGGTTTGACTGTGTATAGGAGTTTGGTTGATGTAGGATGGTACTCAGTCAATACAACCAATTCTCCATTACCCAGCAGGCTGTGTGTGTTTAAAAAAGAAAGGAGGATGACTCTCTCACAGTGAGTGTCCTCTCATGCTGCAGATCATTTAACTGTCCTAAAGGATGAAGCTAGGAATCTACACTCTTGAAGGATGTGCAGATCTGTGGCTCTTTGGGGTGACAGTTTTTCCATGCATCACTATGGGGTTCAACTCACATCAGGGGGGTGCTTGTGACCCCAGGCAGTGCAGGACTGTGGCAGGACAGGAGTGGTTTGGGAGCAGACAGTGATGGAAGAGGGCTGGTGCAGTTTGCAGCTGCTGAGCAGGGCTGTGAGTGCCTTTGGCACTGGGGCAGAGCACAGAGCTGCAGGCTCTTTGCTGAGCAGGCTCATAGACAGATGGGGCACCTCCAGAAGTTGTGGGGCAATGCTGAGATGGAGAGCAGAGGAGGCACCAGCAGCCAACGGTGTGCTTGGCTCCCTCGTGCTCTGTATAGGAAAGGCTACTATGGCAGCAGCACAGGAGGTTCTAGATGGAGGTTTGGGCTGTTTTTTTTCTCAAAACTGCTCTTTCTCAGGAGCTGAAGGGAGTGCCTCTCTTGGGGAAGCCTTCCTAGGCTCCTGCTGCTCTTGCCTGGTTTGCAGATGCCTGTAGTCTCCTTCCTTTGGAATGAAAAGTGCTAACAGGGCAGCTCATCAAAGCTGGCTTTTTACAGCTGCATCGGACAGCCACAGAGTAGTGTCACAGTGTGCTTGATGACCAGCCTTCCCATGCTCCAGTTTAGCAATGCAGCTTGGAGTTTTTGAAGGGAAGGAGGCTTGGGATGCCAGAAATCCACCTCTGCTTCCCGTGCAGCTTTTCACTTTTGCTGTCCTGTTGTGCAGCTCTGTTCCATCCTCTCCATGACTTTGAGTGATTGCACCGTGATCTGGTGCTTTATGGGCGGAGCCGTCCTATACCAGTAATTGCCCGGCCATTGGTGCAGTCACATCTGGCTTTTACTGATGTTCTCCTGTCAATAGCCCAAACACAAACAAGGAGCTGCTCCCCCAGCTGCTCTCCCATCTCAGCAGGGCTGAGATGAAAGGCTCTGCCTTGGCTGTGGTGTGTGGTGAGCTCCCGGTGTTGTTAATGGAAGCTGACAGTCTACATCCCGCTCCATCTGCTCCCAATTTATACCTCCAGATTTATTGTCTCTGGAAAGGGTAAAATAAAGACTTGTGGAACAGAATTAGTGGTTCTGAAAGCTGTAGGGGAGGTGTAGCACATCTCTCCTTCAGTGCTTTCAAAGATAGCGGAAGAAAGACATTTTGATATCAAAGCAAAGCTTCCTCACAAGATGTGCCTGGGATGGACCACAACCTGTCCCTCAGGGTCTGTAGCTGTCATTTGGTCCGTGCTTGGCTTCAGCAACAGAGGGACTTTCAGATCCCTTGTGTTTCTACAGCCTGAACTTGAGCATTGCATTTGTTTACAGCCATTAGAGATGCACAAAGTTTCCTGGCCAGACCCAGAAGCTCAGATATGCTGGGAAAGTGCCACAGCTCTTGTTTCCTTGCCATTTCTTCTCCTAGAAAGGGTTGAGCCCTGTGTCAGTAAGAGCCACTGCACACTTTTGGGGTGGAAGGAAAACCTTGCAGTGGTTTCTGTCAGGACTCAGCAGTGCTTGGTTCCTGTAAGTCTGGAGCAGAGTCCAGCCCACTGTGGACTTACTTTTTGTCAAGAAAAAAATCACTGGAATCTCAGCAACAGGGTGGGCTCCTTGGGAAGCAAAGCAGCTGCAGCCAGGAAGGGTGGAAGCAGCAGAGGCTGCTTCAGGAACTGCTCCTGGAATTTGAGGGAGTTGTGGAGGGGCTGAAAGTTTGCCAGAAGGCTTTGATGCACTGGGCAGGTCATACAGCTGCAGGTCACCTAGGGCTGGTTCAGCTGGGGATTTGCAACCAGGGCAGTCACAAAGTGGGGGAAGAAGCTCTTTGGTGGGCTTGAAGGAGCCCAAACTGCTCTGATTTCTGCTTTTCCGGCAGTGCAGAGGGAGGGAAGGGCAACATTAATCACTGAGGACAATGGACATAACAAAGGAAGCATGAATTGGGGTGTGAAATGAAGAGATGTCATGAGAGAGGTAATTGTGCAAGTTCTCATGAATCTCACCTCCATGTAACCTTATCTGTGTGGTTGTACTTGAAAGTTTGATTTGTTGTGCCTTTATAACAGACCGAAACACCCTAAAAATAAAAATCTGCCAAAGCCAAAACAAGGGGGGGGGGAAAGAAAACGTTAGAGTAACCACTAATGTGTTTTTCTCTAAAATCTGGGAAACCCAAAAGTGGCATCTGGTTGTAGATAGTGGTAAATAAAAGATGTAGTATTTTGCTACCTTTTGGGATAGTTCAAAGAGAGGGAATTGAGGATATGGGTATGGCAATTATCAGTTGTATAGAATGAAGTTGGGAAATGTCACATTTGCTGCTAATGTGCCTGGAAGTTAATTTATTCACTGCCATCTGAAACACCTAAGGCCATCTCCCCTCAATGGAGGACTTGGGCATTTGGAAGAAAAAACCTCAGTAAAATTACTAATCTAGAATTGCTGAATGACCAGGGAGGAAAAAATATTCACCAAGGAGGACAAGTGTTAAGTCAAAATTTCTGATTTGTAGGAAATAGCAGAGATTTGCTGTTTCTATTAGAGCTGTGTGCATTCAGCTCTACTGAGCTGCTTGTATTGCATTTAATGTTTATACTATTTATTGTCCATTATTAAATGATGCAATTTAAAGTTTATCTATTCTGCTGTAGGAAGTGAGCAAAGCTTCTATAAATAAAATGTTAACATTTTTATTGGCATAACAGGTTTAAATTTTTTTTTTTTTTTGCTTAGAAACCCAAGTCTTAAATGTGCAGCTCTGTTTTTGAAGCCTCTGGCCAAAAATCTGCATCAAAAACATAAAGCTTTTTAATGGCCGTGATTGATAGCTTTTCCAAACTCTGTGGCATTCCAGGTGAGACAGATGTGGTTTGTATTCTTCCTTGCAAAAAATCTAGACTGTCTGACTTGGTTTTGTAAATAGAAATAAAAAGTTTGTTATTCTTAGCCATGTACTTTTGGTAACATGAAAAATACCTTCAAATTTTTTTGCTAAACTGAGAGATGTGCTACAGGACACACTTTCTTATCATTAAAGAGGTTTTAAAGAAATGATGGTTTTGGAATGTAACTAAGAAAATGCTCATATTAATTTTCATGTTCTTCTTGTTGGTGACCAAGATTTTTACAGCCTATAACCATCAGAAACATAGGAAGTAAGGAGAGTGCTAGGCTTTTCCAGACCAGGCAGCCAAATTTTTTCAGGAGCCTCCCAGCTGGGCAGCTCTTGGCCAAATAAGCAGCACTTGTGTCTGTGAGCTGTGAATTACAGAATCTGGGAACCTTGGGCTGATAAAGGCTGAAATCACTTTCCGTTGGCGTCAGGGGAGCTCTGAATCAGTCCTATAGTGAGAGCAAAACAGGAAATCACGGATTAAAAAGCCAGATTTGTTGAGTAATGATCGAAATTTAGCCACTGGTCATTTCACTCTGTACTGTATAAACAGAAATGGTTAAAAGCCTCCTGGTGCAGTTTTTAGATAAACATGTTATTAGAGAATGTTAGGAGAAGGTGTGAGGAATGTAGCTCAAGTGGCAGTATCACCCTTTTGGTTTTGATTATAGTAAAAGACTCCTTTTATTTTTTTTTTCTTATTGGGCTGCTCTGATTTGCAAGAAAAGAGAAAAGGAGGGACACACCTCATAGAAAGTGAGGTTTTGACATGAACAAATATTCATTAAGAACCACATCATGAAAACGCCTTATGTTTTTTCAAATCATAGTTTTTCTAACCACTGCAGGTGTGCTCTGGGATTTTCCCCTTCCCACACTCTTTTGTAGATAATTTTCAACACTTGCTCAGGTAAGCTCTGGGACAGGTGCTGTATCTGCAGGATTTCCAGGTGTTTGTGTGTCAGGTGTGCTGGAGCCCAGCCTTTGCTTCCCTCTGGAGAGACCAGTGCTGGTACAGAGCTGATGTCTGGGTTTCCTTTGGCTCCTGTTTTGGCAAGTCGCCTTTGGAACTTGAAGACAGTAAATGTTTGCACTGACCTGACTTAAATTAGATGTTTTAGGAAAAAAATCTTGACTGTGAGGGTGGTGAGGGCAGGTTGCCCAGAGAAGCTGTGGCTGTCTCATCCCTGGAAGTGTCCAAGGCCAAGCTGGATAGAGCTTGGAGCAACCTTGGACGGGGAAGGTGCCCTCTAAGGCAGGGTATTGAATCAGATCATCTTTAAGGTCCTTTCTAACCTAAATCATACTATGTTTATATATATAGCATCTAATTTGTAGATAAGTTTTCCAAAAATGTGAAAGGCTGAGTCCTTTAGGAATTCTCACCAGCACACAATAGCACCAGTAAAATAGCAGTGAAAAAGCTATGAGAGGTGTATATGGCTGCTGTTATGGCTAATTTCTGGTGTTTTTGGCATGTGTGTTCATTAGCATTTAAATGGTTAGAAGATTGTGAAACATAATCAGATGAATAAGGCTAGACAGGCTGGATGGCTGCAGCTGCTGCGGGAGCCCGCTGAGCTCAGAGCGAGTTTGTGATGTCTGTACTGAAGTGGCACAGTTGGACTCTGGCTGATGTCCTGCAGGAAACCTCGGTGGCTCAGGGCCCTCTGATGGCAGAGCAGGTGGAAAGGCTGCTGCAGGTCAGTCTGGCCTTAGAGCTAAAATTCATCTTCGTCTCTGGCTTCAGGCCCTGGGGTGTGTGCCTCGAGTGTGGTGCCTCAAACCTCTCCTCTAGGCAGTGCCCTGTTAACCTGCGATGGAGAGTTACATCCGTGGAGAGTTAGGTCTGACACAGCCATAATGTGTTCCACTGGAGAACATCTGGCAGAGCCCTTGCCTGCCTCTTCAGCATATGCTGCCTCTTTATCTTTGCTTCCTCTCTATTGTGTTTACCTCTCTCCCATTCTAATTTAATAGCATTCAACGCTTGCTTTGCAATGCTGGGAGTGGTCAGAAGTAAGGTCAGATGGCAGAGGAGCAGCATTCCCTGAAGTCTTTGGTCAGATGTCACAGGAACCTGTAGGAGACAGAAGCAGATGTTTGCATCTGTGTGGAGCTGGAGAGGGAGGCTGTCCGGCTGCAGAGTTGTTTGTAGCTCTGCTTCAGAGGATATTCAGTTTTCAAGCTTGGGAACAAGTGGTTTGTCTGTTATTAAAGTTAGAAAGGGCAGTGGGACAATCCACAGACTGCCTTGTTTTCTTTTGCTGGGAAACAAAAAGTGTTTAGCTTGTACTGCATAGAAAGGTGTAAAATTACAAGCTGTAGAAAACAAGTAGAAATTGCTGTTTAAGTGAAGAGATAAAGCTAAAGCTGAATCCTTTATTTCTCCAGCCTGCAGGTCATGCCACTGCCCATCATGCTATCTGTTCAGGCAAGTGATAATATGGTAGCTAATGATGAAGAAACAAATTCCTGTCCAGACTTTTAAATACCATCCTGCAGTATTAATGTGAGCTGCCCGGTGAAATGCAATCTGTGTCAGTAATCCTGCTGACAGCTGTTTGCCTCAGCCCTCGATTTGCTGCTCATCTGGTGACTGCTGATTGCCCTCCCCACCGCACTGGCATTTCTCTGTTTCCATGGCACTGCTTTGCATGTGGAAGCAGCGCTGGAGTGTGTGCCTGCTGCATTTTATTGTCTTAATTGTTCTCCTCTGAGAAAGAGGGATCAGCTGAACTGGCTCAATGAAGTTTGTCAGAAATGAGGTATGAATCAGTGACTGCAGCTATGCAGAAGCCTGATGCCAGGAGCTGAAGACTTGCTGCAGTATGTCTAAAAAAAGTGTAAAGCAGTTTTGTCTTACTCTGAGCTTTGTTTTTCCCTTTCCTAAAGTTTGGGGATTAAACTATAAGTTTAGGGTAATACCTTCAAGAACCTTGGTGACTCAGAAGAGTAAATTCCAATTTTAAAAGCAAATTTTTTCTTGCCAGTGATTCAGAGTGTTGTCTCTGGTGCTTTGATGAGAACAGCTGCTGTGCTGGTGGGCACATGCAGCAGACAGGAGGGGATTAAAACTTCCTAGAGAAGTATTTGCCATGGATACTTTGTAGCACATGTAAGTGGATCCCAGATCTTTCGTGTAAAGAAGGACAACTGCCTGACTACTTATGAGTCATGTTAATTGTCTTGTGATAATTTTACCTGGCAAACCTCACTGTGGTGTCAGAGAACCACCACAAAGATTTCATTTGTGTTTACTGCACCACTGTCATGCAGGAGATGTTTCCACCTCACTACATTTTAAACTACATTTTAAGAAAGTAAGGCACAGAGTAAGGAGGCAGAATGTGTCCCTCAACTTTGACATCTGTAGGTAGGATTAGTTTACAGATGTCTTGGTTTAAGAGACCACGAAGGGAGGCGGGAACCTCCCTTGGAAGAGAAAATGTGG
>VYXD01009300.1:1689473-1786494 GCA_013397195.1 Hylia prasina | reverse complement strand
GCGGCAATGGCGGGAGGGCTGGGCAGGGAGGGGAGCTGCTGGAATGGCAGGGGCAGCAGAGCCCAGAGGAGCAAAGGAAATGGAGCAGGAACTCTGCAGCTGTAGCAGGAGCTACAGAGGTCAGCTGGACACCTGGTGCTGGGTTAGAGTGTAGGCAAAAAGCCCATTGGCAGCTGGGCTTCGCTGTGGCAGCTGCTGAACACAGCTGGGGAGACGCGTCCTCTGGGGAGGGGGAGGTGGTTGGAGTCCTGGGATTTCCCCTGAGGCACCTAAGAAGACGGTGAGAATCCTTTCCAGTGAGATTGGGTGTTAATAAGGTCACAGTGCTAAAGAGCAAAGGCTCACTCACAGCAGGAGAAGCAATGTCAGGACAAAAGCTCCACAGTGGCAGCAAATTCTCTGGGCAGTGACCACACACTGGCTGTTCTTCCTTCAAGAGTGAGAGGAGCTGAGCTCAGCCCCTCACCACCCACCCAAAATCTCGTGGTAACTTTGACCTCCAAAGAGAAAACCACCCAAGTAAGAGTAGCCAGCTGCCCCCTACCTTGGCCATTTCTTCTGTCTCAAATACTGGTCATTATTGTCTCTTAGCAACAGATGGGACAAAATTCCATGAAAGAAACAAAAGGAAAAATCCGTAACCCCCACAATAGGCTGCTTGAAATTAGGCAGCATTTTATATGCTCTAAGCACAGCTACCACTGACTCTAAAGATACTGGCCCTGCAGCAGATGAGTCTTATGGGTTCCTGCTGTGCATCCTCTCCCTTCTCCCTGAAATGGGGAATGCATTGGCAGCCTTTTGTGCAAGGGTGAAAATTCTCCTCACTGCCAAGGTTCTGGGGTGTTTGTCACCCAGACTGCAGAGCTCAGATGTGCTGAAACCCCCATGTCTTAATCCCTGTGCCCCCGTGAGGGTCTCCATGCCGTGGTAGGCTGAGCCCATCACTGATGGGATAAATGCTCACCTTTCCCAAACAGGAGAGAGACTGGGGTATCACTGGAGGGCTGATGTATGTCTCTGCTGTTCAGGGGGCTGGGTGTGAGCCAAAATAAAAATGGGTTTGGGGCATGTGCTCATTGTGCTGCCCAGCCAGCTCACCAAGGTCACACAAGGGTTGTGGGAGTCGATGGGCTTGGGACCAGCCTCTGCATATGGGACTTGGTTATGGGAATTGCTTGGTTATTCAGGTCTACTCTGAGAGTCTGCCTGGCTGCCCAAGCAACTCTGGAGAAAAGAGAAATCCTGAGGGCAAAACTGGGATTATGACCAGAGGACTCTTGCTTGTATTCCTGCATTTCTCAGCCTTGTTTCTTTGTTTTCTTTGAGTTCCCTGAATAAATGAAGCAGAGATCAGCAGTCTCTGTCACTGCACATCCCCTGGGTACAGGGAGTCTTCCTTGGGACAGTCTTGTTGGCAAATCCTCCGGTGCAATCTGTGCCTCTTGAGTGACACAGACACCCAGAGCTGTGCTTCCACAGGATTTATGGGGATTGGTCAGGAAGCCTTCAGCATTGACAGAAGAGTTTGTAGTTACCCCCCAAAAAAGGAATTTTTAGAGAAACCTGTAAGTAGTGTTCTCTTCTCCAGTCAAAAGTGCTAGTTCTACATGAAAAATGTATTAACACAAGAAAAAATGGCATTTGAAATGCCTTGTTCTCCTTGTGAGATCACCCTATAGATATGGTCCACTTAATTGCAGTGCTTAATTGAGACAGCCACTTTTTACTGGGACATCTCCCAGGGAGCCATTGTAGCCTAATGATTATCAATGCCAATGGTTGTTGCCTAATCAGGTCAGTGCCATAAATCCCTCTTAACAAGAATATGTTCAGTGAGTATCAAGTGATTAAACAGTGTTTAAACAGGTGTTAAATAAGTGTGGAAGGCCATGTTTAAACACAGGGAAAACCAAAATAAAGTGGAAAGCAATAGGTGCGAATCTCAAAAATTGTAAGTGCTATTTTTGTCCTTTCTTTTCATTTCATGCAGGGCTTTCTCTGAGGAGTCTCAAATCTCACTTGAATTTTTTCATCTTTTATAGTGGGATGAAGAATCCTGTGAATGAAAGCTGGCCAAAGGCTTAGGGAATCAGCACAAACTCTCATTATGTTTGCCCCTCATGTAGGGCTTCCCAAAGATCCTTAACTACTCTAGGAATTTCTGTATATATAGAGATGGATTTTTTGGGGGAGTGGGGAGGGGGAATGTTTCTTACTGATAGTTGATACAGCATATCTGTAAAACAGTGATAGAGATACTGCTGGGACAGCTGAATTCTTCTGTTGCTGTTGATTTAACAGCCTTAGGATAATGTGGAAAGCCAATAGTGTGTATGGACTGCCAGAACACTTGTGGTCTCTGTGGTCTGCTGCTGTCCTGAATACAAATGGCAGTTTTTGTCCACCTTTGTCCCCCTCTCTGGCCAGAAAAGCACTTCCTTTTCCCATGGCACGACTTAGCCTGTAATGGGAAGGTTTGCTGTGTCAGGATTCTGCTGTGCAGGCTGTGTTCTTCTCCATTTTTGATCTGATTATGTGCCCTACAGCCCCTATTGATTTATAACAAAATCCAGTTGTGACATATTTGATGAGCATGCAGTGCTGAATTAAATTTGGGAGGGAAGCTTAATCAGCTCTCTCTGTAAAGATCCAGAGGTGGGCATCTTCTAATGGAAAACTGCTATGCAGTATCTGAGAGAAATCTTTTGGCATCAAAGTGAAGCCTTTGGAGTGTGGAAGCTTGCTGGTAGTCTGGAGTCTGAGTCCATCCCATGGATGCTGTGTGAAATCCATACAAGTGCCTTGTGCATCCAAAACAGCTGCTGCCAGCTGCCTTTTCCTCAGCTTGGTTTTCTAAGAAACAGGTCTCTTTTCTGAGCATTTTCGTGGCCCTGATTGCTCTAACTTTTTGTTTGCAGACTTCTAGGTTTTCACAGCTGTTTTCCTAGCAACCATGTGCTTGTGAGAGGAGTCACTTCATGTTTGTTCACCTGAAGTGCAGGGAGAGTCTTTGGAACCAGTGCTGCAGGTTGAAAGGCAACTATTTTGTTACTATTTTTATTTTGATGTGAAGTTAGATCCCAGTGCAAAAGAGCTGTAGTACAAGGAGGCACCAACTCTGTTCTCTTGATGCACTGCCTATTTATTAATCAGAAACTGGAGCTCTGTCTGGTCCTTTGGTGAAATTTTGTTTTACTCTCGAGTCTGGTTTTGTTTTCTGCTTGGCCTTCAATAATGTGGAAAATCAGAAAATGTTCATCTTTTACCCCAGAACAAGTTTTATGCATTGAATCACTTGCCTGTACTAGAATGACCTTTCTTAAATTCACAAAAGTGTCATTTGAAACCTGATGTAAGGTTTGGCAAACTTTCTAAAGTGACACTCTAGCTCCTATGGATGTTTATAAAAATAAACAGCAAAAACAACACCTTTCCCTCCTCATGCCATACACTCATTTAATGGATCATTAGGAGGTTGAAATACAAATAGCCTTGTATTTTGTTACACAGCAAGCTCGCTGTCCAAAGGTATTATGGAACTCACAGGAAGCACGGCTGGCATTACAGCAGCTACTTCATTTTTGCAGTGTTTCTCCAGCTTTGCAGTACACAGCCACCAGATGCAAAGGGACAGGTTGTGATAAATCTTTAATTAGAGCCATAGTTAATATTGCAGAACTAAAACTTCCATAGAAATGGTAGAGTTGTTACTGGCACGTATTTACAGCATCAAGGTATATTCCTGAACTGGATGAATTTCCATTCTGGCACAAAATTGAAACCTCTCTTGTTTAAAGTTTTCTAGTGAATTACTGAGATATGCAGCTTCTTTTGATATTTTTCCCCGAATTTTGCATTTTTTTCATTTGTAGGTGAAGTTCCAAACAAGCATAGAATTTAGCCCTTATTCT
Source organism: Hylia prasina (assembly GCA_013397195.1). Lineage (NCBI taxonomy): Eukaryota > Metazoa > Chordata > Aves > Passeriformes > Sylviidae > Hylia > Hylia prasina. The sequence goes on along the minus strand of VYXD01009300.1, from coordinate 1,782,580 downwards.
GGAAAAACACAGGCAAACTGATAAATGACAAAGCAAAGTCTGGAATGGAAGAAACTACTATAATTATCATTTTCATCCTGTTTAAGTGAGTCTGAAACATAGTGAAAGTTAGTGGTCTGGTCTTGGTCCTACCAGGGATTTAGCAAGGACAGAAAATGATTGTTAATCTGAATCGTAGTCTAGGGGTGGAAGCATAAACCCAGCCTTCCCCTTTAACTGGAGATCAGTGAGCATTAAGGTGTGAGTGCTTCAGGAGAGCTTGTCTGGCACTGCATCCAGCCCAGCTGCAGAAGGGCAGAATGGAAGACGATCAAAATTCATCTCTGGGGTCTCAGTCTCCTTGCCAGACTTTGCAGGAGCACTCTTCCCCTCTCCATGGTAGATCCCACTAAGGTGGCCATCCTTTGTTTTCCTCTTTTTCCGGAGCCCACCTTGCCTCAGGTCCCCCAGGAACACAGGAAGGAACCTTGCAGAACTGGGCACCAAGTAAAGGCAGCCCTGTGTTTTTCTGTTCTCACTTCATTCCCAGCACAGTGGTTCCTCCTCTCCTGCTTGTGCCCCAGGTCTTGACCAGCAGAAAGTCGTTCCCAGTCTGCTCCAGTGCAAAGCAGTCATTCTTTAGGCCTCAAAAATCTTCTCTTCCCTGTTCCCTCCTGCAGTGCTGCTGTACATCAGGACTAGGCTGGGTTAGACCTGTCACATCCATTGATTGTGAGGTGCCCACTGAGGGGCCGTGTGATGGGAGAGCTGAGGATGTGGGAAAGACAACACAAACCTCCCTGAACTCTGCTGTTACTTGCACAAGCCACAAAATAACCTCTTGAAATATGCAAAAAGGTCAGTGAGATAATGGAAGGATTTTGCTACCTGAGCACCAGATCTATTAAAAAGGAAATAGGGAGGGGATGGGTGTGCAGCTCACCTTGGCTCCCTCCCAGAATTGGAGCACACATGAAGTGGAGAAGGAGAGAGCAGTGCCAGCAACTGGGAGAATAGTGACTGGGAATGTGAGACTGGGAGCAGAACAGCTGTGAAGGAGCTAATTGGGAGTGGTAACAGAGGGGATATTGGACATAGCTGAAAGATGAGGTTGAGTCAGCAAACTCAGGAGAGATACAGAGTAATGGCAGAAATATAAATTAACATCAGATTCTTCTTAATAGATGTTAGAGTAGCTCACTGCCATGTGTCCAATTCTTTGTAGAATTTGGCCACTTCCTTTCTTGCCCAAATGGGAGCTAACTGAGCCCCCTTTGAAATTTTGGTCCCAATGATGAGCTGAAAACTTCAGAAGTAGTGGATGGGATGAAAATGCTGTAATTTATTCCAAGTCTGAATTTTTTCCTTGGCAGCAGCCATCCTTTGGGACATGGCTGACTTGCTTTATTCCCCTCATCCTGCTGGTCCCCTGCCTTTCTGTATTAATGCTGTCTTGGTTTGTAACTTATTTTAAGAGCTGCTTTGGGCTTCATTTGGTTTTTGTTTTAGAGGATTGATGCCGTTCAGTTCATCCAAATATAAACTAATATTTTCCTTGGCCTTTCCTCTGTGTTTTGGTTTGGTTTTTTTTTTCCTCTGTGTGAAGAATCCAAGATATCTGATCACCCTGGGTCCCTCACAGCAAGATTCTGTTTCTAGAGCAGGAGAGAGGTGATTGAAGATAAAACCCAAATAAACCAAACAAAGAAAGAATAAATCTTCTGCCCCCAAACCTTGTAGATTTTTCATAGCTATATGTCTTGGGACTGTGTAGATAAGAGAGGAAGGGCACTTGTTATTAAAGAAGGAAATCAGCTGTTTGGATCACTAAAATAATGCCAAAGAAAGCAGATGAAAGGGTAAACAGAAGAAAGAAAGAATAGGTGTCATTGACATGGAGAAGTAACAAATCCTGGGAATAGGGGGTGCTTGGTAGAAGCAAACACAGATGTGACGAAAATGGAGAAAAGAGAATTCTCCCTCGAACCTGATGAACCTTCCAGTCTGTTAGCTGCCTTTCAGAAAATCCAGGATTTTGGCATCCAAATGTAAGGTTGGATTTTCAGCATTACTTCCCTGGTATCCCAGGTTTGCCCCCGTAGCAGCTTCCCTCAATGGCTCAGCAGCAGTGGCTGGACCTGAAATAACTCCAGACCAAGTTCTGTAATTCATCCAGACCTACAACTCCCCCCAGCCTGAGGCCCCTGCTCATGTCAGATGAGGCACGAGAAGGTAGGATTTACAAGCTGTAGCTGTTAGTGGGTAGCAGCAAAATCAACATTTTCAGAAGACCTCAGTCTGCTAATGGGGGACACACCTTATGAAAATAATCTTAAAATTAGACCTGACCTGTTTGAAAGTAGCTGGCCAAGATCTTGTTGAATTTGTGTATGTGAAGGCTCCTCTGAGCAGGTTACAGGTTTGTGGGCATCTTCTTGCAGTGCAGATACTCAGTGATGTTTATTGAAACCAGTGTTCTTTATAGGCTCAGTGTTCTGAGCTGTATTTATTTATATACCAGGCTTTTGCCTGTAGCTCCTTGGGCATGTTTTGACATTGTTCTGTGTCACTGACAATGCAGAGACCTGTGTTTGCTTTGTTCTCAGTTGGTGCTTCCTGGTCAACAGAAATAAAAAGCTGGTTGTGTTAACAGCTGACAAGGTAAACTCTGTGGTACGGGGCCAGCAAGCTTGGTATTCTTCTCTCCTGAAAGGTGTGCTCCATCAAGTGCTGGCTTCAGTTTTCTCAATTCAATCCCTTCCTGTTCTTTTTTCAGGGAGAAGAAATTGTTGGCTTGCACTTAGGAGTTTAATTGCCTTTGACAGAGGAGCTGTAGCTCTCTTTTCTTGCCAAGAAGGCTTTTTGCATGTGCTTTATAAACCCAAAAGCTGAGCCACCCCACTGGAGATGCAGAGAATCCCTCAGGAGTGTCTGTGTCACAGGAGGGGAGGCTCGAGGCAGAACACAGCCAAAGGTGTAGGAAGGTGTGTGGGACAGGAACAAAAGAGAAAACAGGTCTCTGGGTTAGAGGTGAGAATTGAAAGGAGCAGGAAGACTCACTGCTGGAACTGTTGGCCAGAATCCTCTTCCATAAGGTGCAGGTTCATCTTCTCTGTATTTCAGTCCAGAGTGGAGAAGATATGAACAACAGAACCCTACTCTTCCTGCACTGGAAACAATTCCCTTTAATGGGGTAAACAGCATATACAAGTCAGTTGTCTCTTTGGTGCATGCTTAATGCTCTGCCTTCCAAAGAGCCTTTCCATACTTATGGTAGCAGGTATAACTTATTCTTAGCCATGGAAACCCAGAATTGGGAGGCTGATGTCACCAGCTCTGCTATTCTTTCTGTATTCGGTTTCCTGCTTTTTCAGATCTGTTTCCAACCTGTCTCCAAATAATTCTTCCTAAAATAATTCTTTGTGAAGTGACAGGCACACAGGGACCTGAAAAAGAAAGTAAGCTTAGGATGACTGAAGGTGCTGATGAAAGGCAATCAGCTGGAGAGAGCAAAGCATCAGATGTGATCTGTCTGGCATGTGCCTAATTATCCTGTGCCTTCAGGCATGCAGCCGGGCAAGAGTCGGGAAGTTCACTGAGCAAGTTCATTTCCCTGTGCTGCCTTTCACACATAGGAAAAAAAAAATTGAAAAAAAAAAAAAGTTCCTTGGGATAAGCAACAGGACCATAAGAGGCGATGTAGAAAGGAAAAAAGCTTGACTGGTGTAGTGAGGCATATAATGAGGTAATTAGAACTGTGAAAAGTTGACAAAGCACTAGACCAAGATGAATTGAATCCCCCAAGTGCTCAGGAGATGGGCAAGGAACTAGAGCAGCCTCCCTGAATGAACTTCCCCAAGTAACCCTCTGTACTGTTTTTGTCCTTTTGAAGTGCAGAGCTTCCGTGGGGCTGGAGGGGGATTGGCATTCTGCACACAGTTTACAAGGAAAACAAGGAGTAAAAATAATATAGATGGCTTTGCTAACAGTGAGGATAACTAGGGAGGGAGCATTGCTTCAAGTTGGTGGCAAGATTTATTTGCTGGGAGTGGTAGAGCTGCTGTTGAAGCAGCTATAAAGTCAACATTTAAGTAAAAAGTATTTTCATTCCTAGTCCATATCCAGTTGGCAGCAGTTAAATGAGCATCCCTGTGATCTGTGTCCTTCTGAGGAGGGTCTGTCCTGCAGCGTGTTTGTGTTGGACCCAGCACTGAGCCAGATAATAACAACCCTGTCCATCCTTGCAGCTTTTCCTGACATGCTTTTTGGTCTGATGCAGCCCTCCCTTCCTCCTATCACCTGGCTGTTATTTAGTATAAAGGCAAGAAAAGCTCTAAAACAAACTGGTGAAGATTTATCTGTGGGGGTGCTGCCACTTGCTGCCCTTAAGTGAGGGTAAGGAGAGAACACAGAATTATGTTGTAGCCAGAATCCCAGTTTGTGTACCTGTTAAAATGCATCATTTGTAGAAGTTGTGTGAAGGAAAAGTAGTGTTTCTTTTGTTTTTCCTTCTTGTAAATGAGTGCCTGGAACTAATCAGGTGTTTATGCCTAGAAAAAAAGGCTGTTTCTTTAGTTGTGTTTTAGTTTCTTTACATTGATAAAACGATCAGGGCTTTCTGTGACACTGGAAGGCTGCACTGCCCTGGAGTTTTCTGCACAAATCCCATTCATGCACATGAGTTCTGTCATTACCTGCTGAGTATTTTTTTTTTTAATTTTACATGATTAATTTAGCTTGAAGATAACCCTGAAAAAAGCAGAGTAAGGGAAATGTGCAGCTATTTCCCACTACAATAAGGCATTTCAATATGAAAATGCCCTCACTGGTTGTGTATTCTTTCCTCCTGACCTGATTTGACTGATTTTTGGTGTGCTAAATGTGTCCTAGGACTCCTCCGAACACAGCAGATACTTCTGTGAGGCAGAACGAGCAGAGGGTTTTGCATTCTGATGTTACAAAAGTTGATTCAGGTTCATTAAGATGAATGGAAAGCCTGCCATTGATTTCAGTGGAGTTGAATCAGGCTCATATCCTCAATCTAATGAAAAACATTATCCACATGACTCTCATTAACTCTGTTTGCAAAACAGACAGCAAGATATGACTGGATTTATTCTGAGACATGCGATGATGATGATGATTATCCTGTAGAACAGACAGAACCTTGGGTTTAGAGGAGATTCACTGCCTGAATTTTGTCTGCATTTGTCCCTGTTGCATCTGCTTTGTGTTCAGGCTTCTTTTTCTGTGCTGAAGAGGATCTTTGGGATGGTTGCTCTGGAGCACCCTGTGAAAATACAGATGTTGAGCTGCTGCTGGAGCCATGGCTTTGGGGGTCAGCAAGTCTCCCTGGCTCTGCTGGGACTGTGGTAAAAGGCAAATGAATCACCTGTCAGAATTTAAGTTTTTCTTATCAGAAGAGCGACCAATGTGTGCACTTTTGGGAAAGCTACTGCAATACTTCATTGTGATGTTTGGTTGGCAGTGGGAAATCTCATTTCCTTGCACTTTTTTTCTAACCTTGAAAACTAATTTACAAATTGTGGTTCGCAACAGGAGGGCAAAATGCCAAGGCATAATCGACTGACACAAAAGAAATTAAGTTTGGGCAGGCAGTATAAGAGCCTAATCCTGTTCAAGTCAGTGGTGTAATTCCTGTTGTTATTTTTACCTTTGGTTTCACTGATTGCTTCAGATGGTCATAGATCCTCTGAAGCTTAAACCTCATCATATTTGATGTTTTGTTAAAAGTCTCAGTTTCTGCAGTCCCATCATGACATAACAGATTTTTTTGCTTGTTTTGAGAGAGGAATTTTCTTGCTCTTGTAGGTAAAATTTTAAAATAGTGTAAAAAATAGACCAAGAACATGTAAAAAAGCTTAAATGGATGATTTAAAGAATCTCATAACACATAAGCTTGTTTAATTTTTTGTCATTTTGGATCACTGGATACAAGTGTAAAATACAAGGTGTCCTGTACACGATGTGTCTGTCACGTGTGTGCACATGCCATGAATGTGTATTTTTTAGTAATGTGGAGAATATCCAAACCAGCATTATTTTTTCCAGGTAATCCAGATGATATTCTGGAAAATTTAGGTGTGACTTGCCAACTTTAAATACCCAGCTACAATTCAAACAACATTTAATATCTTTTGAAGACGGCAGAATCTGTCAGCACTGTAGAGCTGCAGACACACACACACATGCAAAAGCCTTACTGGTTAATTTTGTTGTTGATGGATCTCAAATATCACAGCAACTCTCAATTTATTTCTGCAAAGGCTGCAGATATATGGGCTGCGTGTCCCTGTTTGTTATTTTGAAGTGGTTGCCAAATGTTCTCTTTAAAGGTGATACATTTTAAGGAATTTTATGCTTGTTTGGTTTTTTTTAATGTTTATTTCCTCTGGGGCGATTGTTTGTTTGACTTCGGGTCTTCTGGTGTGTGTGTGAGGATGAGTGGATTTGGAGGAGAGGAGGGGTTTGTTTATTTTTCTTTTTTACCGCAAAAAGAAATAACTTCCTCTTCTCCCTTGTGGTTAAACAAGCCATCAAAGTCTAGGAGGAGTTGAAGCTGATGGTCCTTGACATGCATCATTGGTTTAAACAAACCAAAAGTATGTTTCCATATATATTTTTAAACACATGTGTGATTTAAAATTATCCCCCAAATAATTTTGGCTAGCTTGGTTGTGGGAGGACAAACATAGTTTCCTTTTTTCTTAGATTCCAAGTACAGACATGTTCTGTTGCTTGCTGTAGGTTAGTAAAGGCAAATTTTGTGAGTCAAGACGTGTTATTTCTGCAAGATAGCAACTGGAAGGAAAATAGTTTGAGAGAGGCAGAAAGGAGAAGACAGGGTTAATTTTCTTCTTATAGAAAGTGTTCAGTCAGCGTTAAAAGCAAATGTCTCAATATCCTTATTTTTAAATAAAGTCTGCCTTTGCCTTTCCCTACCTGTTTTCCAAGTGAATGTTCCGAAATCAGCTGCATCATCTTTGTGCTCCAAACTCCTCCTAAAGCAGAAACTACGGGAGCAGGCAGGTTTGATCTTCCAAAATGCCTTGTCTGTGTCCCTTCACTCATGGGTCAGTCAAAAGCTGTGCTTTGCTACACCTTACTGTAATCATGACATTGGAGTAAACCCCAGGCACTTCATTATGGCCAGAGCAACCATCCTGAGCCTGAAATGTCAGCATGTTTGGGATTGCACGAGGAGGGAGATGTTATTTGCAGGAAGGGTCGTTTGTGAGATCCTACCTTGCACAGATGACTCCAGCCCAGGCTCTGCACAGCCGAAATTGCTGGCAGAGAACTTTACTGTGATGTATGGAGTGATGATGTGTGAGGGCTGCCAGCAGATTTGTTTGGCTGCTGCAGCTATGTCTCCACCTGCACTTGAATGGCCAAACTTCCAGTCCTGTGAAACGTGAGAATTATGCACAACCTTCCCTTAAACCCTGCAGGTGGATCCAGCTGCTGCCAGCCATGCTGTGTGGGGACAGAGGAGATATGAGTGAGCAGGAATAGCTCAGGGAAGAAGAGTTTCCATTCCAGCAAGTCAGGCTGATGCCATAGGCAGCATTGGGAAGTGTGTGCTTGTCTTCCAGCTGTCCCTTTGTGTTGTCAAGACGACTTTTGCAAGAGGTCATGAAGTCACTTGTAAACGCACAAAAAAGCTGCAGTAGACAAGTGGTGGGTTGGCAGGGCTGGGAGATGGCAATCCCGAGGAGGGGATAACAAGACAGAGGAGTCTTTGGAGGAGTAAGAGGAAAGGCTGGAGGAGAGAAAATCCAATATGAGCAGCTCTGCCAGTGGCAGTATGGGCAGCATCTCAGGGATGCTGTTAGTCAGGAGGCAGGGCTACTGGAGCTGGATAAGGAATTTAGTCTTTATGACCCTTAACATTTTCTCACTATTCAGCCTTTCTGCAACAAGCCAAAAGTATTCTACCTTTTCTTGGTGTCTTGTTTTTTGGGGTTTTTTAAAAGCAAATACTAGTTATCTGCAAACAGCAAAAATTGAATGAAGGGAAATGATGGGACCTGTTGGCTCAGCATGCCAACAAGAGCCTGCTCAAATGCTTGTCATCCTGGATTGTGTGAACTTTCAATTTCTCCCATTGGAGTGGGACTGAGCTCCTCAGGTTCTGTTGCCTGTGGAGGCAGGGAAAGGGGCTGCTGTGTGCTCTCAGCCAGGCTTGAGGCAGAACTGGCAGCCTGTGGGTGTGCAGCCACTCCTTTCCCAGCCTGGAGCAGGTGTCTTGTAGCCTGCTTTAGTGGGAACATTAACCTGGTTCTGCCGCGGCTGCAGGAGCTGCTCAGATGTGGAACTGGGAAGACACACGTGAGTAGAGGAGGAGAACAATTCCTTCCATGCCTTGTTCAGCTCAGGAGAAGCATAAGTGGCACAGGGTTTGATGAGGGACCACTGCACAAGTCCCTTCTTGTGCTTGCTGAGAAATGGTTTTCTTCTTTTTTCTTCCTATAATCCTTTCACAAACAGTGCACAAGACACTGAGCTCTGCTGCCACTTGATTATGGTCAAGTTATTTGTGTTGGTGTGTCAGTCTGTGCTGTTTTTGCTCAAGGATTGCAGATCAGGTACTGGGCAATGCCTGGTCCCTCATCTTTCATAGGGTGTGTTGAAGAGGGTTTAGAAGTTATCTTTTGCTTTTTGTTAAGAGTTGCACTTCAGAACATGCTGTTGTACTATATTTAGCCCAAAGCCAGATTATATTGCTGAAGCTATTTTTGGCCTGCCTTGTTCATTTACACTAATTTAGCTGGCTTAGAAAGACGTTGGAAGTGCAGCTTTGCCAAAGCTCCTCTGTCTTCCTAGAGTCCTAACAGGAGAGGTAATTCAGACAAGCTCATGTCTCAGAGGAATCCTCCATTAGCTGATCCTCCATTAGCACTGCTAATGCTTATACCATTTATTCCAGGGGGAACTGAGTGACTCCCACACTCAGTGCATTTGCAAATTCCAGCCCAAAGCTTCCTTTTATCACTGGCTAGAAGATGTTCACATAAAGGAGCATGAAAGCAAGGGAGGGGCATCAAGGTGTGGTTACTTGCAAAGAGCCCTGAAAGCAAGTACAGACAGTATATTTTATGTCATGTATTTGATACTGAAACTCCTGTAGCTCCCTGCTGCCTCTCCTTTCTACCTTTCCATAGAAAATATCTTGGCTGTCCCAGCAGCAGAAGAGAGAAGCTTGGATGTAGCTGGATACTAAACTGATACCTGCCTGATCTGCCCTCAGCTATTCAGAGGGAAAGTTCGGGACCCCTGGCCATTAGATGATTTTTTGTCACATTTTGTCAAATTTAATCAGTTTACAGTAAATTTATCGCCCTCTTGAAATATCACATTCAAAATTCATCAGCTGAAAGAAACTCCATAATATGCTCAGCTGAACTGAATCAAGCTGGGTTTTTGAACTGTAACTTCTGGAGGTAGCTTACACCAGGTTCTGTCCCCCAGCCCTGTCACCCTGGTGTGGAACGTGGGTTTTGTGATTAAGCATGGGCCTGGAGGACTCCAGTTACGTTGTGGGTTTTGGCCCTAAGCAGGATTTATGCTGTGGGGTGGTAGAAGTGGGATTTTGCAGTGCGGGTCCAGGCAGCTGCTGGATCAGGACTACAGATCAGGAAAACAAAGGGTGTTGAATTATTGAAGGAAACATGATTGAAGAGTGGTTTTGGTAGAGGGTTTTTGGTGCTAGCTTACCATATACTTTCTGTTTAGAGAGATGCATTGCAGAGTGCTGTTAGGAATGTAATTTCATGCTGGTATTATTTTCCTCCCGTATCTTCCATCTGCATCACTTACTAAATGCATTTTGAATAATTATATGCCAAAGTCCTATCTGGACTTGACAATTAGGCAGAGATACTGCAGTGGAAACACACAGACAAAAGCATAATTGTAAATAATGGATATTGACTGGATCTGCCAAAAGTTGCAATAAAAAGCCTTGCCTTAGGTCAATTGTTCCTGGCATACGGATGGAAAAAGGAATCCAGCAGTGTGTGTTATAACATGAGCTGCTGTGCATCAGCGTTTGCCAGCCAGCCTTTTTGTCCTTGTTTTTTGACTTCTTATGGAGCTCATATCTATCACAAAGGTAGATACAAGCTTTTGAAAACATTCAGCTCTTCTGCACTGCTTGCTTCTATTGGTTTCCTTTTGTGTTGTATTTTTGTTGGTTTTTTTTTAAATAATGAAGAGTGAGGTAATGGACATAACCAAGCTGACACTTGCTGGTCATTCTTCTCCTGAAAATCAGAGCTTTGTTGTGACTGTTGTTGGTCAGGACTTGTGTGTCACCCAGAAGTGACGCCTGCATAGGTATGGGCCCTCCATCATGGATCTATGGAGTTCTGCAGGGCAGGGACATTTTCCCCTGCGCATCCATAATTCTGTGTGGTCCCACAGCCAGTCCTTTTCCATGACAGCTGCATCCCAGACTGCTCTCAGCTATTTGCTGGGACTGAATTACACTGTGGAATCAGAAATTTTCTAATGAGGAGCTGTCCCGTAATTTCAGCTGGGAATTGGCCTTTGGCTTCTGCTCAGACTCTTGATGTACTCAAAGGAGAACAAAACACGGCAGAGTCTTGCTGGCTGTGCAGCCTGGGCTGTGGATTAAGGCTATCATGAACTACAGGAGGTTTTGCAATTGTTTATGCCAATCCTTGGAGAATAAGTGTGAAATTAAGATCGTGGTCTGATTTATAAATATAATTTCTGTGATGTGTTCCTGTGATGCTGCAGAGCCAATTATAGATAACTATAAATATGCCATTGGGAATCTTTTAAACATTTATTTTAATGCTTTTGGAGGAAGACAGTACTAAGTTTAATAGACTGTGGTGAATTATTGACCGAACAAATTATAACCATGGACTGGAGTATGGTATTGACATTAGAGATTGTACTGTCATCTTTAGGAGTCATTATAGGATTTAATTCAGGGCATGCTGAACTTTGAGATTTGCACTGGAGGAGATATTGACTCCGTAATGTGAGACACATATGTAAACCTGCATGCATAGCAGGTCATTGTTAACATGTCTAACAAAAGCCATAGAGATGTCATAAATTCAAATCAGACTTTTTCCCCCCATCTCTTTATGCTCAGGGAGCCCTACATACAGATGTAGAAAGGTCTGTGGTGAGTGGCAGTTACTGCTGGAGAAATACATCCATTTTCCTCTCAGGTATAAGATGCAAGTTTTGGTTTGGTTTCTTTTTCCTTTTTTAATAACCTTAAGCATTCTGGAAACTAATTTTGGGATTGAAAGAGAAGAGAAACAGGGACTTGCTCCATGCACATCTAAAGGGAGAAGTTATGATTCTGCACAGGGCACATTTTATCACCAACTGGGGGTTAGTTCCTGGACTTGTAAAGCAGCAAAAGGTGCAGGATGTCTCTTTCCCTGTCCTCTGAAGCTTCCCAAAGGCTCGTGGCACTGCAGGGAGTCCCAGCAGGAATGAACCACAGAGCCAAATGCAGGCACTCGGCGTGTGCAGCCAACAGCATCTGCACTTCCCTTCTCCACACAGCGGGGTTTTGTACAGGACAGTCAGGAGGAATCCCTGCATCCGGTCCTGAAGGGACACCCGCTCTGCAGCAGCTGCCAGAGGCACAAAACACTCTGGGACAGTCCTGAGGAGCATTTCTGTATTCCAGGGAAACTTCAGGAGGGTTTATGTACCCAAAGTAAATGTTAACTCTCTGGCTATTTCCAAAGTTTCCTTTATAAATCCGTTTTGGAAATGGGTTTTCTTTGTTTCTTCATAGTGTCTGGTGTTTAGTTTGCCTTGGGTTCTGATGGAGCGTGGAACCCCTTCAGAAACCAAATCAATCAGACAGTAGTGGACATTGAGGTCTATTTCCTACATTGCTGATGTTTCATTGGGATTTATTGCTGGGGGAAAGGACAACGTACAGATTCCTGTCCCTGTGTATCAAGTGCAGAAGAAACAAATGTCTCCAATATTTCTGAAGTGAACAGAGTCGATATGCCCAGCCTGCCTCTTTAATTATGGATTTTGGAGGGGGAGAAACTATGTGCCTTCAATGGAATAGTAATAGTACGTTATTTAGGCTTCTAGCTGATAATGGGCCATTCTAACTCTTCTGAGAATCAGAGGTGAGCAATTATTTATGAGATGATCAAATGTGGATTCTATATCCGGGGCAATAAAAGTCGAGATGGGTTGATTTATTTGGTGAAGGTTGGATGTGCTGCTCAAATATTGATAAGATCTTCCTGAAGCACAAATGAGTCTCTTAAACTCATAACAAAAGTTACACGAAATAGTGGAAGAGGTATTAAAATACCATTCCTTTTGGTGCTTTCCCACTGCCTGAATGATCTGTATTCCTCTGTCAGGGCTGTAATGACAGGGACACTCAGGATTGTGGCTGCCGAGTTCTCCCATCTTGGGCACGTACTTGTTCAAGAAATTAATCTCGTGTTCAGTCTGGTTTGAGACTGTATCTTAATTTGTTTTGCTGCTGCAATAATTGGCTAAGGTTTGTTTATCCATAAGGGTAATTTCAAGTTTAATATAAAACCCCATCTCCTTCATATTTTCAATTGGTCATGTTATTCTGTTCTCCTTTAATTGAAGTGGTAAACAACAATCCTTTTGACAGGTTGAGGCTACTGAGAGAGACTGAGCTTCTACCAGCCGAAATAAAAATTTATTTTAAAGAACAGATATACGCAGTTAGTATTTAAGAGACTTTTCTATACAGAAAAAGGTAAATTTAGATTTGGGCTGTCAGTAAAGCCAGATTTTCTGACAAAGCTGTTTCTGCAATTTTTTCATGAATGGAAAATTGTATTTGCTGTGGGAAAGGAAGTGAGAATGCCATTACATTATATTATACCCACATTTCTAAAGCTGTTGATACACAGATTAGTGTTTTGAATCAGGTTTGGAAGGTCCTGGAGATAATCCAGACTAAAAAAGAAGTATAAAATATTACATCATGTGTCAGAGGGAGCATTTTCTTTGTAACAGAAGAGGCAAGTTTTGTAACAGGAATCAAGGTGTGGAAGAAAGTGTCACAAGTCCCTGTGTTTATTTGCTTGTTTTTGAGAGAATTGCAAAGTTTCTGAGAGTTTGCCCATTATTAAGTAGAGCATGTTCATTGTTGACCCTTCCATGAGATGCTTTGTGGGTTTTCATATAAAACATCCTGCAAAAAATAGTGAAGGTGGTGAACTGTGATTGTGACTTATAAATAGAATTCGCTTATCCTGGGGAAGGATAATGAGAATCCTTATAATGAGAGTCTGGTTTAACTGGATAAAGTATTTTTTATTGCATACCCAGACCAGGAGATACGTGCCTAAAAGCTTGTGTGTCCCTCTACACATCCCAACCTATGTTTAATCCTGTAATTCTCATACAGGACCTTGGACTTGCAAACAGTAGGAGGAAAAAAAATCACCAAGTAGAACCCTAAATATCATAATTGTCATTTTAAGCCTGCAAGGGTTGACCACAAAACACACAGACATGACCTTCTAGAAAATTCCTGTTTATTTGCTCTCTCCCCCACCATGTGGCTTTCACAGGGTTTAGCTGTCACCCAGGTTCTAATTTTGAGTGTCTTGTGTCATCACCCCTTCTGTCCTGACTTACAGCCAGCCCAGCTGCGTGTTGTGGGAAGGATTTTTGAGGGTGACAAGCTGCAGTTAAATTCTTATCAGTAAATTTCTGATCTGATGTGTCCATGGACTAAAATCGCAGTTGATGATGCCACTCACCCCAGCTTCTACCAAAGTGCTGTTCTCCTTGTTCTCCTAAATAGATTTTCTCATTGTTGCTTTTTAAACCATCATTTTTCTGGGAGACGGGAAAAAAAGGTTGTTTTTCTAATTTTCCTTTGTTTACTTTCCATAACTTGAAAAGTCTCTTTGAAGATGATGACAAAAATAGCTGTTTCTCAATCTACGTAATGGAAAAATCATTCCTTTTTCTGAGCATGTGAGCCTTTTTTTCCCCCAACTATCATGCTTTTTATTCAATAATAGCACTTTTTGGTGTTATTCTGGAGGCAGCCTAGCCTGCTTTAAAAAAAATACTAAACCATGCCCTTGATTCTTAACAATAATTTCATTACACGTGAAATTTTATTTAGAAAGAAACGAGACACTTGTTAAGACATTACTTAAAGGTGCAAGCTTAACCACTTAGATATTATGAAAGGCTAGATTAAACATTTAATTTCCCTTATGCATTTTGAGAATTACAGCATGCATATATATATATTCTGTTTTTTAAAGTTCATTATGTGTGAAAGGAGATGTTTCATTAGCTTGTCCAAACTTAGCTGTATTTTTACAGGTGTGGTAGTGACAACCTTACTGACTGTTGAAATCCAAAGGTATTTTTCCAAGCAGGAAGGTATCAGATCTTCCCACATACGAGAGGTAGTTGGTATTTTAGAGCATGCATGAAACATTTCCCAAAGCATTTTTGACTCTCATTCATCTCTTTCATTAGGATGTGCCGTATTTCAGAAATTGCAGCTTCATTTGAGGAAATTAGTGAAATCACCTTGGCTGCTACATTAAGAATAATAACCACCAACCCACCCCACCCCAGGCAGTCATCCAGCAGGATTATTTCATGCTGAGTGGTTCAAGTCTGGAAAAGAAATGCAGAGCTGATATCCAGCTCGTGTCAGGGCGAGCGCTGGAGAAGCGAGACGATTTTGCCGACAATATGAGATAGAAATGGATTCAAATCAGTGTGTCTGGGTGTTAAATGCCCTTCAGGCTTGCAGGTTGCTTCTGCTGTCAAAAATGGCCTTGAGGTTTTTCAAACTTGTGCATCATAGAGACTTGGGAGACCTGCAAAGTATTTGGGTCCTCTCCTTGTTTTGCATTTCCCTGCCAGGATTGAGTCCTTTGATGCTTTCTTCAAGTTGTGGTTCAGTCACCGTCAAGAACATGAACTTTCCTTTGCAAAGTCAAGAAGTCTTGGTGTGCTGCTGCTGGGGGAAAGGTACTTGGAATAGTGATGCTCCAGAGAACAGAACTGAGAACATTTCTGGGGGAGAAAACAGCAACTGCAGTCACACGAGCTGCTAAATAAGGAAACATCATTAAACAACAGGGCTAACCTTGGGTTTGCTGCCGTGCTTTTAGTTCCACATAGAAGGAGAAAATATAAACAGGAAAGAGCCAGAGTGCCCTGACAGGAAGGAAAAATATCTTCTTGTATCTATGCTGCCAAGAAGACAGTTAACAAAAAAATTCCCACTTTGAAACAGTCCCAAAGTGTTGGATTCAGGCAAGGAATAAAATGCTAAGTTCAGAGTGTGCTGGTGTAATGCTGAACACAGCCAACTACTGGCACACTTCAGGTGTAGGCTGAAGTGAGTCCCTGTTAAGAAAAGTGTGTTCTTCAGCTTGATGAAACATAAGAAGAGCTAATCATCCTTCTTTACAGGTTTTTTTGCTGAATTACAACTTAGTTCTGTTTTGTGTATGTGCCTTTGATGCTCAGAGCAGCTGGCTCCTGCAGGACAGAGTAGCTGGTAATTGAGGCTTGAGTGTGATGCAGGGCAAAATATTTTGGGAAACATGGCTTGGCAAGAATTCAAGGTCTTCCAACAAGTTGCCATTGACTTATCTCTGTTGTGTTTGCAGAATGACCTGTATTTCCTCATTCAGTGTAAATTCCAATTTCAGGCACAGCTGCCAAGACTAAAAGAATCTGAGGCATGTGCATGCATATACTTCAATAAAAATAATTTCCCAGCTCTATCTAGAGATTTATAAAATAACGGTGAAGAATATTATGCATTCAGATTAATAGCAGATGAATGTAAATTAAATCTGTAGAGATTCACCCACTGATTCTGATCTGGGGATTTTTTTTCTTTGATTTTTAAGATGCACTTATCCATAAACCCTGAGAGCGTGCAAAATAATAATGATTAGAAACTTGTAAAGAATAAATTCACAAGAAATTCTTACTCCCCTCTAATTAATTTCCTAATAAACACTGAACAAATAACTGTTTTAAACTCACTCATATTTACAAGGTGTAAGCAGCAAATGGAGGTAATAAGGAAAAAACATTTTCTGTGCTCCGTTTATGTGTATTGCGTAGTGCATGTATTAGTATTCAGAAACACATCTCAAACCCCTTTCTAAAAGTGATTTTTGCTTTCAATATCTGAAGAAAAATAGTCCTAATTTTGCCCGCACTTATTAGTATACATATAACTCAGTTCTTATTTCTTTCTAGATTGAATAGCTCCTCTTCCTCTCAGCTGATTATACAATGCCTGTATTTATAGACAATTATCATCCCCCTCTTAGCTGTTTGGTGGAAGCCAAGCTCTCTGAGTCTCCTCTAACAAGAGCCTCTTCTGGGTTCTGTGATTGCTTCTGGAACCTTCTTTGTAGCTCCTTCAGGTTAAATTCACCTCAGAGTACTGGTGACCAGAGTTTGGGATGATGACTTGGCAGTTCCAACGCATGTCATTAATCAAAATTCACACAAGAGATGATGTTCAAAGTTTCCTCTGCCAAGAAAAAAGAAAAATTAGCAACTTAGGTATGATCTGGCCAGCAAACTCATGCTATCCCTTATTTTTTTGTTTTAGCTTCATGTGACGTGTACTCCTTCCATCATCTCATCCAAAGCTTTGCCTATCAGACTAATGTACGTGGAGCTGCTGAGATTATTTCTCCTCCCTTTTCCAAAACTGTAGATGACTTAAGTTTTTTCCAGTCTCCAGGTTTTGCAGGTTTTCAGCTGTTGTTGTTAGTGCTCAAGCAGCATGTTATAGCTGGAGTCTCCAGTTGGAATTGTGCCTGGACTGTGGATTTTCCAGTTAAGTAACACATGCCAGGGCTGGAGCTAGAGGAGTTGGCAGAGATGCACATTCTGCTTCCATACAGTTTTCAGTTGATTCTCTTTATCCAGGCATGGAAGTAGGACATGGATTGCTGTGTTTGTGCCTCAACATTAGAACTCCCTGCATTATGTGGGGAGCAGAGAAACTCCAAGGTTCTAATCTTCCAACTGTGTTAAATTTAGATCTGTAAAAAGCATTTATTGTTTTAATATAGACAAGCCAAAAGGTCTGTGGTGTTGACATGAATGTGCAGTCACAAAACCCAACTAGTCAGAAGGAGAACTAATTCCAGAGCACTGGAGTTCTGCAAAAAACACCCTCACCTGCTGAAGTAGCTTCTCAAATCACACAGCCAGAGCCATTAATTTGTTGATATATGTTTGTATGACTCCAATTTATGCTGCATGCATCAAAAAAGGGCTTTTCTAAGAGTTCAGAAGCCTTCAATCTCATTCAGTCTTGGAAAAATCTTTTGTTGATGGACAGATTTTCCTAAGGTGTGGTAGAGCAGGAATTGTACATTGTTTTTCCATATGAGACGTAAGTCTCTGCTCCTGCTGTTCACTTGATGGGGCATTCTGTTGAAAATAATACATTTTACTTGCTTTGAAGGAAAAAACATAATCTCTGTGTAGTCTGCGGTCCCCTGTCAGTGGGAAATAATGGCATGAGAACATCACCCCCAAAAAATGATAGATTCCTTCTTGGGCAGGGATTCTAATCATCATAAACATACGTGTTTGAGTTGGGATTTGAAAGGAAAAGTTTCTTAATGGAAATATTGGGCGTTTTGTTGTTTTTTAATATACTGCTTAAACTCTAATTCACTACTCTTTTTGTGACTCTAAGGTTACGAATTGCCGGGTTTTTCTCAGTTATGTGAATAAAAATCAGTCAAGTACCATTTATGAAGGCAGCATTATAAGGTGCTTTTGTATTTTCTTCTGGAGCAGGTCCTCCCCCAGTTCTTGTCATTTTTGAATATGGCTGCACTTCATGAATTCTCCTTCTGCTCCTGGTTTTCCCTGTTTGTGTGAGTGGGATGTGCAGTGGTACAAGAGCAATTTTAGCAGATCCAACCCATTCCAACCAGGTACATTCAAGGTGTTCCTGTCCATACAGTTCCCACTGCCAGCTGCAACAAATCCAAGTTGTTTGGATGAGAAACTTCTGGATTTGAGTGTTCTTGTGGTGGAGCTTTCCTGGAAAGGGAGAGCACTGGCCAAGGCAGCAGTAGGAAAAGGAGACACCATGTTAATGGCTGTGGGATTAAGATTGGGAGGTACTTCTCCACATTTGCGTTGTTTTCCTCTGTCCTGCTGGGAGATCACTTCACAAAGCCATTGCTCCTTTCATTCACTGATTGTCTTGTGTGTTTAGGCTGTAAGATAAAGGATTGAGGCTCATTTTTTGGAGTATGTACTGACACTGGCTGTCTTTTAAATACCAAGCTGAGTTTATACCCTATCAACACTGGTGACTTTAGGCTTGAGCTGTAGCCTCAGTTGGCTGAGACTGATGAATAGCTGAAGTCTTACCTGGTATGGAAATCTTCTCTTTTTCCAGAGCACTACTTCTAACACCTGGGATGATGGCTGATCATAGCACATCAGGTCTTCCTTGTGGCTTTTGTAATTTCTGATGGTCATTTTGCTGGAGGGAAGGCAGGCAGCAAAAATTTACTGTGTTCTTCTGTTTCCTGTTTCTTTGCACTGAGATTTGTATTGTTAAATCTCTGTGCCTGTTTCTAGGCTGCTCAGCCACAGCCTCTGTAAATCCAAGTAAATGAAATTTTCCTTTAATGAAGCAGCAAAGAACTCTATGCATAGCTGCAGAAGAATTGTTTCGCTTTCATTATTAAAAGGGCACTTAGCATGAAAATTCCCTCTCATTTTTGTCCTAATAGCTCAATGTTTTATGCTTTATATAAACCACGGATCATTTTCCCTGTACTAGAAAATATTGCTGTTCTTACAACTCCAGGGATACATTGAGAGTCTCTGTTATTAACACAGCCAAAACTTTTCAGTTTGGGGCTTATTTTTACATAGGAATGCTTCCTTTAAGGGCCTTGCAGGAGGAATGTCATGCTACTCTCCTTGGAGGTCCTTCCTCAAGTGCCAGGAAACATTTTGAGGTGTTTACAACTCATTCCCAGAACAGCTGAGTCAAATAATAAATGCTGGTTCTTGCCTTGAAGTCCCCCAACTCTTCTTGAATTAAGAATTAGTGACCACCCAATAAAGTTTAACACAAGTTCAAATTTATCGATAATACGTTTTGGGTAGTAAGAAATCTCATTCTGTTCAAGTGATTTTTTGAAAGATTTCTATTCCCTGTAATATCAAGCCCCATGGTTCTGCCAATTGTTCAGACATGCTAGTCCAGACCGAGGGAACCATGTGGTCAAAGCAGGGTTTAAACCCATCCCTTCTTGTTTTCCAAGCTGCTGCTCTGTGTAAGATAAGCACATCTCCCTGCCTCGGGGGACATCCCTTGTCACCACAGGTAACAGAACAAATGGCAGCAATGCCTCCCCAGCTCCATGGGGAGCTGTAGTGCTGCTGATGACAAACAGTCCCCTCTTCTGGACCTTCCTCTCTGGGGGTTTGGAAATTCCCCTGAGTGTGGTGAAACGTGCCCGGCCTCGTGCTCAGAATGGGCCTGACGTGGATGAGGCTGCCGTGATTTTCTGCCCGTGCTCATTGGCCAGAAAGGAAAAGCTTGAAAATAAGGGATTTTAAGTGGAGTAGTGGAGGCAGCAGAGTGTTTGCTGTGCTTCCCCTCGTGAACAGCTGCGCCTCTCGCACAAATTTTCATTTCATGTGCCAGGGTGGTGGATTTGTTTTGGGCTTTGGATTTTGTAACAGATGTTTAGAACTCAGAGAATTCAAAAGCCACTTTAACCAAGTTAAAATTTTGTGTGTTTAATTGACCCTTGAAACGTCAGTGGCTACTCTAGGAGTAAGAACCTTTGTTCCATCACTTGCTGCTGCTTTATCCATTACATGCTAGGAGCTAGAAGGAGGTCTGATTGCTTTGGGCAGGTTGGCGAGTTTAGCATTAATAATATTTTTAGTATTTTTCCTTGAGGAGAGCATGTGGGAAGGTAACAAATTACTTTGAACTTGGGAAGGACAACTGTGCAGCAAAAGACTTTGCTGTTGTTGAGGAGTGTTCTCCTGTTGATTTGAGGTGTACGTGCTGCTCTGCTGCTGCCTTATTGACACAGCCCATAATTTTGATGCCCAGTAATTGAATTGTGTGCTGCCAGGAGGAAGCATGGAGACAGCTTCTTCAGGGACTGTCTCTCTCTAGTGGGATGCAGCTTATGAATTATATAATGGGACTTTTGGGGAAGCACAGCACTACCTTAGCACAGCTCCAATTACAGTCATTGACAACCTTGCTGTTCCTACTTGTAGCTGTCGGTGCAGGTTTCTCTTAAATCAGTCTCACCAGTCCTCCACGGTTTTCCTTTGGGATGAGGAGACAAATTGCCATGTTTCATTCAATTTATTCTTAATGATAATAAGGAAAAAATAGATATGTTCTGAACAGGGGAATGATCCATGACATTCCCTAGCTCTGCAAGCACCCTTGTGGAACTGGCTCTAAATATCCACTCTCACATGGAGAATTTCATCTGAGTGTGGCTGATGGATCACTGTCAACATCCCTGAAACCTGAGTGATGCGTATTCCATAAATGGTTGTAAATTGATGAGTTTCCATATGTGTTTACTCTGGACTTAGAGCCTAAGGTAGTTCTTTAGCACAGCTTGCAATTCTTCATAACTTGCAAGTTCTTCACAGAAGGGGTGATTGGAATTGGAATGGGCTGCCCAGGGAGGTGGTGGAGTCACCATCCCTGCAGGCACTTAAAGAAAGAATGGATATAACACTTGGTGCCATGGTGGTATTCGGTCAAAGGTTGGACTCAGTGGTCTCAGAGGTCTTTTCCAACCTAAATGATTCTGTGATTCTGTCATTGTTCCTCATTAGATTCAGGTGCTGTTCATAAAATTTTCTTTCTGACATGTTGTTAGGACATGTGGTCATGTGGTTTTATTTAAAAGAACATTTTTTAAATGCTGAATAAAAACAAATACGGCACAGAACTGCATACGTTTTTTCTTCCCGAGATATTCAGTGTTCAGAGAATGATAAAACAGAGACTTTCAGTATTAAAGTACATTTTATTTTGATTAGCTATTCCCACTAGAAAGTGTTGTTTGACTCTGTCTGAAGCTTGTTTCAGCAAATTGGCTTTACCCCTTTGAAAACTTTGACCAGATGTTGCCATCCAGTAGCACTAAATGGTGCTTGTTTAGAACTGGCTTAGTTTTCCAAAGTTTATTTTGCTAGCAGCAGTGTGTCAAGCAAACTTTGAAGGCACTCTTGTATTTTCCAGTAGACTGACTGGTAATATTTAGAAGAATTAGATAAGCTTTCAGGCACACAATTTCTTCTTCAGATTTGAAACTGTGAAGCCACAGGTTTTCCAGCTAAGTGGAAAATGAATTTACAGAGTTTAATTGGTTAGACCTTCTCCCTAAGTGGCACTGGCTGGGAGCTGTGCCATACATTGGGAAAAAAGAACATCCAAGCAGAAGGGACGTGAAAACAGAGGCTGAACAGTTGAGATCAGAGCAATACACGACTCCTCAGCCATGAGGCTTGCAGAAGAGTGGAATTATTTTTGTTAGGGATGTCTATAAAGCAATTGGCTCTCTGGACTAACCTTTGCAGCTGTTGCAATGCACACCTGCCCTTGCTGGGTCTCCTTGACACATTTTTTGGAGGTTCTGGAGTTGATCCTGCTCTCAGCCTGCCCTGCTGCTGCTGGCTCTCCAGGAGAGCTCTCCAGTGGTGTCCAGGAGGATTCCTGCTTTGTGTAGCTGGGGTTATGTCACAAGCACGTTCCCAAGGCACCGTGACTCAGTTGGCATCATTTTGGGCAGTTTAAAATAGAAGTGAGCCAGATCCTCAGCTGGTATAAATTGGTGTTATTATATTAAATTCAGATGGGCCTAATTACAAGTGCTCAAGCAGACACTGAGGATTGCACAATCCATTGCTTTTGTGAGTGTGTGCTCACCCATAAAAGTGAGATTGCACAATGCAGCCCTCTCTGAATGCATCTCTGTCTCGGCTGCTAATTGAAAACAAACGTGGTAGGATTAATAATTCACTGCTTGGAATTTTTGTATTATGAATGACTGGAGGGATCTACCACTGGCCTTAAGAGATGTTACTCTGTTGCAGGATTAAGTCCCAGCAGCAATGGCTGGAGGTCTCTGAACAGGGAAAAGTTGGACTTGCACAGGATTTGGAGTTTTTCTTTCCCTCCCAGGTGCTATGACTTGTATGCCCCCTGCAACACAGAGTGCATTTTCTAAGCCTGGATGGAGGAAGTCAGTAACAAAGCTTCCATTTGTTTCGGTGGAAGAGGGCTTGGGCTGTTTTGCTGCACAGGAAATGGGGCATTTTGTTGGCTACTGCTGAAGTGTGTTTTCCCTTTACAAAAGTCCCCCCACGTTTTGCAAAAGGGAAATAGGAAATTGTATTTCCTCTGACTTGCAAGGAAGTTGATCTCTGCCCTCTTAATTAGTTGTTTAAAAGATGAAAGCAACTGCCTGGGGTGAGGGAATTCCAGGAGGATTTTCTGAACCAAAGTACCAAGAAATGGCCCATTATGAATTTTGATTTATCCAGGCCCCATTGAACTGCCGCCTGCAGAGGCACTTCAATGGATGCAGGTCCTGCTCTCATCTACTTAGATTAAATGATGTTGTCACATAGGGATATAAAGGATTCTGGGGATAGGATTACAAACCCTGTGTTCTCTGCCAGAGAGGTAACAGGGCGGGAAGGCCGTGAGGTGCATGTTTGGAGATCAGCCTTTCCTACAGCTCTGGCAGCTGGGCTGAGCCAAACAGCCCCACAAAACTCCACTTTTCCCTTACTCTGAGTGCCTTTGCCAGTTCTTGGGTCCTCAGGTGGTCACATTTCTGTACGTGGCTTGGTGGCATGCAAGCAGCTGGAAAACAGTAGTCAAAACTCCAAACCAACCCTATGCTTGCTCATCCTCCTCCATCTGGGAGGATCCAGACCTGGGCAGGGTTGTTCAGGTCCTTGGGAGTGCTGGTCATTGCCTTTTCCTTTTTGTGTCTCTCTTTCATGTGTGTTATTCTGCTGAAAAGGGTGTTTTAGTGTTTGTGTTACAGGAGGTCTAGTTGCACTTTCATAAGTGGCTAAATTACTAATTCTGTTTGTTGTTCTTCTCTTTTTTAAAAAACCTAAATACCAGACAAATAAAAAAAAGCTTTTGAAATTCACTCTGTGTGGCTCAGCATCTCTGTGTAAGATCCATTTTACTTCAGCATATTTAATTTCCCTCATGTGTTTGCTGTTAAAGCCATTATTTTTAGTGCTTGTTAGTCCTTTCAGTTGGGGAAATCTGATTTTTATGACGTGATCTGCATGTGCCTGGAGCTTCTGTGGAACATTTCACCATAGGCTTGAGACCACTTTGAGGTGTGGGTATTATTTGGTGTTGTAAATGTCCACCTCAGTTCTTGCTCTGAGTGTGGTAAACTCATATGTAGCTCTGCCATATTCCATTGTTTTCATTCCTGCCAGGATCTTAATGGCCACATGGATGAACTCAAAATTAAAAGGACTCGAAGCCCTCCAGTGCACTTAATTGTAAATTGTTTTTATTTAAAGTTACACCTGTGCTGTCAAAAGAGTGCTTGTGCCCTGAGTATTGGTGGAGTTTGGGTTATTTCCGCCTTTATCACCCTGCCAGTGCTTCTTTCTAATCTCTGTAAGTTTTGATACCGTTGTCCTCCTTCAGACAAATGAGAGCACTTGCAAGTGCAAGTTTCCTCTGAACAGGCTCCATGAAGAGGGGGAAAAGTGCTCATGGAGTTCAGAAAGTACTAGAACAGAAGGGAATTGAGATTGCTGGGGGGACAGAGGGAAATACGATGAATGTACAGTCACATGAAAATTTGTTGGTAAAGCTGAGCAGGAGTGGGTTCCTTAAACTGAAAACCAAATCAGGATCCCAATTAACCCTTGGCAAAAGAACTTGTCCATCAATGTATTTTTTTTTTTATTTTTTCCTTGGAATTGAGAAGAAAAGGAGTAGTGTCCTTGTCCAGCACAAAGATTTCGAGTTCCCTGCACAGCATTTGCAGTTACTACTCTGGAGGGCTGAAATGCTTGGATGTGGTGTGGCTCTCCCTGAAGTGTAGTCACACTCCTGCTGTAGTATTTCAGATGGCTGCTGGCAGCTGGGAATCACACTGCTCCAGCATCCATCCTCTTTCTAAATGCTCAGATCAAGGAAAGGGATTCTTCACGTTACTTGTGTGTAGGGGAGGGCAAGAATTTGCCCAACAGAAGCTGTCATGATGTGCCAGCTTTGTTGTATAACCCATAACTCAAGAGTAGCACACAAGCTACGAAATGCCTGTTAAAAAGTGCATGTGTTTTACTGAGCAGCAGTCACTAAAATTGTTGAACCTTGTTATCATTATAGATATAACACTTCTTAGTGTTTATGGGCACTTTTCAAAGAGTCCTGGCAATAATAAAGCAGGTTTTCTATTGCAGAGGCAGGGTTTTGTGTTTGTGACACTGCCTTTTGTCACACTGCGACAAGCATCAAAATGCTAAAAATGTGTTAAAAGAATTAAACCAAAAGCACAGCAGCTGCTATTTAGTGAGCCAGGAAATCAGCTTGACTCTTATGGCTTCTATACAATCTGTATATCCTGGGAGACCTGCACAGTATTGCTGTTGGAATTGCCTGGGCGCACCTGAGCTCTCCCAGAAGCTGATCTCGGTTTGGACAAATAGATGTGGGAAGTGGGACACTGATAACAAGGTTTCTTGAATAATGTAATAATTACTTGTGTTGTAATTTGTCCTTCTAGGAGACTGAGCTGCTGGATATCAGCCTTGTCAAAGATGCCAGATGCGGAAAACATGCCAGAGCTCCCAAGGTAGGAATTCTTGCTGTGTGCTTCCGTGTTACATTGATGACCTAGATAAAAAACGAAAGGGAATTATATGCAAGAAGTGAAAAGAAGGAAATAAGTTCCCTCAGCTAAGAAGAAGTATTTTTCTTTATTTCTGTTGGGAAGTGTTGGGATTGTTGAGCTGTTGTCTTTGGATTCTGTATGTAAAATCCATCTGGAAGCTCTGCTGGCAGCGCACGAGCAAAAATCCTGGTTTGTCAAGGTGTACTTACACAAGTTCTTGGCTTCCCTGATGGCAGGGAGCTGATACTTGTTTGAATCCATGTTGTGTTTTGTGCTGGTGATTTTCCTCTTTCAGTGTCTCCTGAGGCCAAGAAGGAGGATTTTAGGGGTTTTTTTAAACTGCTATCAGAGAGGTCGGGATATCAGCTCCCTTTGGGTTTGCCCTGATGTATATTGTGCACTCATTTACAGTGTCTACACACAGTAGGCTGTAGATACAAGTGCTCTCTGGTGTTTTTGTTTGGGCAGACACAGCACATCAGAGGAAAAACCCAAGCACTCTGCTGTGGAAGCAAGAGAGTGCCTCAGGGAATCCCGGGAGTGATAGGAAAAAATGAAATCTCCCCAGGGGCTGGGAAGTTTGGCCTTGCTGCTGCTTAGCCTTGGTTGAACAGACCAAAAGAATGTTTCTCTTACTCTCATCTTGGGGGAGGAATATTCCTGGGTCTGGATGATCTCTCTTCCTTGCAGCCCTGGGCCCAGGCACGGCTCCTCAGCCCCCTGAGGGCAATTAGGAATGGAAAAGGTTGTTTTTCTGTGCCAGAAAGCAGTTGTAGCTATCTCTGAACAGACTATTCATATTTGCTTTTCAAAGCTCTCCATGTACTGTTGGCAGCATTTTAAAGGCTGAGTTATAATTGAAATGCAATAGAAGTACTTTATGACATCCACGTTAATACCAAATGAGTTCACCATGATTAATGGTTCTACGATGAATAGCAATAAAGTATTAACAATGTCTAGAACATTATTTTAAAACGCTACCCGCTTTACAGAGGACATTCGTATTCTAACAAAATGTTTTTAGCTAAAATTTATGCATAGCTATTGCCTTGGTGACTTTTATTTATTGGGTTACATAAAGGCTTGGTTTTGCTAGAGCACGTTACAGATTTGACAGCAGTGGCATTAAATGAAGGGTAGGAGCAAATCCCGGCCCTCGGGGTTTGGTGAAATGCACCACCTGTGTGAATGAGCTTGCTTTTTCTCATTGATTTGTGTGTGGGCAGCAGCTACACAGCACCTGGGCTGGCTGTTGCTGGCATCTTGTGAATGGTGTGAAATAAAAAGTCGCTTTTGGGGCCGTTTGTGCCAGTTGTGCTCTGATCTGTGGTGTGGGGCTGAGCAGGGGAGCAGCGTTCCAGAGCCCTGTGTGTGCCACTTCCACAGAGGAGCTAAAGCTCAGCTTTAGAAGGCTTGGCTCCAAGTCAGGCAGTAGCAGCTGGGACTGCACAGAGGTTTCCAGTAAAACTCACGGGATTTTGGCTGAAGAGAGAGAGAGCACAGGGAATGGAGGATACTCACCAAAGCTTTTCAGGGGTTCTTTTCCACAGCTTTGATTCCAGGTGGGAACAGCCCCTGGTTTTACTGTAAACCAAGAGACTGAGGTGATTTTCTCTACATCAACCCACCACTCCTCCTCCTGCCTATGGTTTTGTACAATTTTTACTTTAGGGGACTTCTGCCAGTTTATGCAAATTTTTTAATCTATTTCCAGAATTCTAAGAGTAGATTTCACCCATGGGTTGTCATTAAAAACTTAACTTAATGGGAATCTTTAAACCTCATTTGGTGTATTTCTGATCTACTGCTGCTTTCTGATAGAAATAAGTGTCTTTTTTAAATAAACCTTGACTTCCCCATTAAATAAAAAAGAGTAATTCTTTTTTATTTTTATGGTAAGCTAAGTTTCAGTGTCATTAGCTTCACCCACATTAAGCTACCAGAATTGTGAGGTGTGCTGCTACACAAGACTGCCAGCAAGAAATGATTTTAGAGGGCTTGAGGCAGTCCTGGTTTCCAAAACTCAGTCTGTTCTCATGCTGCATTAGGTGCACTGCCATGAATATTCTTCATTTCTGAAAAAGGACTGAGAAGCACAAAGGGTTTTACTGTTTCTCTTTTTTTGGTTGATAACTGAGTTTTCATAGTATTTTTCCTTAAGTCCAGTCCCTGTATTTCGAGATTGTTCTTGCGTATTTTTTGCATCTTCCTGGGTTTCTCATCCAGCTGCTCTTGTTGCCTTCTCCATTCTCTTAATGTTTATCCTCAAAAGTTCCCTTGAAGGCGCAGAAGTGCAGCTCTCACCCTGCAGTCCTCACATTAATGTAGCACCAGCAATGAGCTGAGAACACATTTTTGGGTTCTGTAATGAATCTGTGGCTGCCCCTGAGCAGTGCTGTTGCCACGTGGGCAGGAACTTGGGTTTCTAATGATGTAGAAGGGAGTTTTTAGTGGGTACCAGAGCACCTGATACTTAGGAGATGAAAAGCAATCTACTCCAATGACCCTGAGATCCTGAGAAGCTCCAGCATCGCCTTCTTTTTGCACATTGTCAGGGATGGCTCCTTCTGTCTTCAGCTGCTATTTTCAGAAATGGTAACAGTTTTCCATCTCAATGCAATATACATGCAAAGGCTGATTCCTTGGTAGAAAGGCAAAATCTCAGGCAGCACAGAGCACTGCAGCAGAGCTCTACATGAGAAGAAAAATGAAAGTCATGTTCTGAAGAGAACAAGAAAAGACATATTCATTGTGTATGTTAGGAAAAAGTGCCTCCATTCAAAGTAAAATTGATAAAGAAGTGAGGGAATTATAAAGTGATTATAAGGACTTGGGTTTTTTAGTTTGTATTAGAATCAGGTAGGAAAGGGAGTGAGAGGAATTTTGGGAACAGGAGAAAATCATTGGCTGTGATGAAGCAATGTTTTACTTCCCGTTATTTGTATATTACTTGGTAATACTCTCTCAAGCTTTGGTTTTATGCGCAGACTGAGACATCTTTTCCCTTGTAAAGTTCAGTGATGAGGTCTGCAAAATAAAATAACACAAAATGAGCTTTTGTACAAGGAGGTATAGGAATAGCTATGAATATTCACATGCCTTTTGGAAATCATAGAAGTACCTCTCAAAAGAGTGTCTGTGCTCTTTAAAGGGAGCCGTAGCTAAAAATGTCAGGCATCAATAAGTACTGAGAAATGAATGGTCAGGTGGTGAAAATTTGGCAGCTGCAAACATGCTCACAGGACTAGGGAAGTCACACTTTTTACCATCTTGTATTTATTTTAGCCAATAACAGTTTCTATGGAAACTAAAATCTTAAGCAACTATATGTGTTTTTACTAGCGAGAAGAAATATCAGGATTAGTTGACAGAGAGAAGGAAATAACCCCATGGTAAATGCTCATATTGAAAACTTCTGATGCATTTGATCAGTCTGTTTTCCCTCAGCATCCTGTTTTCCCTCATAAATCATTCAGCAGGAAATGAATTTCTTTAAATAACATATACTGTGAAACCTGTAGGAGATGAAATTGTGAATGATAGAATCACTCTCATGCCAAGATGTGTTTAGAGAGTAATCCCCAATTTTAAAAAAATCTCGTGGCTCCCCCGCCCCAAGTTTTCTCACTTCAACAAGCAAGCTGTACAGAGAAAAATAATTCAGATGTTTGAATGTCAGAAATTTGCCAAGACCCCAACTACTGTTTTACTATCAGCACCAGCTTCTCTATATTTGGTGGCTTTTCTTGAAATGCTTGAGTGAGATGATTTTGGACCTATCTCAGTTGTAAGCCAAAAGCTGCTGTGGAAGGTTTGCTGGCTTCTAACACATCTATAGAGGAAAAGCAGCATTTCCTGAACTAGGTGGGCTCAGGAACTAAAAGGAAAACTAGCAAGGAAAGTCTAAGTAATTATTTAACTGAAAATCAGGTGATTCTGGATCAGGGGAATAGGGATGTGCAAGCCTATTTGAATTGTCAGAGCTCTCTGGACTGCAGTGTTTGCCCCTGCTGCTGTGCACTCCATGGCAGTGACTGAGAGCCAGTAGGACTGACAGTCTGTGCAGGGACATCTCTGCTGTGTTTAGTAGCACCCTGATTAGACTGCCTGTGGGAAATGGGAGATTTATTGGTTTTTTTTCTTTCTGTGCACTTTTCCATTCCCTGGAAAAGCCAGCCTTGTCCATGGATGGCACAGGCCAGCAGCACACCTGCTGCCCTTTGCAGCTCTGCCCATCTCCAACACTGCTGTTGCTGTTATTTTTGTCTGCTCATATAAATGCACGCTGCTTTCCCTTCGACAACCTTGATGCTAAATTAGAAAATGTAAATTATGCCCGAGCAATGTTCTATTTCTGCCAAAAAGAAATAAAAATGGAATGTGCATGCAGCTCACCTTCTTCCCACTCACCTTGGGGATAGCAGCAACAGCCACAAACATCCGCCCCAAATGTGTTTGTTCTTTTACGTAACTGCTTTTTTTTTCTCTTCGTAATGATGAGTGAGTTCCATAAACACTTTGTCTAGGTTGAGTTTTACTTTATTAAGGAAAGTTGAGATGAATTTCTTTGTGTGATATTTGGCCGGTGCTCACGCAGAAATGAAAGCTGTTTAAATGCTGCCAGGAGTGAGGGGGCTTTTCCTTGGACCCTCCACTGGCCCAAATTGGTGACTTTATTCACAGCCTCTGATGCTTGGGGAACAGGGACCTTTTCAGCAGCGTGTCCTTCACTGTGTAACTTAGCTCTGTCTGGACAGCCTGTTGAAATCACTATTTACTAACATTCAGGGCATGGCAGAAAGCACAGGTTTTTTCCAAGGCTTTCACTGTAAATCATTGCCAGAAAGATTTAATTTATGTTTTTCCCCCCTGCTTGGTGACTGTTTCAGTTAGCTTTCTGAGCTAGTTGGTTTTATACTTTTCTTTGTGGTATTTATAAAGCCTGTATCTACATTTTGTTTGACAAAGTTCACTGTGCAAAGCCTGCAATAAGAAATTCCATATTTTACGAAGCACAGAGGCATCTTACATCTGTGATTTTAAAACTTGACATTTAAATTTGAAAAGGTAGATACTGCTCCATTTAATATGTGATATTTGAGTTCCTGAAAACCCCAGAAATTATTGGTAAAGCTGTGCTTTAGATGCTGCTGCTGCTTTTGAATAAACCTGCGTACATGCACACTTTATATTTTTTTCCTTTGCCCCTTTTGCTATGACCAGTGCTGCTGCCAAGTAATCCAGGATAAGGATGTCTTATTCTTGCTTTCATAACTAATGATGTTAATGAGCTGAGGTTGCATGTCCAGCCACGGCAGTCACAAACCCCCACACCCTGTCACTCAAGATAAACCTCACCTAAATCTGACAAATGGCATTTTTGCAGTGGCTGGCACAAAATTTAAAAATTGGTGGGAGGCAATGTTATTTTGGAGGCATTTTTAACGATGCTAAGATGTTGATACTGCCTACCAGTGTTACCTTTTGACTTGCACCAAGATCACAAAGTGTTGGGAAAGCACAGCCCTAGTGCAATACTAATACAAAAACTAATAAATAAAATGTTACTATCCATAAAAATAAGAATGCTTCATTTAGTCTGTCACGAATACTCAGTCTGGAAAGAATTTCAAAATTTTTCACTGGAAAATGTAAAGGTACTCAGTAACTGAACCATGCTAGTCTTTCCTTTGGAGTGATAATCTTCATCTAGAAATACTTCATAAATATTAATGCACGTATTTGAGCAGTAGTGTGGAGAGATCTGTTGGTAGTGCAATACCCTCAAGCTTCAAACGTAGGATCAACAGGCTTAAGTGAAAATGTCACAGCAGATGCATCTCTCTGCAACTGTTTAGAACAAATGATTAAAATTTTCCTGGTTTATTGGAATCCAGCTTGGTGATTTGTCATTACATCCCTTAGCTTGTAAACAGCCGTTTGGAAAAGCTGTCAGGTTTTAATTAGTTGCAAAGGTTTGATATGCTTGTTATCATCTGCATATAAATGGGGATTTGAGGATCTCCTGATGGAGCTGTGAGGCTTTTTGGGCTGTATGTGTCCCAAGGCTTGGCTGTGCCATTGGGACCTTGCAGGGACACAGGTGTCCTGCAAAGAGACCTCAAGGAGTATTACTGGGAAACATTAGGAGTATGAGAGCAGGACCTAAAATTCAGCTACAGGTAAGGGAGTGAATGGGAACAAATGAAAATAGCCAGGGGCCCATGTGAACTACAAAGCAGCAGAAAACTATGGATATCTAGGGTAGTGATATCAGTATATTCATGTTCAATCTGTGGTAGCGTTTTCCCAAAGCATCAAGCAGAGAGGAGACTTGTTTCTTTTGCTTTATCTGCTGTGGATGTGCAAGAAAGTGGGCAAGTGCATCTAAATATCTGTCTGAGATTTTTTTCGTACAGTAGCTTATTTCTGAAACAAAGCAAACACAGCTCCCTTCCTCTTTAATTATAAGTAGGATTATGCTGCCAAGTAAGACTTACAAACAGTTCATTTTTAAATAAGTTCTGGGCAGTATTTGTGTGGTGATAACAAAAAACCTTACAGCTATATTGAGTGTGAGTTGCCTGTCTGTGGCTTTCTCAGCTCTGTCACCTCACAAACTAATCCTAGTTAAATAAACAAAATTATCAGCTGTTGCCACTGGGGAGTTCAGACACTCTGCCACTCCTGGGCTGTTAATGAGCTTTCCACAGGGTTGTTCCTGCAGAATGAATGGCACAGGGAAGCAAAATGGTTTTCTGTAGGCCAGAGCGACAAGAACACTTTCTGAGGGCCAAAAGTTGGCTTAATGCATTTTCCAACCCTCTGTGATTCACAAGAACAAAGTGCAGTGAATTCCTGGTGAAAACTGCTTTGTGTTAAGATTGACACACAGCCATACATGATTGAGGAAGGTTTTCCTCACTGTGGTGGGCATTGTGGATTGACTCTTTCCAAAAAGAAGCATTTTCACAATTTCTACAAACTGGAGTGGAAGTTGCACAGCTGCTCCTCGATGTGGCTGATCTGCACAGAGACAGAATTTGGAGCAATTTTCTGCATCTGGTGGTTCTTTCCTGTGCTTAATAGTATTGGGAGTGTCCAATACCCCTCATAATTTGGCTGTAGATGACAAAAGTCAGGTCTTTGGTGAGAAGGTTGACCTGCAGAGAAAGTCTTGTTTGTGAATGTGTGTATGTGATTCTTGGTGAACAGAAACCATTAGGGGCTGGGTAAGAAAGAAGGTGAATTAAAAATTTCCCAAACTTTGCCACTCTTGAGTGTGAGCTTGCCTTCAAAACCCTCAAGTGTAGGTTGGATTATTAACCTGCCTGAAATGTGAGGAATTTTACAGAAATACAGAAATGTATCAATGCTCCGGGGTTGTGGCGTGTCCCAGAAAGAGCAGGTGCAGAAAAGGATGATTCCATCCTGATCTTACACTAAGGTTCAGGTAACTCTCAGTTTAGTTGGTAGCACAGTCCTGAATGGCCAAACAGCACAGAAAAAAACCTGAGTGTGTGTCTGTAAAGTGCAGCAATCTGTTAAAATGCAGGTTTGCCCTTTTAAAGACATATTCCATATGGTTTAGGTTTGTGAGCTTCTGAGTTACGCTGCTTATCTGGAGGAATTTGGATAAAGCACAATTGTCTTACTATGGAGAAGAAATCCCTTTGGCTGGAAGATTCTTAGCAAGTTCCTGGCTGTGATATCTTGCAGTATCCAGTCGCTTTGTTGTCTTTTAGAATCAGAGTGAACTCAGAAGTGTGATTTAGAATCAGGCCTAGATGGAAGCTGGTATTTTCCCACTCTGTTGTGTACACATGTCTGGGGCTCATTCCCATTAAGGGAGACTGGTTCCCACATACCAGACTTCTAATGATGGTTAATTCTCACAACATCTGTCAAAAGAACATATCTATTCCATATTATTTCCAGGAGGAATCCTAAAACAAGTGCCAGTATAACTTGCAAATACTAACACATCATGATCTTGTTTGAATTCATGAAAGTTATGTTCAATCTTGGTGCTAGGTCAGTGTTCAACATAGTTTACTGCAACTGGTAAATAATTTTTTTAAAAAAATAGTTCAGAGGAAATGAGATCTTTCTGTTGTGTTGAAACGCAGAAAAATCATTATCAACTCAGTCATTTTTATAAGATATTACTGTGATGGAAGGTTCTGGTAGTTCAGGGGAGCTGTGCTGATGGTGGGTCTGACTTGCTATGCATCCCATGTTTATTTTCCCTTTTCTGCAACACATCCAATATTGATAACGCCATAACTGAAATTACACAAAGTTTTTTTTGTTCTTTTTGCTGCTTGGAGTTAACCTCCTTCCTCTGCGATTAATGAAATACATTTAAAATAATTTATATGAGAAATTGTGTGCTGTAGTTGGGAATGTTTAGTGTAAATGGCTTCAAAGGGCTGTTTGCTAATGAAGTGGCAGAAGCAGAACAGCCATGCTAGGTAAGGTCATGGTATAAAGGGGAAACATTAATCTTGGAAATAATGGTTGTAATTTGCATGCTGTTAAAAATGCTTTTAAAAAAGGAGAAAACTGAATTCAGATAAACTAAAGTGTCTGTGTGGATGGTTATCCTCATGTTGAGACAACTAGAAGAAGCTAATGTCTGTGGGGATAGTTGATAGAGCTGTGGGAGCAGATCCCAGCCCTGGCAGGGCAGGAGGACTCTGCTTTGGCTGCTGCAAGAGAGCCAGACGCCCTTCAGGAGTTTAAAGATCAAAGGCAACACAGGAACGTTTTCTGCAGCACATTTTTGGTAAAAAAATCTAAACCTCCAAATGTTTGTTTGGCAGTTTGAGAGGGAAGGCTGATTTAGCCATCCCAGTTAGCCCTGTTTTGCTGAGTTGTGTCTTGATAAGGACAAAGATCCTTTTCTGCCCTTGCTCCCAAAGCTGGCTCTGGGGATCTGCCCACGCTGCTGCTTCCATGCCCAGAAGCCTGGAGCTGCAGCCCAGCAGTTCTCCCCTTCCTTCTCTGTGTTTACACACCCCTCAGACCACACTGATTTTGTAGGAGAGAATGTCACCTTCTGCAGAAATATTTATGTGCTTGGTTAGAGCAGTGGTCAAGTGTTTCCTTACAGCCATGGTCTGTTGCTACATGCAAGGTGCTGGGCAGAGGCAGGAGGAAGGGCAGGACAGGAGCTTGTTTAGGTCTCATGGTGTGTGTGTTTTACAGGTCTACAGGCATGAACGTTGTCAAAACTGCTGTGGGGCTTTGGGTTTGCTTGGCTTTGGATGAAAGAAGTTCTTTTGGAGTTGCTTTCATATTGTCCTTCAGAGTTTCTGTGCAGCGTGGCCCAAAGCTCTGAGGTGCTTTGGGAGCTGACTTCTGATGCTGTAGAGTTTGAATCTGATGAAAGTGTGTTCAACACCAGTTTGGATGGACCTCTGATCAACCTGGTCTGGTGGGAGGATGTCCCTGCCCATGCCAGGGGAACAATATGGCCTTTAAGGCTTCTTCCAACCCAAACCATTCTACAATTCTCTGATGTCCTTGGTTGCAACTCTCGTAACTGTTGTGTTAATCATTGCACCATGTTTGTCCTTGTACAAAAAGTAGCAGCACTTCTGTGTGTTTCAAAGCAACTATTGCTGCTGGAAGTTCTTGTAGGCAACTGAATATGATCTAGCTTGTTTTTAAGACACTTATAAGTTTGTGGCAGTATTTCAGTTGTGGGAAGTGATTTTTTTTTTTTTCAAGGCTATTTTTTTTCATCCTACTGGAGTCAGGAGAGTTTCAAATGGTGGGAGGAGAAGTGGAATTATTTAACTGTTGCCTACATAATTAAAAAGGAGAATTTGAAAGCTGTGCTCAGGTCTCCTCATATTTTTGATGCTGCTTGGCTTTTCCTTTTGGTTTATATTTAAAGTGTTCTCTGAAAGCATAATCACTTGATATTACTAATTTAAATGTTTGCAGGTTACACTTGTAAAGTATGTAATTAAAAGGAACCCTTTACTAGTGTTTTGAGGAATCAGATACCAGCTTGATTGAGAGCATTTAAATGTCCACGTGTTTGAAAGGGAGATACTGTGTTTTCTACTTCAGCTGAAAACTTCTTTGGACAAATTATGAGTGCCAAGGTAAAACTTATCCGTCTGTAAACAAATGTTATGCAATCTCTGTTAGCTTTCTGCCATCTGGCAAAACCCAGTGATTCTCAGACAGTCTTGTGCTCTTCACAGCAGTGCTGAGCTTGGCAACATGGGAAGAGCTGCCCACAGCTGGCAGTGCTGCCAGGGGAGGAGAAGGTGTGGTGGAGAAGCCACAAGTTCTTGTCCTCTGTCTCTGTGTGGACCAAAACAAACCCTTATGCTCAGAGGGGATGGGGGTGTGAGGGTCCCTCCCCTGCTCCCTGGCCAGGTGCCTGGTGCTGGCACTGTGGGCACCTCCCTGTGGCTTTAGGAAATTTCGTATTTGTGAGCTGTTGGGACATTTGGAATCACTTCAGGTCCAATATCTCTGAGCAAACTGAAGTGCTTGTGCCTCTCCACAGCAGGGAGGACTGATGTGAGCAGCCCTAGTGCTCCTATATAGGTTTGCTCAATCCTATTTAAGACTCCATAATAATCAGTATCCACTGTGAACTCCTTTCCTGATGGAAGAGGGAATTGCTTGAGCTGGGATTGCACATCCTATGGAAAGGAAGTGGATTCCTGCCCTGCTTGCCTGCAGAGCCTGATTCATCCAGGCACTTGGCATACGCTC
The DNA here is from genome assembly GCA_013397195.1 of Hylia prasina. NCBI lineage: Eukaryota > Metazoa > Chordata > Aves > Passeriformes > Sylviidae > Hylia > Hylia prasina. The sequence continues at coordinate 1,746,890 of VYXD01009300.1, read as the reverse complement.
CAGAAGCCTCGTAGGAAGAAACCCTGCAATGACCAAGTATTTGTTTAGCACTTCCAGGAAAGGTGTGATCCCAGGATAAGAGAACTGGGAGACAAAGTGTTGTTTAAAGAGAATTCTATATTAAGTAGACCAGAATTGAGTGATGAGAATGCAGAAGTGTTGTCAACAGCTTTCCCCTGAGTAGGAATTGTGCCTGTTAGTCATGCAGTTTATCCTGATGATAAATTCAAAACTATTTGCAAGATTATTTAGAGTATGAGAAAAAAATGCATTTTCCTTTCCTCTTTGAGCTATGTCAAATGTGATATAAAACTATTTGATCTACAGTTATTTCAATTGCAGTTGAATGTTAGAGACATACTTAGAATTCTAATGTGCTTATAAACCAGAAAAAGATGACGAGAGATGTTTTTATTTGCATGAAAATAGTGAACCCCTGATGTAGATGCAGATGGATATTTTTCTTTGGGTGTGTATTGTTATTGCCCCTGGGAGTGCAGAATTGAATTGCATGAATACATAGTTCAATCTGGCCAGATGGATGTGGTACAGTTGCTCTACCTGCTGCAAATGAGAGAATTGGAGGTAAAAAAAAAAAGTTAAATACTTGTTTTTCTTTGCTTTTCTGCATGGGATTATGCTTGAGAATTGCAAGGATCACCTTGCAAGTGTTAATACAGACTCTGTGGTCTCAGCAGCATGGACACAAAATAAAAAAGCTAATGGCACACAGCAAAAGCTCTCCTTGGAACCCACGTGCCCAGTTTTGCAGGGAGAGAGCTGAGGAGCAGATTTCATCCTCCCTTGCACCATGGAGACAGCTGTTTACACAACCAAGACGTTTTAGAGTAGTGTTTGTCACAGGCTTTAAACCCAGAGTTATTTACATCAATTGCTGCAAATCAGAGCACTTGGGCAAAGCCAAAATCTATTTATAGGGCACTTATCAGTACATCACGTGTTTTCCAGTTCCCTTGATGGTGGAGTGAGCCCACCCTCCAGTGAAATAAAGAAATGCTTTTCTAGCTGGGCCTGTGAGCAGAGGCAGCAGAAACACAAGGCTTCTTGTGCTGCCTCCAGTTCTTTGCTCTCCCATTAGTGGATGATTGCAGTTTGTGGGGGATGGATTGATATTGTTTGGGGTTTGGGATGTAGAAGGCTTAGAAATGTCTCCAGGAAATGAAAAGGCAATCAACAGGCAAATCACCAAAGGAAAGGGGAAAAAAAACCACACACATGTATTTCAGTTATTTATTTCTGAGATGTGCAGCAGGGTTCTTTAAAATTCCCATCACCCAGAGGGATCTGATTGGCTTCCTTTTAATTTTGCTTCAAATAATAAAATCTTAGCTTGAAAAGCCAACTTGAGTGGCCTCTGCTCATCCAGCATCTCTCTTTACTAAGTTGCTCTCAATACTGATTAGTGGATATAACAAAGGAAAACCTCACTACGTTGCAGAAAACTGGGCTGGCTGGTCATGTCTTGTGTGTGTAAGAGAAAATAGTGTGCAGGCTCAGGAAAAAAAGCACTAATGTTTGAAACCATGGCTGGGGAAGAAATATGATGGCTTATTGTGTTGGAAGAGCTTTCTTGAAATGCAGGGATGAGTGATGTGGGCAGCAGCTGGCTCTGGGTTTAAAGTCTTCTGCAAACCTTGGGCTGGGAGGGCACAGTTTAGTCTGGGTGCACAGAGCAGAGCTGCATCATTCAGCTGGGTTGGTTTGGTTTTCAGCATCATTTCATGTGTGTGTTCTGATTTCTTTGTATTTCTGCACTGGGAGCTTCATTAGAGGTTGCATTTTAACAAATGTAGAGTAAATTTTATTTCTTAAGCGTCAGAATGGAACAAGACAAAACCAATTCTCATGAGCTTTTTTAGCAAACAGCATCACAAGGGAGACTTGGAGGAAAAACTCCATGTAAATTCATATTTAGTCGAAAATTCTGTATTTTAGAAGCAGTAGTTAATAATTTAAATATTTTGCAAATATTTCTGTTGGTTTTCTCATTTTAAATACTTGATATCAGTGGAAATCATCTACATTTTGCTAGACCAGAGACAGATTTCTATTAAAACAAACAGATGTTTTTCAAATTTAAAAAAACACACAGAATGGGTATGGTGGGTCATGACACAGTGGATCATCTGAGCCAAGCACAACCTTTTCTGTTTCTAATTTGAAATCGGTTTCTATTCATTGTTTATAGATATATTACAGATAGGAGTGCTGTTACAAAGCATGAACTATGCTGTCTAAAGTAGACTTCTTTAGAAATGTGGGAAATGGTTCTGTCTACTTTTTAACATGCCTGTCATCTGTTAGAAGTGACTTTTTCTCCTCAAGAGAAGAGCTGGGTGGTGCTTACGTGCCTTGCCTGGTGGGAATGAAGTGTCAGCAGCTGACTGCAATTACATTGTCTTGGACAGGCCACTGCAGACCAGCCAGGGCACATTGAATTTGAGTGACAGTCAGCCAGGGGAGGTGGAACATGTGAGAATGGAGAGCCCAAAGAGAGGGGCAGAGCTCTGAAATCACACTGAGATGTTCTGAGTTGGTGCCAGCCCCACAGCACGGGAAGCACTACCTCGGCTGCAGATTCTCACCCCGTGCCAGGGTGAGCTCCAAGCAAGAGCACAGAACACCAGGGAACCCTCAGGGCCTGGGAAGCAGCAGAGATGTCTTCTCCAAATGGCATCTGGCAAAACCTGGACAAGATGTGAGGGCAAAGAGCTCCTTGTGCAATCTTAGCAGCTGTTTGGTTTTTACTGGGAAACAGCTAAGCCAGGAAAAAGTCCAATAAGCAGCAATTAGTAATGCTGGTGCAGTTTTAGTGCATTGATGTATTTATTTTTCTACTCTTTCCACATTTGTATTTACTTAACTCCTAGCTGGAGTTCAAACAATTGCTCCTTTGAAGGGGTTTGAAGTGCTGTGTGAAGCACGTTTGGATTATTTCAGAATGACAGAATCATGAAGGTTGGAAGAGAGCTCTAAGGTCATCAAGTCCAACCTGTGGCTGAAGCGTCACCATGTTGAGCAGAGCACTGCGCTGCATGCCACATCCACTCATCCTTGACCGGGGATGGTGACTCCATCCCATCCCTTGGCAGTCCAAACCAATGTTTAACAGCCTTTTCCATGAAAAAATTCCTTGATGCTCAGCCTGAACCTGGTGTGGCTACACCCAGCCAAGCAAAGCTTTTGTACTTAGTGACATTTCATTTTTAGTGCATTTCTCACTTTTCTTTCAAAAAGGGTTCTTGGTAGTTGGTTTTGTTTCTTGAAAATTGCATGTGGAATCATCCTGAACCAGAAGCTCAGTTCAGTGATATGCAGCCTTCACCCACGGCATGTCTTTGGTCTGGATCCTGCCTTAACCTGTAATCAGTTTAAATATGGTTTATAATCTATTTACAATTTCATTCCTTTATCTAGGACATGTTTCTTTGAAGAAGAAATTGCGTTTGACAGTGCACTTCATGTTTGAGAGCTGAAATCCAATTTGTCTGATCCTAGAAAGCTGGCTCCCATGTTTCTGTTAATGAAAACCCTCACATCATCCTGCTGTCCAAATCAGCAGGAATGACCACTAACCATCCATTACCATTGCTCAGCACGTCATAGCCAAAACACCAGACAGGTGGGAAGATGGATAGAAACAAATCCCTGACTGCCTGCCAGTCTGATCTTTCCCTTCAGAGTATTGCAGTCTAATTCCACAAATATTTTCATGATTTTTCTCGGTGTATTTAAAGCCCAAACCATGTTTGCTTCTGTAGCTGCATGGGAATTTATTGACATTATTTCAGGGATGAAAGAGCTGACTGAAAGGGAAGGATCAAGATACGTTATCTGCAGTACTATCAGTGTAGCCTTTTTGCTGTGCTTTCTAATGAGCTGCAGGCTGGCAGGCCCAGCATAGAGAGTGTTTGCAAATGTGTATGTTTTGTTTAAAAGCTGAGGAGCAGAATAGTTATTATTTTGGGATGTGTGCCTAATGCAATTCTCCAGTAGTAACTAAATCAGATAGTGCCCTCAATATTTGTTTGCTTTTTATGCAGTGAAGTAGGAATAGTGTGGATATTGTAAAATGGGAGTCAAGCACTAAGCAGGAGCAGTATTTACAAAGGCATTTGTATTTGTGTTACTCAAGTATTTCTTCTCCATTACACTTTGTTAATGACCTTTCAAGTCCTTTCCAAGTTTACATTTCTTCAGTTTTATGAATCTTATTTAGAAAAAATAAGCTCTAATTCATTCCTTCCTCCAACAACCTTTAAACTATGGAAGAGACTACTTGTGATTCTAAGTAAATCTTTCATATTGGAATAGTAAATTGTTCTAAATTGATGATCTGCTGTGGAGCTTAACCTTGGCGATCAGTGAGGAGTTTATGTAACATCTCATCTGTTTCTCCTAAATCTGGGAGGAAAATCCTGACAGCCTTGTCACATTTGCTTTCCCAAACCTGGAATATCTCAACCTAATTGTGCATCTCTGAATCATCCTTTATTTTTTTTTCTTGGAGAAACAGAGATTGTTCATAACTGTCAACACCCAGGAAAATGAAGCTGGAAGACCAAAGGTTTCTAAAGCTATGCAGGAGGCATAAGAAAGGTTATCTGAATAAACTTCTATGCTATGTGCATGTCTGAGAATTGAAGGAAGACACATCTGCTGCCACTGAATTGCTGCTCTTGGTTTGCATGACTTCTTGGCTTTGCGTTCTGAATTTTTGGCATCAAATACAGATGTCTTGGAAGGAGGACCCACAGGAAGGCAACTTCCTAAAAGGCATTGCCTGACACTGAAACACTGCAGTTAATGCTGTTCTAGTTCCAGCCTCCAGCTAGGAGGATCTGCAGCAGCCGGAGATAAGTAAATTGTGCAGTGGTTCACGTTATGGCACTGAGAAAATGAACTTTCTGTCAAGTTTGTGTCACTTTATCAAGAATGTAAAATGTCCTGGTAGCCCAATTTTCTGATTGACCTTTGCCTGTTATTTCCTGAGCGAGAAATGGTATTAACACGGGAATGCCGGATTTTCTGCTTAAATAAAAGGCTGAAAAGAGCCAGAGCTGAAATGTAGGTTTTGGGAAATACACTGAGTGAGTGAAGTGGACTGGAGCTCAGTTGCCAACAGAACAGAGATCTCTTGAAATCATCAGCCTGAGAAGGTGCTGAATGTGGTGCTGTTATATTCATTTTCCTCTCCACCTTCAGCTTATTTGGTCCTGTCTTGAACTTCCTTTCCTTGGTAGAGGTTTCTGCACAAGTGTAGAGCAAGTTTCTTCTTCAAGCAGCTCGACTGGAGCGTTTGTGGGAACACCACCTTCCTTGTCAGCCAAAAACATGTTCCTTTTTGATAGAAGATCACAGTGTCTTTTTAATAAGCCACCTCAGTTAAGCTGTAATATTTTAAACAAGATGATGACTATACCTGGAAGCAAATTACAAAAGGGTTATTTGAAAACCTTGAGTGAAACAGTGGCTAAATAAACACTGCCCTGGGTGTAGAGTTAAGGGCAGTGGAGAGATTTTTCTGCAAATGCTTTTCTCTGTTCCAGGGTCCATGGAGCCAGTTCCCCTTTGGTATCCCTGGGTGATCTCTGACAGAGGATGCTGGTAATTAAACAGGGACTCTCTGTTCATGGAAGGATGTGCAACCAAATGCTAATTGGGCAAGAATTAGCAGCAGCGGAGGAGGCCATGTGGAGAGCATGTCATACATAAGGTTATGCTGCTGGCAAGAATATAAATTACCTGGGGCTGAAATCTCACAACCTGAGCAAGTTGTCGAGGAGCAGGTGGGGTCTGAACAACCACATGTTGAGATGTCATTTACAGAGAGAGAGGAGTTTTTTCTGGAAGTGCCAGCAGCTCTCTGCTTTTGATGAGCCATTCCAGAACATGGGAGATGCAGCTGCTTGGTCCCCCTCTCACATCCAGGCTGCTTAATTTCTCTCAGAGCAGTGACTCTCTGTGTTTTAAAAGCCAAGGGCACACGAAACACCAGTACTTTCAACACGGCTCTGATTGCATCCTTGCATTTTGTTCTGCCACTGTGTGTTCTCCTTGGAGTGCATTTCTGGAGCTTTGGAGTTTAATTGTTTTTAATTGTATCTAGAAATCAGGTTCTTAAAGTACTAATAGGTTAAATAAGAGCTTATATTTTTAAATTTAATTTCAAAGCACTTGTTTTTCCTTACTGAATTTTCATGTTAATGGCTGGTGGTTTAATGAAAAGATCTTTGCTAAGATTTACAAGCAAGCCAAAGTTTATAATGGAAGTTCAGATAAGCAGCTGAGCCACAAACTTTGGGTAAAATAAATGCTTACAAACCAGCTTCATTTTGTTTCTGAGCCCCTGTGCCAGCTGCAAGAATTGTCATCAAAACTATTTTAACAGAACTCAGAGCATGACTAATATTGGTGGGAAAGATTTGTGCAAACAAAGATGGCTCAAGGAGTTCTGATCTGCAACAAAATATTTAACAGAATAAAATCTAAAACTTCTCATGCACCAAATAACCTTTTCCCCCAAGGAAAGAGTATTATGGCTTCAGTGTAGAAAGCGCAGCACAGCCTTTTTGAAGAACATCAGCGACCAAAATTTTCTACATATTGGAGACATCTACAGGGAATGTATTTTTTCCAATTGAATTATCTTACTCATGCAAACTGCTTCTTCCAGATAAACAAAACCAGACAGGCTGTAAGCAGATTATTAAAATATTGGACAATTAAAGCAAACTCTTGGAAATACAAACAATTTTGTGTGTTCTCGGTGTAATCTAAAGGCTGCTACCACAAGTATATGTAAACCAGGCCTTGTAAACATACCCAGCAGCAATTATTCAAGACTTAACCTCACATTAGAATAAAGTTTCCATCTAAACTAAATGAGAACTGGGAGTTGAAGTCGTTCTGTACCTAGACAGGAGCACTCAGCATCATGGAAAATCAGTGCTCACATGCAGCAGAGATTCCATGAGTAAAGTTCCTTAATCACAGAGGTGTTGGCTGTAGTTTATGCATTGTGAGGAAGCCAGAAGGAGATGAATTAATTGTTCCAGAAGTTCCCCAGCGTCAGGCTCTGTATCCATCCCTGTGATTTCTTTTGAAGTGGAGATGGCAGATAATGACATAGAAACGGCGAGTCTGCCCAAAGCACCTTTGTAGCCGTGTCCGTGTGAGGGGAGGAAAGCTCTCCTGTGGGAGTTTGTTTTATAGAGGTGTGTCTACAACTCTGTGGGATTTGTCCAGTTGTATTTTATACAATCATCCTCAATTCTATGTAGCAAGGCCATTTCTTGGGGTTTATCTGTCTCTATAAAGTACAGGATTATGATATAAAACAGTGCTGATGCAGTTGGTTTTGTTGCTTGATTTTGGTTTTAATAGAGATAACGTAGGCTTTGCTCTTGCTGTTATTTTGGCTGAATATATGTGCTTATGCTGTTATTCCCTCTGAAAGAATTGGTTTAATCTCAGTTTGCCATGTCTGCAGGATTTAGCTGGAACTATAACACTGCTTCTTGTGGAGTCATTATTCCCCAGCTGCTGGGAATTGCAGGATGCATGACTCCAAGTGGCTGAGCCTCAGAAAGAGGGAAGTGAGTGTGCTCAATCCTTCATGTACCACTCCTCTAAAAAGGAGTTAATGTTTCCCTGTGGGCACGACAAAGGAGCTGTGGAGTTATGTTTACCCAGAGCTCTGGGCTTGTAAAAATTACCCTCTTGGGCCTCCCTAGCTCTCAGCCCAATAACTCACCTGGAAGCACAGCTCCTCAGAAACTCGAGGGGAGATTTAGCTCTTGGGAGCCTGATGTACTTCTAGAGGTTTTGCTACCAAAACTTTGCTAGTGAGAGTTTTGTTACAAACACAACTGTAGAAGCAGAGCAGTTCTTTTACTGGCAGGAGTGTGTTTTCTTTGGTGAAATAGTTTTATTGGCAAAATAACTTAATGTGAGCGTGAAACTGCCTGCGCTGAGATGTCTGCTGGTACCTTGCAGGGAGGCTCAAAGATTGGCAGACCTTGAGTTTTGGGTAGGCAAGAGCCACCTGCGACTGCTGAGTGACAGGAACTGAGAATTAGTGCTCCCAATATACCAAACAGGAGGTTGTGATTGATTGCTGCTGTCAGTTAAACAAGGAGGAAGATTCAGCAATCCACACTAATGGACCTGAGGTACTGAAATTAAATTTAGGAGTGACAAATGCCTTGGCTCATCCACTCAGTTGTAATTGTATACTTGCAATTCCTTCATCTGGACTGGACCTAAAATATGTACTTTGGTGATCAGATTAAATGAAATCTTAATGATCAGCTAGGGTTATACAAAATGCTAATTAAACCCAGGGAAGTCTATTAATATAATTAGCCTTGGGACAAAACAGTTTAAGAACTGGAAACATTATTTGTAGAGTCCTGTCATTTCCTAAGTATAATGTTTGAGTCTGGAGACAAGAGACAAAAAGTGGAACTCTTTGTGTAGAACTGAGAAGGGCTGAGTGTATTTTTAAATGTATTTTATATGTTTTATATCTTCTGGGTGTCTGTAGTTCACTCCTGACTTCTGGCACCGACATGAGGTAGCCCTGTAATTTTAAGCAGCACAAAAAGGAACCCCTATGATTTGGTTCACCTGCAGAGGTGCCTGGGAGTTGAGTGGGCATTGGAAAACAAAAATGGACTCAAATACCATTTGGATTTATATTACTCTTCTCCTGTCAGGTGATATGCTTGACAATGAGCTTTGTAAAACATGTGGAGAGCTGTTAGTGCTTTTGCAGGGCCCCTGTTTTTAATGCTGGTTGGATTTCCTTTCCTTTGAGGACTCGTCAAAAATAAATTTGTATTCACTTCATCCTATTTTTTATTCTACATTTTATAAAATGTTTAACTTTCAAATTTCTAATGAAATAAAGAAATGAAAATGTCGAATTCCTTGTTTATTTTTCCTTTGGAGGCCTGGTGGGGGATGAATAGTTTGTCTTTTTGGCTTCCAGGAGTCTAACTCAGGCTCTTTGGTGTTAAAAAGAAAATCAATAATAATAATAAAATCATTAAAAGGATGTAATAGTCTTCAGGTGTCCCAGACAGCACTTACAAACAGGTTACAAAGCTGGAGTTTAAACCTGTGAATAGTTCTTTTTTCTTCCATTGCTGACAAATTTAAGGTCACCCGTCTTGTGACATGGCAGGCACTTCTTTCTGTCAGATCAATACCACTCTGAAAGTGTTCATGTAGCATCTTTAAACCCCTTTGGCATCTTCTGGTCTTTGATGCAAAGGGCAAATGCATGAGGCATCTTATCTGAGCTCCTACAGATCATTATGTTTTATTTTAGCACTAGGAAATGTTGTGTCCTTAAATATATTTGTGAATTGTACTGGGGTAGTTCCAGTCCCAGTTTTTAAGCTGAGATGATTCAAATTGGAAAACTCCGTTTTAGGAACTTCAAGTTTGAAAAGCATCAGAGTTACTTGGCTGGAATTCATGTTTCAAAATTGAATAGAATGTAAAGATTAGGATTAACATTATGAATTCAGAACAGACTGTCAGTGAGAACTGGTGGGTTTTTGCAGAATTTTTCACATTTAATGGCTCCATTAGACCTCAAGGTTAGTTTAAGAATCTAGTCTTCATAAAACAGCTCCAAAATGTCTTTTAGTAAGGGTATGCAAGGGGAAAACATTCATAGCTATGTCAGTTCCACATAAAAATTATCAGTTTTTTACACAGCTGAGCTATTTCCTGACTGCTGTCCCTCTGCTGGTTTTGGTTTGATGTACAGGTTTACATTCTGCACTCTGAAGTGCTAATGAAAGAGTGAGAAAGTGAATTTTGGTTTCTCTTACAGACTGACTTCAAACCCTGTGATCCGTGTAAGCCCTTTCTTTGTCATTAGCTGATGTAGGATGGAGCTGCAGCAGCAGAGGAGCTTCCGTGTTCCTTTGGGAAATAATGTTGGACAGGCAACCCTTTAATGGGGCTTTGTAAACACAGGCAGGACTTTAATAGAGATGCCTGGTCTCTGGCTAGCTCACCATTCATCATTTAAAAGTAACTAAAGCTGAACCTCAGAGACAAGTAGCCACAAAATCATAAATTCACCAGGGGTTTTCACAGCAGGATGAGTAAACGTACAAAAACAGCCTCTTGTGAAGGAGTTTTATGCTCATACTGCTCTCCCCCACCAGGAGATAGTTAACACTGCTGAACTGTTATTAAAGAAGTGTATGAAGAAATTAAGGAAGTTTAAAACCGAACAGAAAAGTAAATGAAAAGGGATCTTCTGCACCAGATGTGTCTGTTTATATTGCAACTGCTGGATGAGGGTTCGTGATTTAATATAGGTTCTGTTCTTAATATAGTAATTGATTATTAAATTTGACCTTTTTGGAAACCATTCCTAAGGGAGAAGGAAAAAATAGATCAATCCTGTGCTCATCCTCTTTGAATATCAACAAAAGCATGTTTGAGCTGTCAGGGTATCTGTGCCTGTTATTAGTGACCCACTATAAATATATATAAATATAGATCTATATAAAATACTTCACAGTGTGTTTTTGGTGTGTATAAACAAGAACTCACTGGCATAAAAAGACTGAAGCGCTTGTTCTGCAAGAGCTGTGCTGCTTATTGTGAAGCTTTGGATTTATTTTATGAAGTGTGAAGCTTGGGAAGGGTTTGTTATCATTTCTCCTGGTCTCCCAGGAGCTGGAAGCTGCAGCTGTCACCAAGGCAAGAATAATGGTCCAAGATGAATGAAGGTGGTACCAAGCAGAAGATTTTTCATGCTTTATCTTCAAACCAGTGATTGGTATTTGCCAGGAGTTACACAAAACTTTTGTAGGTTTGTTGTGCTGAAATTAAACATACTTACTAATGGAGAAAAGCCACCAGTTTACCATGTAGGTATAAGTTTTGGTGATGGTCAGCATGAAAAATTAGTTGTGCTAGGATGAGTTTAAGCACGTCTCTGAAATTAAAATTTTTGGTTTTTTCTTTGTATTAGTAGTAATGACTAAATGTTGAAATTTGTTGTTTAAAAAGAGTGTCAGAGAGCAGACATTCTGAGAAAAATCTGGAGGCTACAAGCCCAATATTATAAATACACATGTGTAAGTATATATTTGTGTGTAGTGTTAATGGACATGTAGACACTATACGTGTCAAGTTACAAGGAATTTGGTGAAGTACAATGCAAATTATTACAATGGTAATCACTGCTTTATGCAGAAAGCAGGAAATATTTGATTTTCACTCATCTGAGTAATGGCCAAGAGCTGTGACAGAGCAGATTTTATAAAACAAGAAGAAAAACAATATCCTCTGCAGCAGAAGAACCCAAACGCTCCTTACCTTCCCTGCTGTGTTCTGGGGGAGAACAAGTGGCAGCAGCCATCAAAGTGGGCAGCGCTGGCTGCGGACAGGATGCAGGTGACGAAGCGATAATTAAATCCCTTTCTCTGCCTGCCTGAGCCTGCTTTCAACTCCACAGCACGGATAGAATGTCTTGCCTTTGCAGAAGCCCAGCCTGGTCTCTGCTGTAGAAACCCAGAACTTTGTTGGTGTGAAAGCTTTCCCAGACAAGTCTCCCGAGCTGTTCTGGTTTCTCCCGGCTGAGGATGCATCTCACTGGTGCTTTTCACAACCCGCACACAGAGGCTTCAAGACTGTCAGCAGCAGTCACTTTTTGTCTGCAGGCAAGTGCCCAGTGACTTCTAAGTCCTTTACCCAAATTAGCTCTTCCCTAAGTAGTTCCTTTGGGAATTGGAGATACCCCTGTGTTCCCCTGGACTACATAAAACGGGATAAGGTAACATTTGGTTATATAGAAATGCAGTAAACATCACAATTTTTTGTATCTGTCATGGTTTTATTTAATTAAGTGGCACTGCTCTAATCATCAGTTAATTGCCTGAAGTTTGGATGGTATTTCATTGACTTAGGGCAGGCTGGTGCTGATTTTTTTATGTTATCAAGTTTTGTCATGCAGAACTTAGTTCTCTCTGTAAGGGAGCATCAGGCTGTGTGCTGAGCTTTCTCCTGACATCGGTCCCAAGAGACTTTCCCTGGACTGGCTGGCCTAAGTCACTGCCACGTGTTGAGAATTCTCTCAGGCCCAGCTCCAGGAAAGCACTCAGGCATGTATAGAACTTGTGATTGTAGCTGCAATTGGTCGTTGACATCAGTGGGAATACTGACGTAATAAAAATTATACACATGATTAAGTGCTTGGCTGGGCAAAGGCCTGAGCTAATTCTTTTTTGTAAGCAGATTTGGACACAAATTGACACTACATTTCTGTTTTCTTTAATTTATTATAGGAATTTTGGGTGAAGGTAATTTAATCTCCCATCAAAGACTTCAGCAAACACAAGCATTAGAACAAAACATTTTAAAGTAATTATAATAGAGCTTGTCAAAACCACTTAGCATCATGTAGCTAAGATCTTACTGGGCCCTCTTACTAAGCTCTCTTAGTTGAAACACCTTGAAGGGGTGCTTGAAAGTAGATGATTAAATATAAAATTGCAACAAAAGAATGCATTAGTATTTCTGTTTATCGAATTTAGGGAATAATTTATCTGCACAAAGAAGCAGAACTGTATTCAAGTCATCCATCTACATCACAAGGCTCTGTGTACCTTTGTGATCACATCACCTTTCCTGGGTTAGGATCAGGTGTGATACACCACAGCTTTGGAGCCAGCTGAGGGTGTGCTGTGTATTCTTTATCTCTGAAATTGCTGTGTGGAGTTTTTGGCATCCGAGTGAAATGTTGGTGCCCGTTCCTGAGCTGACTCCGTTTTGCTCCGTCCGTATCCCGGTGGTGTCAAGGTGCTGCCAGTGGAGGGAAGGGGGAGAAGCTGGATGTCTGCAAATTTGATTCAGTGCTTTGTAAAATGGCCACGTTCCTGTGTCTGATTGCTCTGTGCAGGGTTATGATTGTGTCTGAGATGCTTTCATTTATTAAATGGGTGTGAGCTGCTGTTTATAAAAAACATTTGCATGACAGGCTCAATTTTCAAGGCATACAGGCAATCATTCTGTACTAAACAAAAGGCTGGCATGGTTGTCCTGGGTAAATGCTCATTACTAGAAAATACTAAGTGAACCAGTTGGCTTTCTTTCAAAACTTAAAAGCAGTGGTGCTTGCTATTGGAGCTGAACACTAAATGATTTTTCCTCTGTTTCATTGATGGGGAGAGAAACAAGAGCTGTGTTCTATATTCACATGATTTCTGTGAAGTTTATGGTATTATTTCAAATAGGATATTTTCTGAAAATGGTGAAATTGAGGCTTTCTTTTATTTTTTTTCAATAAATGTATATTTAAGTTGCCTTTATTCATCATATCATTTTTATTTGACATGCTTCCCAGTAGTAAGTTGCCTTCATGCAATACAGGAGGTTTTCTGGCTACAGGAGGTGGCTGGAGCTGGTGTCATGAGCAACAAGCCTGTGCCTCATTTACCTCTTTTTTTGTTTTGGTAGTGTTATTTCATCATACACTGAATCACAGAATTGTTTGGGTTTGAAGGGCCCTTAAAGACCACCTGGTCCAATGCCCCCCCTGCCATGGGCAGGGGCATCTCCTACTATCCCAGGTTGCTCCAAGCCCCATCCAAGCTGGCCTTGGACACTTCCAGGGATGGGGCAGCCACAGCTGCTCTGGGCAACCTGTGCCAGGGCTTCACCTCTCTCACAGGAAAGAATTTCACCATTGGTTTTGTTGGGGACATTTTAAAATAAAATTTTAAAAAAATTCTCTTTCCCAGTAGTTTTGTAAACAGAAACATAGTGTAAAAGGAGAAGCTATTGACAATTTTTCCCTTTAAAATACCTTATTGAGCTTTATACCTCAGGAGATCCATCCAGTCACTTGTGAAGTCTGCTCTGCTGCCCCAGAGATTCTCCAGAGAGCTCTGGAACTCAGCAGTTCAGCTTCTCCACGTCGGCACCACAAGGTGTTTGCCCTCTGTGAGCACCTCGGTGGTGGGAGCTCTGCTGTTCATCCCAAAAAGGGCTGTGGAAGTCCAGCCCATGATTCCCCAGCCAAATTCACAGTTGAGGTGGATTAGGTGTTTGAAAATGAGTTTCAAGCTGAGTTAACTCAATAACAAAAATATCTATCAGTATTAAACTGAGGGAGTTATTTGGTGCTTATGCTTGAAGAATGGATCGAATCCCTGAATAAGTCACTCTGATGGTTAATCGCCTGCAGAAATAAAAGGATGTGACCTTTTCCAGCTCTTGGTTCAGCTTTGCTTTACAGGCAGTAGCTCTTGTTCAGGCTTCTGTTTGGACAGCTCTTGCATTTTCTCCCAATTAATTCCCATCCGGGTTGCTGGAAGTAATAAATCAAGCTTTTGGAAAACCAAACAATGTTAGTCTTTTGGGGAGGAATGAATAAAGTGAGGTGGTTATTGGTTTCACAATACAACTGCTATCTATCTCCTGCTCTGGCACATGGAAAAATGAGCAGAGAGCCACATTTTTCCATGTAGCCTTGTAAGACATGCTTAGCCTGAGCACATGAACTTTGGTGGTCCCAAAAGTTTTGGTAAAGAAAGCTGTCAGTTCTCTTTCAGACTGGCAGTACCTATTAGTGGGAATATAACCAGCTCCAGAGCCTGGGTCAGCACAACTGGTTTTCATCTCATTTCATGGAGCAAAAGCCATGTGCACGTTCCCATTAGAGCCTTTGAGTTGCTTGATTATATTCTGGGCTTAGTGCTGTGCACTCACTGTTGCTTTTTTCAAAAGTTGCAAATAGCAAATGTGTTTGAAAAATTGCAAATCGCCACATCCAGTCTGTGAAATCTTTCTGCTTCTCTCTGCTTGCAGCAATTGTCATTATGTCACCTCCTAAAGATCTAGTTGTTATTGACAGTCAGCAGGACACAGCCTTAGTGTTACTTGGGTGATTTTGAAGATGAGATATTTCTTTTTTTTAAAAAAAAAAAACCCAACACTTTTCTAACTAAACTCAGCTCCAAACACAGATTTCATTTGCCACTTCAGTACAGAAACAGTTGCTGTGTTTGCCAGAGGACAAGATACATCTTGGAGTTGACACTTGCTGATCGTGAATGAGAAGGACATTTTTTTAGAAATTGAGCTATGTTTTTTTGCTGATGGAAATATTATACACTGCTGCCAGTGGGAGGGAAGACAGTTTGTGTGAGAGAAGGAATATCCAGTAATAACTTGAATCCCCTTGGGGTCAGCTGGAATATTTTACAGTACAGAGGTTTTGACCCTATCATGAAAGCCTCAGGTTATACTGACTTTTGCTCATATTTCTTAGCAGCAATACACAGAGGTCAAAATATAAGAGTCTGACCTAATTATTGAAGAACAATATTACATTTTCCCTGAGGTACCTCAGGGTCAGCTGTGTAGCTTTTAATGGGCAAATATTTCAAAGAGATGCTAAGTTATAAGCTTGCCACTCTATTATTAAAAAAAAAGTTTCCACACTGTGTCTGCATTGGGGCTTCCAAGTGCCTAAAATTTCTCTTTAATTGGTGTAGTGGCAAAATCCTGTGGTTCAGGGGAATGTGCTGCTGAATTGTGTGACTGCAGCTAAAGTTCATGGAGAATTTTGGTTTGTTTCTTTGTGTCATCTCCTTGCTTGGGTTCCATGTAGTCAGCTTTTTGCCTGTCCAGAAGTGTGGTTGTGGTGTACTTATTTTAAAACTTTAAAGCTTATGAGCTATGAACTTACAAACTATGCTACCCTGGATTCAGCTTAAATAATCAAAATTTTGCCGTTTAATACAAGATTATAGCAATAAGTTGTCATTTATGCAGCTCTTTTGGAGAAAAATCTCCCAGTAATTTCTAAAACAGAGTTGAAGAGAAAATGGAATGTGCTTTTAAGGCAGGTAAAAAAAAAAAAAAAAACCAAAACAACCTGCTTAATGTTTTCTCTTCTGTGTGCTCCTGGTTGCGAGGTGAACACATCTCAGTTTACAAACTTGTCACTGTCATGGGTCGATCCAGCCTTGCCACAAACATGGACAGAGAGTCCTTTCTGGATGGACAACAACGTCGTCAGATTCTGTACAAACAGCCTTAATGAATGTGAGTCACTTTATTCTTGGAATTCATTTCTGCACTGCAAATGGTCACAATTATGTGGCTAAACTGAGAGGAGCCATAAACAAAACAGAACTGTCAACCAAGTCCTGCAGGAAGCAATAGGCTGAGAGCCTCACCATTGCTGGCTTATGGAAAAAGGGCTGCCAGGAGAGTCATAGGAAGCAAAGATGGGATGGGGAAAGGCCAGCTTGGGCTCTGTGGGCAGGGTCAGCAAGGAGAAGCTGGGGGATCAGCAGCTGCCATCCATGCAGTAATGGGTTTTCCCTTGCCTTCACTCCACAAGTTCTGCCAAGACATTTTCCTGGTGGTGGGATTCTGCCTTCTGCATCATGGCGACAGCTAGGCATGCTGTCCTAGGTGGGAGACTTTGGAAGTGGCTGAGGCATTTAGAAACCCAAATGCTGTTTGTCAGTTCATCTGCTTAACCTGAGCACAGAGGTTGCTTTTTAATTATGTCCTTGGTGATTCACTGAACACAGGAATTGGATGGATGTGTCCCTCCTTTCCTGTACAGCCGTTTTTGCAAGGTGGTTTCAGTCTTTTCATGGGCTTTCAGGGTAGCATCCAAGTGCTCAGTGTGGGTTGTGGGAGACCTTTAAACCCATCCCTGTACTCATCTGATAAATGCAGGAGGGCAGAGAACAGGACGTTGTGATGGAAAAAAAGCAGGGACAGCTGAACTAGGGATCCTGTTTTATACTCCAGAATTGCAAGAAAAGAGATTTATCACGTTTAGGCAGCAGAGCCCTGCAAGCAGAGAAGGCAATGCTGCTGAAATGCCTGTGCGCTTAATGTTTTGCTTCCTCTCCGCAGCTCCTCCAGCAGGTCAGAGGAGGCAGGGCTGGAGCATGGCATCTTTCCATGCATTTATCTTTGCGTGGCCCCTTCCCTCATTTCCTGGGATCAACACATTGGCAGCAGCCATCACTCATCCTACCCCGGGCTGGCGCTGGCAGCACTGGGAGGGCAAAGGGGCGCTTGTGCTCCCTCCTTCCCACCAGCTCCTCTGCCAGGCCAGCATTCAGAGCACTACAATGGCATATTGTGCCTCTGGCATTGCGTGCTGCTGTTTAGATGGGGTGGGGAAAGGGTCATTATTTTTTTTTTGTACAGTGGGAGCCAGCAATCTGGAACAAACTGCTTTAGAAAGCGCCCAACGTGCCTTTCATTATTGCCAAAATAAGAAACGCATTATCTGGCAAAAAGACTCCATGCTGCTTATGTTGTGGAGGGGTTTCTTTCTTCCACCCTTTTGGGTTATTTTTACCAAGCAAAAAAGGCTCAGGAAAACCCTTTCAAGAATGTTAGTGTTCAACCTTTTGTGAGGGGAGGACGTGCTACTAATGTTTGGTAATTATACCTTTTTTTCCTCCAAGGAAATTCACAAATCTGACTTCTTTTTCTTTGGGAAGGCAGCAGTCTCTTTGTGTGTGGTTAAATGGCTGGTTTGCTTCAGAACAAGCCTGCAGAAGCATTGTTTGGAACCAGAAAGAAGTGAAAGGTGGCAGCCTAATTACTGAGCTGCCCTAGAGACAAGTAAGGTGCCACACAACTTTCTGAGGGAATCAGCCCATTCAGCTCCAGGAACACTTGGGAACATTCAGTAAAAACAGCTATTTTAGAGTCTGAGCAATCAGAAGAGGAAAATCAATGTTGTGTATTAGGGACACTGTCATAATTAGCAGTGAATAGATGTCAGCCTGCTGTGTGGTGTTCCCATGTCAGCCAGGCTTTGGCTGGGATGCCAGAAATGTCCATTTTGGGGTTTCCACCTCCCACATTTCTCTTTAGAAGTGTTCAGAAGTGGTGGTGCAATTGACTCTCATCCTCCCCTCCCACCCCTTCATCATCCCCACATGTAATTGCTTCAAGTTTCCTCTGGTGAAGTCAAAGAGGAAGCGATAAAACAATCCCAGCACACCTTGACCTTCAATGGTCACACTGTACACATTTATTATTGGGGTTTAGTCTTAGTAATTGGCCTGAAGTTTTGCAATAACTGTTGTAATACAGCAGACTTGGTGTTGCTCTGGTTCAGACATGTAAATCAACCATCTAGTTTTTTCCTCCTTAGTTTGGGGGTATTTGTGCATCTACATAGTTTTGACTAATCTTCCAATGGTGTGACTACTTGATCTCTGGCCGTGGAGATTTGAGAGAAATTCTTCAATACAAACAACAGTTCAGATAGTTGTTTGTGCTGTGTCATTTTAGGAATGGTGTAGTGCCATTTCACCAATCTTCTATGTATGCTAACAAAATACGAGTTTCATAACTATCCAGAACTGTGGCATGCTAATTGTTTGGGATTTTTTTTTTTTTAATGTTTGGGGTTTTTTTTTCCTTTTAACATTACAGACAGGTGCCTGAACCCCTTTAGGCTTTTAGGAGTTACCTTATGCTCTGCAGCAGAACTGTGTGTTGAAGCTGCCCTGTTCTCTGCACTGCCCAACACACAAGAAGCCAGGAAAGGACAGAGCTTAAGGGAGACTCTTCTCCCTCCTGGTCCTGCACCCCAAGGCAAAACATCATTATGATTTCATTTGAGACTAGGGAAGGAAGTACTCTTGGAATGCAAAGAAAATAGAAATCGGTAATTTGTCATGTTTTTGACATGTTACATAAAATAACATGTTCCTGCATGAGCTGCCAGATTTGCATTTGTCTTTTCTGTATTCAGCTCTTTTTATTAAGAGCAACTCAATGTAGCTGAGTGCTTAACACTTGCTAATGCTTGTTCAGGTGGGCCTTTTGTTTTGCCTGTGCACCTCCTGCATTTGTTTGTCCATACACATAACCCAATGTGGCTGTTTCCACACCACAGTTCCTGCTGCCCCAGTCACCCTTAAACATCAGCACACATTTCTTTTGTGTCTGGGTAGGGGAACTTGTTGTGACTCCAGGTGTCACTGCTCTTAGCTGAGAGGACAGCTCGGTGGCGAATAAATGTTGGCTTTGTATCAGCACCTTGGTTCACTGTTCATCCCCTTGTTCTCCAGTGCACTCCCATTGTGTGTGACTCCACTCTTTCTGCAGCCAGCAGCCCGTGCTGCACAGGATGCTTGGCCAGCTCCTGTCGTGCCAGCACAGGATTTGTGCACTCTGGTGCTGCAGGAGTTTGCTTTTGGAGCTTCCCTGTTTCACGTTGGCAGAGCAGGTTTGGCACGCACAAATGGGATGAAACTCAATTTAGAGTTGGGCTTCAGGAGCATCCTTATGGACTCCTGTTCTTGGGTGCAGCAGATCCACTCCTCATCTCTGGCATGCATCAGTCAGAATTTCAGCAGATCTGCTCCTGGCATCCTCACTGCTGTTAATGTACGGGAAGCCAGGGCTGTCTTAAGCTTTTCCCCTCCTGATTTAAGTTATGGCATCCTGTGCTGAACTTGTGTAATAAGTGATCTTAATCTCACTGGCAGAGCCTGTATCTTTTTGCTGGCAGTGTTAGACACACTCATCTTGTAGTCACTGGACTTTTCATTTAAAGCTGCCTCAGGATTTATTGTGCTTGACCTGTGCTTCAGGGGAAGGTTGAGTTGGGAGGGATTTACCAGGTCTGCAGGTCCTGGATGCCCTGGTTTCACAAGCTTTGCCCTAAAATCCTATTCAGAGACTTCTTAAATTCCTTTGATTCCCAAGTTACTCTATGAAGGGATTATAGGTTGAGCTGCCCACTTCTCCATCCCAACCCTGACTGGCACTGAAGTTTATGGATGTGGTGTTTTGTCCAACTGGCATCTGAGCCCTTCACACCACAGGCAGAAATAGGGGAAGAGATGGAGATGCTTCCTGTAGAAATGAAGTGCCAGGGGAAGTGACCCTTGATTTTTGACATCTGTTTTTCCTTGAAATGTTTGTCTTTTGCTCCATAAGCACTGAGTCTTCTGAAGACACACGATAGTGAAATACTGAGCTGGAAAATTGAGCTGGAAATGCAGGTTGTGCCATTGGATGGGTGAGCCCTCCTGACTGCCAGAGTTTTGCCTGGACCTCTCCTAATCAGATGTTGCCATTGGCCTGGGAGGATTTGTGTCAGTCTGCACAAAGCTGTGTTGATTCTTGTGGAGCCTTACACTGGCCAGTCTTGGAGTACTGGGAAAAAACCTGGTCTTTTCCTGTGTGTCACTCACTTCTCTGCTGGTATGGAGGAGGAGGAGGTGGGGCAGATCATGGATTTTTTTTTCATTTTGTGGGAGGGTTATGATTTGGCGCCTGTTGGAGTAATGAAGATGGCATTGTCTTTTCATGGATTTATGCTGACATGGGATAATGCTCTAGGCTTTTTCTCTGTCAAACCCCTTGCCTTCAGTTGTTCTTCCCTGAGGAAGTCCAACTTCCCTCCGAGTAGTTCTGTGAGCTCACCAGCCTTGCTCATGTCCCTATAAATGTGCCATTTTCCCATGAGTTTAAAACTGCTCTTCTCCCCTCCATTTGCCAGCATGAAATAATAGGATTGTTCCAGTGGGAAAGGAAATGTGTTTTGACACCATTGTGTCAGAGTGCCACTTTGAGGGTGATTTGTTTAACTTGTGCTAAGTTACTGTTGGCGTTTCTTTGCGGTTATTATCATTTTGTAAACATTACAGAGCGGGCTGCAAAGTGCCAACTGCTTTATGTTTTCTGTTAAATCAAACATACAGTGCAGCCCATTCACATGACTTAATCCCCTGTGCCTGACTTGTTGTGCAACTCTGGGACCAAGATCTCCAAAAAGAATGAATTTAGAATACAAAGCCACAAGGCTCTGCTCACCCCAGTGGAAGGGCAGGTCCTGACACCCTCAGGGACTCAGGTTCACAGAGGAACGATTCCCTCTCCTTCCATGCAGATCTGTGGCTCTGAGTCATAAAAATAATAACGAGGAGTTGGGGAATCCTTGTGTCATCCTACCTACTATGAGCTGCTGCCTTCAGGTGCTATCCCAAAGTGGAAAAAAATCTCAAGTTTTTACACTTTTAAAAGTAATGTACAGAAGCTTTTCTTCCCCATAAACTCATGCAGTGTCTATAGCAGGTGGTAGGGATCCCTGAGCATTCCTTTATCCAGCCTGAGCAGCAGTGCTGGGCTGGTTCCTGCGTGCATTCATGGCCTCAGGCTGTCCTGCCCTGGGAGGACCTGGAGCAGCTCTGCTGGGCAGGATGCTGGTCACTCCTGGAGTGCCAGGGCTCCACCTGACACATCTGGGAAGGTCACTGTGTGTCCCTGTGCCACAAGCTGCTCAGAGGTCACGTGCCACTGCAATTATGATCCCCTCAGGAGAGCGGGCCCGGCAAACGAACCGTGCCTAAGTCATCAAGCATCAAAGCATTCACAAGGTGCATTTTCCACTGGAAAGCCAATGTATCCTAAGGAATGACAACAGGCAGAGCAGGTTATTTTAGTTCTGAGTTTTTAACAGCTGTCCCTCCCTCTCTTCTTGTGGTGGTCAGCCTTTGCAGCCAGATGGACCAGGCAGCCATTTCCAGAGGCAGGGACACGCGATGCTCTTCTCTTGTCCCCTGTAACTTGTCACGCAAGGCTGGTGGCTTTGTTCTTGCACACTGAATCCAGTGCTTCTGGGAAGCTTTGGACTGAGATATATTACACGCTGGATAAATTCATTCTGCCTCCCCTCTGCTTTTTGTCATATAATGGTGACAGAAAAAATGGCAGTAGGAAAAGGCTGCTATTGTTAAAATAATTAATCTGGCTGATAGCCTCTTCCTAAAGGGCCCTTGGGAAAGAGGACTGCCAAAAGTAGGCTGCAGGCTGGGCAAATTTGCATAGTGTGAAAGGTGGGACATTTAATAATAAATCTGTATTTGTTATCTTGGCCTTTTACAATGAAATGGAAGTACCGCCAGCGCTTTGACGTCCAGAGTAAATACCCTACAGTATTTACTGGGCAAGGCTGAAATAGGCTTTGGGGAGGTTAAAATAAAAATAAAAAGCAGAGGATTGTGAAGTGAGTTTTGAAATGCTGAAAACGATGAGCTTCTCTGGTTTGGATTTCTGGAACTCTTGAGGAGATTAGCATAAATTTGGTTACATGAAGGATAAAGCCTGTTGTTAAAAGTAGTGGCAGTGAATCTAGCACAGCATAAATTTAATAATCTGCTTCTGCTGGTTTTCATCTTTTTCATAATGTTTCCTTGACAGAATTATCTGCTCTGAATTGATGTCCAAATCCACGTATTTGACGTCTGTCACTGTTTTTTGAGAGTAAGTGGCCATGTAGAAAGGCACCCAGACTTCACGTAAAGGCACTTAGCTGTGGCATATCCCTGATGTCCCAGGGATGTGACTAAGTGCTCCTGAACATTCAGTATCACATCATTTATCACCCATGAATGCAAGCTTCATCTCTGGATAAATGCTAATTAATGATTAGGTCATGTAATTATTCTTTACCAGTAGCTGGGTACTCAGTCTAACAAGTGACTGGGCTTTTGTATCTAAGTGACATATTCTGAGCAACAAAAACTTGGAGTTTTAAGAGGCAGCATTGCCGACCTGGGTTAACGTGGTTCACTTCTGCAAAAATGCATCAGCTCCAGTCTCTTGTTTTCCTGCAAATGAAGCAACAGGAAGGTGACTGCCAGCAGCACATCTGCTGTCGGCGCAGGGGAAGGTGAGCTTACAGCACTCAAAAAGATACTCTGACGTGAGACACTCTGGGAAACATTTTCCCTCTCCTCTTCTCTTCTGAAAGTACTGAAGCGTTGCTTGGAACTCTGGGGGAGGTGTTTTGTTTGAATCTGAAGCTTTCCAGTGCTTGTGGTGCCCTGGAAGCTGCTCCGTTGGTCTCTTAACTCCGTATCAAACGCAGGAGCTGTGTTGGCTTACCCTGACAAAGGGAAGGGTGTGTGGAGAGCAAGCAGAAACTCAAACCATGGCCAGGGATGGGCACCCCCAGCAAGCAAGTCCAGGTCTTTGGGAGGATGCCCCAGTTGCTAGCAGGGATGGGCTGATGCCCAGCCCCCAGCCAGGTTGCCCAAGGCCTGGTGCCCCACGGGAGGAGCCGGAGAAACGCGGCACACGGAGCGCGGGGACGCGGTTTTGGACACTGGGACGAGGTTTTGGATACGCTCACTAGTCTTGTTCAGCCAAGATGCACATGAAAATTGCTGTCTTAAAATCTTGTGATGCTTTATCCTGCTCTTCAGAATATCCATGCTCTTGGTTTCAGCAGTCACCAGCTGTCCCTGACTGCTGGAGGGAGGAACAGCAGTGCTGATTCAGCCCAGATGCTTGAGCACAGTTTATATACAGGATCTGCAGCACAGGGCTGTAACACAGCTTTTGGTGCAGTAATGCTAAGCCTACACAGTCATCAGGATTGCTGTCTGCTCTCCTACTCCTTTTGTTACTTACTGTGACTCTCCTCATCCTTTTCCTATCCCCTTGTCCCTGCAATTGCCCAACACGTTGTAATTATCTTGTCATTCTTTAAAATCAATGCCTTTCCATATATATGTCTGTGATTCCCTGGCTGGCTTCACTGGCAGATGCTTAGGGGCAAATCTTCAGCTGGTAAAAGCAGAGCTCCCTGCAACCATGATAATTTACACCAGCTGACAATTGGCCACTTGGATATCTGAAAATATCCATCTCTGAGAAGCAATTTGGTACTTAATGAAGAAAATGCTCCTAGTCATCTATTTCTCATTTCCAAACACCATGAATATGGTTGGGTGGTTTTGGTTTTTTTTGTTTTTTTCTTTTAGACTAGGCTTTGTTTTTAATAGAAGCAGTGTTGTGAAATCTGGACTATAATACATGTTCATGAAAGTGTCTTTGAAATATGCATTTTATTTCTTTTTAAAATATTTTAAGAAAACCATTCTGTATTTTGCTATGAGATGTGTAAATGCATCACACCTGCCAGATCTTTCTGTTTGGGAAGTAGCCCGTCCACATTTTGGCAGGATGAGTGTAGTTCTCCCCTGCCCTTTTCCAAAATCCTCTCTGAAGCCAACCTCTTTTTCTGACTCTAAGCATATTCTTCATTTTTGAAATGTTGGCAAGTGGGATAATTTTGTATTGTATTTTCTCGTCATAGAAATTAATGGATAAAAATACAACCTCCAACGCTATTTTATAAGCCTCTAGTGTCAAGGAGTGGACTATAGCTGGAAGAGCATCTTCCTGTTAATGTGTGTGCTGTGCTTTCTCCTTGCTCATAGATGTCCAAATAAACCCCACACCAAACTGCGGTGCTTATTTCTTTAGAGTAAAAAGAACTCTTTCCTCTTTTCTTTAATGTACAAAACATTTAAGTAGTGCTGCTGTTTCCTTTCTTAAATTTTGTTTCAGGAAGCTGTAAGGAGTGGGAAAAGTTCATTTTTATTGTTTAAAGTAATACAGACCCCTGAGGCTGACCTTCCTTTAGGACCTTAAAATGCTCCAGGTTTTATACTCCATGGACTCTGCACTGGTGTTCCCAGGAATGCCGTGGCTCTGTGTTAATGTGTATAAATATGAAGAGATCACGTGTTTCTTTTAATATCTAGATTACATGGTTATATCTTTAAAACTATAAATAGGGACGCCTATTTCAAGTGGGAAAGTTGTAGAGTGAGATAGTGGAGAGATGGATTTGGGGAGATTTGGTACTGTTCAGGATGCTTTTATTGCATTAGGTGAAGTCTGGCCTCCTGCATAATGCATTAGAGCTGCCAGGCTTGCTGCTTCCTTCCAAGGCATCTAAATTGTGATTCAATTACCCCAGGAAGATAAAAGACTTTCTAAAGTGGGAGAAGGTGCATTTGTTTCATTACAATTTGATTTGGGGCTTTTCTGTGAAATTTTTGTTCAGTTTTAGGGGGTTGGATGTTTTTGTTCTGTTTGGTTGAGGGGTTTCTCTCCCCCCGCCCCCACAGCAGTGAGTTGCATCTCTCCATCAAAAGCAAAAGAAAAAAAAACCCAAACAAATGAAGCACCTCAATGCTGTATTTTCCATAAGGATGATTTAAAGGATTTCTCAGCATTAGCTCTGTAGAGGCAACACGGGGAATTGTGCTGCTGAAAGAAGAAAGGAGAGGAAATTGTCACTGCTCCTGAGCATGATCAGTGACTGTTGTGTTACTTTTTGTCACTGCTTCTTCCAGCTCCTTCAGACGTACTTGGTAACTGTAGTTCCTCCTAAGAGAGACTCACCCAGCTCCCCCAGCACTGGTGAGCTGGCCATGCAAACCTGTTCTTAGAGCCTGCTTGTACTAACTTGGTTACTCTTGAAATTCAGTGTGCATGTGGGAATCTGTTTTGAAAGTGACTTCTTCATTTTATACAAGTGGTTCAAACAGTAGCTAATGCAAACCATTCACCAATGAGCTACAGAGCCTATGATTTACTAGAAATTATTAGAAATTTGAAGCAGAAGAACTCTATTTCAAAGAACTGCAGCATGGGCAGCCTTCCTTTCTGGCTCTGGCACCTGTACCCCTAGCAGGGATGTAGCCCAAAGGACTCCATGAGCTCCACACGGATTAAACATGGAGAAAAAGGTAAAATTACAAAACCAGAATGACTCTTAAGTGTTCACTCTTTTGTACGAGGTAAGGGCAGGGTATAAACCATTGTATGAACTGTCTCTACTCTGAAATGAGGAGAGACCCCATACGAAAGATCGTTTGTCCTCTCCCTTTCCTCCCTTCTTACACTGGCCAGAATTTGCATCTGCCTGGGTTTTCTGCAACAGGTTATTTAATTTATTTCCAGCCTTCATGCAAGTGGAAAGCTACTTCTAGGCTTTCCTTTGTTGAAGGATAGATGGCTTCTGGTCAGATGATCTGACTGCAGCAAAGGAAACAGAACAATCCATAAAGTCTGGGTCCTGTCCCTAAGTGCAACACTAGTGAGCATCAACAGCCTGAATGGGAGCTTTGTGGTCAGGCAGGTGGGTTGGAAATCAGGTTATTATGGACTCAGTGCCTGAGCTGGATGTGACAGTCCCATCTTGGAGCTATTTTGCTGGGCATCATTAGCATGCTGGGCATCATTAGCATGCCAGCAGAGAGCTGGGAGGCAGCTGGGGAGCATTAATGGGCGGCACACAGCCATCCAGCAAAGCAGCAGCAGCTTCTGAATGGAAAATGACAGTGTCTAAGCCATTTTGTGTGAATTGGCCAGCAAATGAGGATGTCTGACAGAGCAGTCAGGACATGATGTCATTTTCCCAGGACAGGGTTTGCAAAGGGTGCCGCAGCTCTGGCATTCAGTATCTCTTCCTCTCCTGTGCTGAATGCTTTTGTTGCAGCAGCCTCTTAAGTAAGTTCTTTGGCAATATCATTCTAAGAACTGAGTAGATTCCAGGCATTTAAATGAAAATGGGTTTGGTTCCATTTTATTTTTTGTCTCCCATGGAGAACATATGGTTTTCTCTAATTGATACTGAACAAATCAACATTTAGGCATTACTATACCAATAAATCTACTGCTCTGTCTGTTCTTTCAGGTGGGCATTCAGAAACTGGCGAAGTAGGCTTGTTAATTCATGAATTCTGTGTGTGCAGGGCTTCACAAAGCAGAGAAATGGGTAGTTTTGCAGTCTGTTGAAAAGACCTTGTGCATTGAAATGAATTGCCCAATATATGTGACCCAGACAATTTTCTTCAGTGTTTTTTTATTTGAGGGGCAGTACAAATGATCATATTCTTAGCCTAAAGGTTGCTGAGGACAAGTTCCCAAGAATTGATTGAAAACAGATTCTAAAGATTAGCAGCAGTTGAAATACTAGAAGAACAAAATTTCTTTAATGAAGTTCTTGTTTATTGGTGGTATCTCCATTTCTTAACCCTTTGATTAGCAGATTAACACTTGTCCCCAGGTCAGCACCAATTATGTATAGTAGTAAATAACTACCTAACAGTGTCATCAATGTGTGGAACTCAGTTTTTACATCCAATTCAGATGGGAACACCCCATATCAATGCTGTGCCTGCTCTTAGGGCTCTGGTGTTAAATCAGTTTAAAGTGTTGTTATCTAATGTAAAACTGAAAGTTGCTCCTGAAGCTAAAATGCTAAATGCGAACTGTTGCACAGACAGAACTGTCCTGGAGGTGAGATTATGTAACTGGGCATCTGCACCTTCTCTTGGCAGTGTAAATAAATAAATAAGTTGTAAATAGTAAATAAATAACTAAAGAACAGACCTGTTTAAATCCTGGGTGGCCCTGCTGCAGTAAGTGTGGAAACACACTGAGTGCAGTGACTGATTCCAGGACTCAATCTTTAATTTCCTAGTGATGGTCCTTCTCCCAGCCAAGTGAGGAGTCAGGTGAGGAATTTGCCCCCCAGCTGGGAGCCGTGGTAATGCAGATTTTAGCTGCAAACCTCTCCTTGATCCGTGTTAAGCTGATTCAGCCCAGCTCACTGCAGCAGCAGGACTTGAAACAAAAACTGCTTGCTGCACTAAAAAGGATTGCTTAAGTTGTTTCCTCTGGTTTTTGTGGGAACACTTGTCACCCACTTGTGTTCCCTGTGCTGTTCTGTGATGTTCTTGACCACTTTCCTAACATCCATTTCACTTCCAAGCTGCAGAATTCTAGACTTGGAGTTATTTACCTACTGTCTTTTCTCCATATCATGTCTCTGACTTTCCCTTCTCGTTGTAGTAGGGAGTTTTGAAATTTAGTCTTTAAATAGTTAAGATCTTAATTTTCATATGCATTATCTTTGTTTCTTGATCATTTTGTTGACAGTGATCTCAGTTTTCCCCTTCAGAAAAGAAAACCATTCATTTGCCTTGTGAATATCAAAAGTGAGACTTACTGATACCACAAAAGGGGAACTCACTGGAAGAAACACTGCAACTTTCTTTTAAGAGTCTTTCATTTGTATTTTAGTATTGATATTACACGGTGTCAAAAATTATACTGCAACCTCCTTTCTTTTCTTGCCCACACAGAGTATTTAATAAAAGAAAAGAAAATGTCACTGGATCTGTGAGTGTCTGTATGTGTTTGTCAGAACACCACAGCAGAGTGGCATTGTGTTGAGGACCCAGTCAGGGTGGTAATTATTCTCCCAGCAGTTTAAGGCTCTACCTGTTCCCGGCGTTTTTTAAGTGCCTGCTGGAGAACAAGGCACCACAAATTGATTAAGTATTAATTGTGACAGTGAAATTTTCTGTCATGTGGCGTTGAGCTGCACTGATCTGTAACCTGCATTTGAACACCATGAGGCAACTGCTTGAATACAATGCAAGTGTACAAGGTGGCTTTTTGTGGGAAATCCATCTACAGCTGGGTGGAAAAAAAACATTTTTGCCTTTAAGGGTGCCTTGGGAACTTGCTCCATGTTAGTTCTGCACGCAGAAGTAGAAGTGAGGTCAAATGAATTTTTCCAGACTGAAGAGTTTATCCTGTAGGTTAGTGGAATTCTGTTAAGTGAAGCTTTGATAGCCTTCACAGGAGGACTTTATTTTGATTTCAAATATGGGTCAGTGCAAGGCTTCTGCAATAGGGAGTGTGTAAGCTGCCACAGCCCATCTCCTGTGCACTCTGAGATGCCTTTTGAAGATATTTCTCTCCTTACTGAGACACAGTTCAATCAATAAAGATATTAACAGGGTTTGTACTCTATTTACAAATGTCCACGGTTTCCTGCCCCTGATGCTTAACATAGCACAAGTGCAGTCACACCCCAGAGGAGACATTTGCTACCTCTGGTAAAGCCCCACAGCCTCCTTGGTCTTCTGCAGCCAGAAATGCTGCAGCCTGCAAGGGGTGCTCTGTGCTGCCTGTCTGTCAGGGACACACTTTTCCTTTTATTTAAAAACTTCTTTGAGTTCTTGGTTAGTGCAGTGACACAGACACGTGGGTTTCCTCTGTGCTGTTCCACAGCTTTAGGGTGTCCCGGTCCCTATGGATGAGTGACCAGCAACTTCTCCATTGTGGCTGCTCCTGAGCAGGCTGCAGGTGTGCAAATCCCCATCCATCCATCACTCAGCCATAGCCAGGCTCTCTGAGGGTATTTTGGGTTAATTTTTGACTTGTACTTCCCCAAAGATGGCAAAGTGCATATTTAAACCACAGCAATCATCGGTAATCAGTTTACTATAGATTTTAATGGATGTTAATACAGTTTTCCCTCCAAGTGGAATAAAAATTACTCTTAATTTGATCTTGCCATCAAAAAAGCTTTCCAATGTTTTGATTTTATTTGGTATATTTTTAATCACTTCCCATTTCAAAGCACATAATTTTGCATTAATATACTACTGGGGAACTTGTTCTGTCCTAAAAACATTAGTTGTTTTAATATTGAAGTGTTTCACTTGGTGCATTTCCACCACTGGAGATTAAGACATTTCTCCAATTTTGGCACGTTTCATACTTTGAAAATCCTTACCTCCAGCTGTTTTTCTTGTTTTTTCTCCCCTGAGGCATTTCATGTGATGAAGGGAATCTGCAATTTGTGAATTTTTAAAATGCTTTGTGAAGATTTGGTTTGGAAGCTCTGAGGTGGGATAGTTCACAGATGGGTGTATGTGTGCCTGTGTAAATGTTTCATGCATTTCAGTCCTCCTGATCTCACATTTAATAACTGCACAGGTCAGGGACACAATACAGCTGTAAAAAGGAGGTGCAGAAATTCACTGCTTACTCTGCAGTAGTGATTTAAAGTGCTGACCTTTCAGCCTTGCAGTACCCAGTCTAAGGTACAACCTATTCTGCAGCCCCAGCTCCCTTATTCCCAGTATTCCACTGGTTTATTTCCATCCTTTTCCCATTTGGTTTGAACTACTAGTGTAAATTTCACAGCTGAAGTCTTAAAGGCCTGCCCTATTACCTGGTTTGTTGTCCTCATTGCTGGAGCCTCGCAGTTATAGAGCTGCCTGCCCTCTCTGTAGGTTATGTGGCACTCTCTGCAAAGGTAAATGAAGTTTGCAGGGGAGATGCTGGGTTTTATTCCTTCCTCATCTTCCTCTGGATGTGCCTCCTCGCTGGCACTGCTGTAACCTTGTTGATGTTTTAGAAGATTTCATCGGAGGCCCTGGCTGGAGGTGACGAGGTCTAGGGGAATCAGAGAATATTCTCTGCACCCTTCTGTGTCTTGCTCTTTCCTCAGCTGCCCATTTTCCACTCTGCTCCCTCTTCCCTAAGTGCTGGTCTGTTCTCTGGAGTGGGGAGTAAAGGTGTGAATTGTGTGGTGCCAGCCGAGCTCCTGAGATAAGGGAAAGCGTTTATCCAGGCGGCTCTTGTGGAGTCAACAGTCTGGACGTGCAGCACTCACCTCTTTTATCACCTCATTTTGTATTTTCTGTGGCTAAAGCTCTCTCAGCTGGCCAGCAGCTTCAACCCTTTCTTCCTGTAGATGGCCTGCAGTTTTCAGCTGGCCCTGGCATATGGTGGCTGATGGTTATTTGGTCTTCACTAAAGGCCAGTGACCCTCTGAGTTGCTCTGTTTGTCTATTTCGTGCAGCTCCTCGGCTGCCTGAAGTATTGTGTGAAAGTTAATACTCCTTTTAATAACTAAAATTCCACTGTCCAGGATGGGATTTTCACAGGTCAGTGGTGATACTGAAGTCTCACTAGAGCTTTGTTGTAATCTCAGCTCGTACAGATAAAATGCAGCTTCTGATTAAAGAATAAAAATAAAATTAAGCTGTTCTTCCTTTTTCTTATCACCTCTTCTTGTACTTACTAAAACTGGATGTGTTCACCCTTCTATTTTGCTCTACCAAAACCCTCACCAAATCAACTATATAAAAACTAAACCCTGGTTGTGGCAAAATAGGATAGAGCTTTTATTAATTTAGTATTCCCAGGAGCTAAGAACTTGGGAATATGAGCAAATAAAACTGTGGTTTGGGAACCAAATGGGATACTGAAAGTGCTCCTATACTGGCTCGTCTTAATTGAACCAAATGGTTTATCAGGTTTGCTTCCCATATTATAGAATACAGAGCATACTTGCTATTTTGTTTGACTTTTCAAGCCTGTTTGTTTTTGTTGTTGTTCTTGAGGTGGCTATAGGAGAAATGGCCCTCAAAGAACTAACTTTTGGAGTTTTTTCTGACTGCAAAGCAGAAGGAATTTCTGCTCCTCTTTAAAATAGACGGAAAACTTTTGCTGGGCTGAAGTCAGGGATGTGGGCCCTTCTCTGTTCAGCTCCACTTGCTCATCCACAGGATCATCCCTTTTCACTGCTCTCTGGCGAAGAAGCTTCTTGCACAGATCTGCCTGTAATACGCCACTAAAAGTAGGGATAAGGCAAGGAGGAGACTGAATAATAAGAGCAGTGTCTGTGCACAGCCTGAAAGGACTTCCTGATAAATATGAAATGCTTCCTATGAATTTCCTAGCTGGTTTGTTGGCCTGTATGGAACAGCTTAGAAATTGCAGCATAAGCTGCAAATTAAAGACTGTTCAAAAAAAAAAGCTGGTTTAGAGGTGGTAGTGCATGCTATGGTAAGCCTGAATTAGCCTTACTTTCTAGGCTGATATTTGTGGATTATGCTTTCGTGGCTCAATCCCCAAGCTACTGAGCAAATCTGGTTTTATCCACTTAGGGCAGGCTCTGCTTTAGCATGTGCAGAGTCTCCAGAAGTGCAGTGCAGTCTGCTGGAGGGGTGTTGGTGCCTGTGTCCTCAGAGCCTCCTGTAACGCTGCAAACCTCCTCAGCATTTTGTAATGCCTGCTATCAACTGAGCCACTTGATTCATTTCAGCTTCATCTTCCATATAAGCTGGGAACCCAAAGCATGGCTTTTAGGAGAGAACTTGCATTAGGCACGTGTCTGAATGCCTTCAGCAAGGATTGGGTTCTACCTAGGACAGCTCCAAAGCTTCTCATGAGCTGCAGCACATGCCGTGTAGTTCGCGTTAACTGCTTCTTTCTCTGCTTGTCTTGTGGGAGGAGAAAAATTACTCCTTTCTCAGCCCCCATTTATTCAGTTTCCTTTTTGTTCATCTCTCCTTTAGTACCAGTACCCTCAGTCCACATCTGTGCACCCATCTGGGGCACTGCAGAGATGGGTGATTCATCCTTGGTCCCGTGTGTGTGTCCCAGGTTGGTGTCTGTCAGCTTCGCAAACAGCACAACAACTGTGCTCCTGATGCCTTTAACAGACAATAAAACACTGAGCTCTGCCTGGTGAGGTTTCCAGGAGATGGAAGGAGCAGGAGAGGGGCTGCAAGACTCAGGAGGAAGCTGAGTGTGGGTAGGGAAGATGTTTCAGGTGCTAATCCTTGATCTCTGGCACCTCTGGAGATGCCAAATGCACTCACTTCAGCAGGACACTCAATAAAAGTATTCACTGGAGACTAAAATATCATCAGCTTGAGAGAGGATGGGCTGGTCAGGCTCTTTATGCCCCCATTTGTAGCTGGCAAACCCACTGTATTTAGAAGAAAAGGGAAAAGGTGACTTTGAACCAAAACTGCTGTTTTTCCTTGCACTGAGCCCTTCCTGAAGGCCCCTAAATCCTCCCCATTCTGCCAGGCAGGTGTTGAGCACAGCCCCCTCCAGGCAAGCCCCAGGCCCACACAGCCTCCTGGGACCACACAAAAAATGCCTCCCCTGCACAACCCACAGCTTTATTTTGGCACAAGAATCCCAAAGTGGCAACCCAGAGGGAAGAGGAATTCAAATTCCAGCTTCCCACATGGCAATACAGAGACTTACCACTGAGTCACCAAAGCTGCTTAAGCATATCATTATGATATTTCCTGAAAACAACATTCCTACCTGGTAAGCTGTAAAGTGTTGAGGCTTTATAAAAATCAATTCCCTGCTTAAAGTGTCCATATGTAGCTGCATTTTTTTTTCACTGAATTTAAGTCTTTGGATCTCCAGTAAAGTGGCTTTCATCCAGAAGGGGCAACTGAGGTGGAAATTCATTTTATGGATCAGCTTATATTCAAGCTTCAGGTGCTTGAGGAGAACAAGTTACAAAGCAAAGAGACTGTTTAATCAGAGGACCTTTAGTTCTTGTGGTCTTTACAGGACAAGCAATACTAAGAGAGTGGTTTGTTTGCATCTAAGATGGAGAAGTCACAGCATACATTGTGCCTCATCCTGGTATCACTGAATGCATTTCATATGAATTCAAAGGAAACATTTAAATGCTTAATTTCATTGTCTCAGAAGTTCTTTCTCAGGGTTTGATTCCTGTACAAAACTCATTTGTTTGTGTTGTGCTGTGTAAGACAAAAACAGGGCAGCATCAAGAGTTTGCTGTTTTCAGCAGTTTGTGTTGTGCAATGAGATCTGGGGTGGTAATGACTGGTACGAGCAAATCTGTACTTAGAAGTATCACTTGGATGTTTTGGGAATGAGCCTGTAGACAAATTCTCTCTGCTGCTCTGAGCTAGGGCTGTCTATAATGAAATAAAGAAAGTGGTCCAATACATTGCTGAAATGCACTCAAAATTCATATCCGAACTACTCCTGCAGGAATCAAAGACTTGTGCTTAAATGTTCACAGGGCTGACGCTTTAGCTCTTAGGAAAAGTTCATCAATATGCCTATTTTGAAGGTATGGATCTCTGAATATTAGAATACATAAAACAGGAATCCAGGATTCTAATATTAAACCCTAATGCAGAAAATTGCTGTTTGCAGCTTCAAACATGTTCAAATCTCTGCCACCATACAGAGAAAATTCAGAAAGAAAAGGGTGAGGGAAAAGGAAATGTCAAGGAATACTTTTTCCCCCAGCACTGCTAAGGCCACCACTAAACCATGTCCCTAAGTGCCACATGAATTAAATACCTCCAAGGAGGGTGGCTCTGCCACTTCCCTGGGCAGTCTGTGGCAGTGCTTGACAAGCCTTTCTCCTGTTAATTTCTCACTGAAGTTAATTTTGACTTGCATGACTGACCTTTATCTCTGAGGACAAAGACATCCAGAATTTCCATCCCACTTAGAACTGGATTCATTGAATTAGACCTAGACCTAATTGCACCATGAATTGCAAAACACAGCTTTGTCTGTGAGATGCTTTCATATTGTGGCCTCATTATAATAAGGTGTTAATGGCACAGTGCATTGAATTGATCTTGGTAATTATATTTCTACTGCTCCACAGAATCTTGCTGATTTTTAGGCGATGAAAGGTGAGAAAATAATGAATAAATTTAAACTGTGTAATAATAATTACATTGCTCTTGTCTGCATGTGATATTTGTACTTTATGTTGGGAAAATTGAAGATTTGTAGTATTTTGTTCCTATCTTTTACTCCATGTTTTCATAACATCTTCCACTGCAGTTACCTAACTCCCTCCAGATCCCTAGCAATGATCCCTACCTTTCCCAGGTGCCATGTTTTCACAAAGATGGAAGAATAATGTGGTATTAAAGCTAGAGTTCATATAGCTGAGTTTATTTATAAAAAGCAACTGGATGCACACATCCTTGGGTGTCTTGATTACGGGAATCATTCTTGGTTTGACGGAAGCAAACGCAGCTGCAGGTGTGGAAACAGCTGCTCGGAGTGGGTTTGATTTTGTCTGTTCCCCAGAAGTGTAAAAGAAAATCTTTCCTCTTCCATATCTTGGTAGCTGACCCACAAAGGGCAACCCTGTGGAGTGCCAAGTTTTGAATATGCAGGTGATTTATCTAAAGATTAAAACCCAAGATTTTCAGAAGAACCTGAGGTTTTTGTGTGCTGAATCCCGTTGGAATTGTGGTGGAAGTTGACTTTGCAAGTCACTAATTCTTTATCATTTACGTATTTTGTTACCAAACACAGAAGTTAGAGATTATGTAGGCAGCAAAACAAGTTAGAAAAGTAGTAGTTCAGTACTGTCAATTTTATGTTGCTTGTTTAGCCACATTGCTGACATTCTCCTAAGAAGTAAAACAATGATTATTTTAGCACTTCATAACTGAATGTCACTGAAATTCTATCAAAATAGTGTGAAACATTTTTGAGTCTTAAAGAATATTTCCCTGCTTTCTATGGGAAGCTTTATGCAAGTGATAGAGAGCATCAGTACCTGGAGTAGATTCTTGTAATTGGCAAAATAGGTTCCTTCTCTGACTGGAGAGATTTGGGGCTGGTCCCTCATGATTTGGCTGCATCTGTAATTCTTCAAGAGCTGCCTATTGCAGCAGCTAAATCCAGGGAAAACTGTTAACATTGTACATGATGAAAATTTTAGGTTACTCTCAAAATTTCAGTTAAAAAACTAAAATCAGTTGAACTGTGAAGAAGCAAAAGCAGGTCGTTTGTGGGATGAAGTTAATGATTCCCCTGTGATTTCAGGGGTTGTACTGTCATTTGTGTCTGAGGGATTCTAGCCTGCAGTTTTTAGGTAGCAAACTTGGAATTTTCCTCATATTGGGCTGCTCAAAGGGTATAATCTTAATCAAGCTGTACGTCAGTGAGAATGGGCAAGTGGGAGTGGGGTGATGCTCAAGCAGGGAGTAGTGGCAGCTGGATTTATGGCAGTAGTGCTCCTGTCCTTGAGGAACTGGATGCTTGTGAATGTCAAATCTCTAAGTAATTGTCCTCTGAATTATAAAATAATTAATTTTCTTTTTGAAGTGCCTTATCTGTGTAGCTGCTCTTTAGTTGCTTTGTGTGACAGAGGTCTTTTTTTCTTGCCAGTTTCATGGAGAAAAATCAGTCTGCTCTTCTTTAGGGATTTAGTGTGTTAACTATGATTTTATGTTTTCTGTTGGAAACTATGCTTTCGTGCTCTCCTGTGCAAAATAAGTGAGTGAACAAACCAGAAATTGCCTAGAGGCTGAGCCTTTTTATTTTTTATAAGTGTACCTTTAAACAAATCCTGTCTGCTGGTTGACAGACTTCTCTGGCATCCCTAAGGAACTGCTGGGATGTGTCTCCTTGTACAGGGCAGGGAAAGCACCAGGCTTGAGGAAAGTTCTGTAGCAATAGCACCATTATTATCACAATTGTTATCATTGTCTGTAAGAGTGCGGGATCTGGATCAAACTGTCCTAAACTGGCTAAAATGACCAACGGGTTATTTGAAAGAAAATGAAACACCTGGAAGTTTTTAAGCTGGCAAACAGGATGCTCTTTCCCCAGGAAGTTTCCTTGCTGATGAGTTGGATTTATCAGATGAAATTAGCACATATTTCGATAGCTTGTTTTAGATCCATTTTATCCCATTCAAGCTGCACTAGGCCTTGCTCTTGGCAAGGCTGTTGTCCTGTATCCCCCCACAAATGTCCAGACAAACTCCAGATGTTCCATGGCATTGTGCAGCAGGTGACATTAATATGTCTTTCTTTGTGAAACTGATGCCTTGGGAAGGCTGATGTGGAACAGAGACTGGATGGAGCTAGAGAATAAAGTAGGTATTTATTGAAAGGCCTTTATGGATACACCTTGGGCAGCACAAGAGCCTGGCCAGGGCTACACCCAAGGTGAATTTAAAATGGTCACAAAATGAACAAACGGTCATGAGGTTTCACATTTTTATAAGGTTTGGTCCATTTGCATGTTGGCGTTACTTGTCCAATTACATCTTCAGATTATGAAGTCCCATCCTTCTTGTTTTGTCTCTTCAGTCCAACGTTGTTTGTGCTTTTGGGCCTGAAAACTAGTAACCGTTGTCCTTCATCTTCAGCAAGAAAAGGATTTACTTTGTCTCCCCACTCTGTGGAGGGAGCTCACAACACCTAATATGAGCCTCAGAACTGCACCCCTAGGCAACACAGTCTGAAAAACATGAAATCTAAAACTTTACAGCATCAAAACACATCAGAGCATCAGTGGAGGAGAAGGCTTTTAGGTAAAACAGGCAATCAGCCACCAAGTAACTCATGTCTTAGTGGGCTTTTGGCTGTCATATATCTCTATCAGGGCAAGAGTTATTTAAATGTTCTCAGTTTGTTTGGCTTTGTCTTGGCTGTGAGAGTTGTTTATACTGTTCTGTATCTTCTGTAAAGATGGTCATAAATGTGCAGAATGTTGCCTGTGGCCCTGTTCCCTGCTGGATGTCGAGTGGGCAGGTATCTGTAGAGATGAACTGTAATACACAGTTTTGCTTAAGCTGTCGTTTTGAGGGGAAAGTACTTGGTCAGCATTATAAAGGTCCTGTTTGTAGAGATAAAAAATAAAATCCATCAACAGAAAGGTGACGGTCCTTTGAGGCAGAGTGGGAGTTACAGAGCCAGCACCACCACAGAGAAATTCTATCTCAAAAACAAAGTGCCACTCATGAGCCAGGCTAAAAATAATAAATGTATTTTGTAAAAAAGGATCAAGAATGCACATTTGCTGTGCTAATGCCATAAGACACATGGTCTCTGATTGTCATTTTGCCTCCTGCCTTTATTTTCTTTCGAGACAATTTTCTTTTAACTCACTAAGGCCAGATTGAACCTCAATTAAGATTGAACCTCATACCTGGACTCCTGTTTTTCAATTGTACCAAACAAAATAGATTTATAGAAGAGGATGAGAAGGTAGAGAACGCAATAAGTCATGTATTGCCTGGGTTTCTTCTGCTTTTATTACATGATTCAAATATTAAATTTGCAGTTCTGGCTCCCCTTGAATATCAAAATAATGTGAACATCAAACTGATACAGTTCACATTTTGCCAGAATACAGGGTTAGACAGCACAGAGGCAAATACAAGTTCTTTGTTTAATAACCTTAATGAAGGGGTTTTTTTGAGAGGAAGGAATGATAAATAGTTTTAAAAATTCAGAAAATGACCTGGCACTCTCTTTTAAGAATAAAATTGTATGCATTATAAAAAGATTAAGATTGGGAAGGAGATAATAATTTTTTTAAAGAAAGTGATGAACCTTCCCATAGTGGTTTGGAGACCATCAGTATTTTACATGAAAAATTCAGATAGCTGATTTGGAGGTTTATTTGCTCATTTCAAATTGTGATGGTGCCACTGAATTTTGCAAAACTGCTTTGCTGTAGATCTTCCAAGAGGTTTTCTTGGTTGTGGGTATTTTTTTTCATCTCATTCACCATGTACTCCTGCTTTGCACTTGCTGATTCAGCTGTGTTTTGAACTTTACATGTATCTGTTCTTCTGAATGGTCCTTCAACACAGAACTTTTATTTAAATAAATAAATTTACAGCTGACAGACTTGCAAGACTTGGCTCTCATGCACAGTTGTGTTGCTCTTCATGCTGCCTTATCTTTCTGCCTTATTAAAAACTGCCCTGTCCTTCAAATAATCTTTAATTAATCTTTTCTAAAACGCTTGTGTGTCTGCAAAGTGACTCCTTTGAGATGTTTCCACGACCTCTGTAATACATGGTCACAACTACAACCCTTAAAGAATTAAATTAGTCTTGGTTAGGCAGATTTCCCACATTGTTGATAGGGAATGCAGATTTTGCTATCAAATGGGATGGGTTGGATTGGGTTTGGCAGTAATTTCTTGCACCCACATTTCTAACTTGAAGATCTTAAGTAAGAAAATGGGGTTGTCTCTTGCAGGACATCTTATGGGATTGTGTAAGCAACGAGAATGTTGGGTAAAGCATCTTGCTGATGGTTTCTTTGCCACCCTCTAGATTCATTATCTGAATTTTAGACTCTTTGACCTTTTTATTTCTACTAATAGAGCTCAGTACGTCTGTACTTCGAGCTTCTTCTTCCACTCAAAGCAATTTACTTTTATTCTTAAAATTAATGCAAAGGTTGTCAAGGAGCTGGGGAAGATGAATAATTTATTTTTTGAAATCTAGAGCTACTGATAGCAAAAGATATAAGAAAGCTTTACTTACAGGGTTGTGTGTGTGCTTCCTTACTAAAAATGCCATCCCTTTCCAGGCAGTTTTTGTTACTGAAAATGTTTCACCCATCTAACCAGGAGAGTTTGTATTTTCTTCTCGTAGGCCGTGGGCAGGGGTTGGGTGCTTGTAATTTGTGAGAGTTGTCAGCATGGTCAAGTGAGTTATGTGAGAAGTAATTCTGCTTTTCTAATCCCTTTGTGCTGGAGTGTTGGAGCATTTGAAGCTTGTGGAAAGCAAAATGACCCACTGTTCCTGAGGAGACAGAATTAGCAGGTGTTCAGCATGAGCTTTGTTTGCCAGGTAGATGAGCAGCCCTGGAATCACTGGAGCTGGGCTGAGTTATCCTGGCTTGAAGGTCTGGCCCTCATGGTTACCAGTTTAATGTGAACTGGTGAATACTTTCAGCGTGGAGCTCTCCCAAAGTCCTGGTAGTCTAGAAATAATTCTGAGGATAATGTTATAAATATGTGTGTGGCAATAGTAATGAAGTATTTGTGGAGAAAAATCTGAAAAGTCTGAGCTCCTGACTACACGTCTCAGTTCAGCTTTTCCACAGTTTAAGAAAATATTTCCAGTTATTACCTGGCTGCTGAGGAACAATTAAAGAGCTAGTTGATGGAAATGGTTCAAATGTTCGGTTTTGTATGTAATCATTAAATGAATTAGGTTCTGGTGGCTGAATAATTTGAGAGCTTTAAATAATCCAACTTCCGACAGATATATAGGTAATTGAGAGGGACTCTGCACTTCTAGTGCAGAAAGAAATTAAGCTCATTTCTTATGAATTTGGGA
The DNA here is from genome assembly GCA_013397195.1 of Hylia prasina. Lineage (NCBI taxonomy): Eukaryota > Metazoa > Chordata > Aves > Passeriformes > Sylviidae > Hylia > Hylia prasina. Next base: position 1,707,295 of record VYXD01009300.1, on the reverse strand, counting down.
GATGATTTGAAAGAGAGAATAACTCCTGGGAACTAGGAAGGAGCACTGATGCATTATTTAAATGAACATATGTGGATTGTTCTATATTTTAGAGCCAAATAACCAAAGAAGTTGAGCTGAATTTGGGTCTTTCTAATATTTTATTCTTCTGGGGAGAAGGCTGGTACTCAAAGCCACTCTCACAACATGTTATCAATTACAAGGATCTGATACTGAGGGTTGTGGGAAAAGGAAGAAAGCAGCACGGTGGCTGTGCTTGGTCCCTGTGCCAGGAGAAGGGGTTTCAGGCCTCCCTGTGCTCTCACTGAGTGTCCCAGGAACTACAGGCTGGTTGTAAAGCGAGTTCTCTGGTTGTTTTTCCAACTTCATGCTGGGTTTCAACAGGATTTGGCCCCCTGATGCACACAGAGGTGTCTTATCTTTTTTTACAGCCATTTGCGATTGCTTTGAAAAAGTGCAAGTTTTTGTCTGTCTGACTCTGCCAAGGAAGACTGAAAAATCTTTTAGCTGAATTCTGGAATATTCGTTTTCCCCCGCCCCCCACTTTCATGATTTCCCACATTTGACAATGCTGTGTATACCATCACTTTGAATATTTTACTGATAATGAGGCAATTTCTGCCTTGCTGGAAAGCTGTAATCATCTAGACACATTTTGAAAGGAATATATAGATGGCACAAAGTAAAACGTGCTCTATTAGAAATTTATATCCTTTCCAACTACATCAATTATTCTAATAAATAATATTATTTTCCCTGCAGACCTTGCAACCCTCATATCTATCATGGCTATAATTATATTAAATTTTCACATAATCATAGAATCACTGAGTGCTTTGGGTTGGGAGGGACCTCAAAGCTCATCTTGTTCCAACCTCCTGCCATGGACAGGGACACCTCCCACTGTCCCAGATTGCTCCAAGCACCATCCAGCCTGGTTTTGCACATTCCCAGGGATGGGGCAGCCACAGCTTCTCTGGGCTACCTGTGCCAGGGCTTCACCACCCTCAGAATAATTTGTTTTCCTAATATTCAATCTAAACCTACTCTCTGACAGTTAAAGCCATTCCTCTTGTCCTGTTCACTCCATGCCCTTGTACAAAGTCCCTCTGCAGCTCTCTTGGAGCCCCTTTAAGCACTGAAAGAGGCTCTAGCTCTCCCTGGAGCCTCCTCTTCTCTAGGCTGCACAACCCCAGTTCCCTGTCAAGGAAAGGTGCTGCAGCCTTCACACCAACTTTGTTGCCTCCTCTGATTTCAGATATTTCATTCAACCTGCTTTAAATTCTTCCTGGGTTTCCATCACACGGTGCTATTTTCCTCCTGTCCAAACGACATCATCGCCTGCCACTCCTCTGTGTGCAGCATCATCAGTATTGTTTCCTGCAGTGCTGTGATTTCCCTCAGCCCTGGCCCCGTGGCACAGACCTGTTGATTGTCTGGCAGAGCGTGGAGCAGAAACTACCAGGAGTTTGCAGGTGATAAACAAAAGAGGCTGCTCGTTCTTAGTTAAGCCTCTGTTCAGTAGTCAGAGGGGTAAGAGAAACTGAACCACTTGAAAGCAGTGGTCAGCCTTTCACATTGACAGTGATTTCCATAAATTTGTTTATGGAAGCCTGACTTTCTCAGAGGAGCAGCATCCCCTTTGAAAAGTGCTCGCCCTAAGCAGAGATTTGGCTGTGCTGCTCTCAAGCCACCATTTGCAGACATTTTGGAGACTGCTGTTAGTGCTGGCTGAGTCACACAAACACCAGGAAGAAAGAAAACAAATCTTCCACAGACTGGCTCTTTTATTTTGTCATTCACAGCTCTGGAGAAGGGAAATACCGTCTAGTGCTCATTTTGTTTCAAACAGAACATTCTTTTTTTGTCTAAATAAAGTAGTTGGATTTTTTTCCTATCACTGAGTCATGGAAAACAGAGCAAAAGGTACCTAAAATGATAAAAATACTGATGGGGTTTTACTATTTTCATAGTCCAGCTCTAGGTTTTGAAATATTGTTTTCTTAAACTGGATAAATGTCTTTTAAATTTCTTGAAGTTTTGCAAGCGCTGGAAGTTTTTCCTATTTCTTGTTTATTTCTGGAATTTGCTTGATAGCAGACCTGTAGTGCAGGTGGTGAAGGGACTAGAAATTGTTTCCATTTGACTGTGGTCAGCTCTTATTAAAACAAGCCCTCCTTAGTCCATGGCTGACTGTTCTTAAGAGCTTTATCAACATGGACCTGTCGCTTGAAGTCCATTTTAGTCAACTGGTATGAGGCAAATGGAAGTATTTCACTGACTTTAATCATAAAACTCTTGATTTCTCTTTTTCTTTTTTCCTTATTCCAGTGCAACCAGAGTTTGGAGCATGAGGCAAAGTTCTGCTGTGAAATTATTTAATGTTTACTCTACCTGATTACTATTGATATCTTGGGTTTACAAGCACTTTTTTGAGAGTAGTACTTTAGTCCTCAGGAATAAAGAAAATGACACCCTAGTAGGCACATAGACAAAACTAATAAAGTTTATTATGTTGATTAGTCACAGAATTAATTTGGTAGGCTATTATTTTCAAAGTGCTTTTTAGTAGAATGCTTTCATTCCCACTTTTGGTATCTTACTTACAAACTAGAAAGACACCCCAAAATAATTACTTTGCTTGGTGATTTTTTAATGAGCTTGTAATGTGTATGCTGCAGGAAATATTAATGAAATGTCATGTTAAAGCTCCATAGCTCTTTTTTCCCCAAAACCTAACAAGTCATTTCCTTTTCTCTGGGTTTTAACAGTGGCAATAATATCCTGATGAGGAATCTGTCTGGAAACCTTCGCAACTTAATTTGAGTTATGACAACATTGCTGAGAACTCTGAACTTCCACAGTCTCCACAATAAAAACACAATGTAAATTTAAGCAGAACAGTAGTACGTTTACGAGTAAAAGTGGTAGGAAAATAAACCTGATTTGCCAGGTGACAAAGGATTTACAACTAGCAGAGAAATGTGTGTTTTATTTCCAAGCTCCTTAAAAGCTTGATAAGCAAACTCACCGTGGATGGGGGATGATTTGGTTCCAGGTGGGGTTTTAGGAATTCTCAGTGGGGAGGAACTGCTGCTTTGAGGGACTCACAGCCCCTTAATTAAAGTGTCATATCCTGACCTGGTTATTCCCTTTGCACTGCTTTCCCCTTCCAGCTGGGTAATAAAGGGAAAGGGGGGAATTGTTGTCCTCTCTGCATCCTGCTGGTGGTGGAGAATAGGCAGATCTGTGGGCTGGGGAGGTGCTTATCCCCCTGCCTGGTTAAATCCCTCCACGGTGTTTGGAACAGAGGTGGGTCTTTCCCTGTGTTTGAGTTAAATGCCAAATTCTTCCTGGTGCTTTGTGGGTGTTCAGATCTTCCTGCTGCCTGTTTTCCCAGTTCCTGACAGTGGAATAGAATGAGTTCTGAGTTTATTGCCTGTCAGCAATACCTCTGTTTTTACTTGGATTTCTATTGTTCTAGCTGAGTAAACAGGACACAAGTATCTTAAAAGATTTAAAGCTTGCTTTATATCTACCTTGAAAAAAGAACTTATTAAACAAAAACAACAACAAAAAAAAGGTAGATATTTTTATTGTTGAAATAGTTGAGGCAGCCTCAAAACAGCTGTCCTAACTGAAGACTTGGGCTTGAGGCTCAGGAACTCTTGTTTTTGCCATCTCCAGTGGAAAGGGCTTTAGGACCCCCTTTTCCAGAACCCCCAGGTATTCATACACTGTCCTTAGATATGTGATGCATCCTGAAAGGTGTGATTCAGAGTGCCTAATTCTGGAAGGCTGAATTCCCCACGTGTCAAACAATACTCATGACCTAGAGGCAACCTGGGCCATGTCCCTAAAATGAAGGCAGGATGAATTATCCCAACCCAAGTAAAAAATGCCTTCATTGCTCATTGGTTATTTAGGTGCTTGGAGGGTTCACAGGACTTGACACACATGCCATAAAAATACTTCCAGAGAGTTTGGGGTTTTTGAAACAGATTTCTGTTCAACTGTTTTGCTTTCATAGGCTTTTAAAGCTAATTTTCAAAGATCTGTTTGGAAAGAAGATTGGCAACACCAAAACCACGCCAGAAATTCTCATCAAGGAGCCTTCCAAATCCTTAAAATAGCACTTTTGACAGAAGCAATGTTCCTCAATGTGTGAACAATAAATCTTTGCTGCACTTGAAGTGATGCACAGAGAAACCAGGAAAGAAGTGGTGCAGGCAAGAGGAGAGAGGGAGAAAAGAAATGAAAATAAAAGCTATTTTAGGCATAGACAAGGCCAAAGTTGGGAGCTGGGGCAGAGGTTCAGGGGCTCAGAGTAAAAGTGTTTATTACCAAGTTGCACTGGCAGAGAGGCCCCAAGAAGGTTTTGCTGAGAGCATTTCCAGTAAGGGAACAAAGAGGGAAGAGAAAGCCCTGTAGGGGTGTTTGGCAGCTGGGCAAGAGCTTGCCATTGTATTTGCCAACTGAGCCGACAGGATTTTGGAAAGGATGCTGGAGGAGAGGCAAAAGGCTTTGAGCAGTAACTATGAGAAGGACTCATAGTTCCTGAAGCCAAATTTGGGACAGGGGCTGCAGGAAGGGAATTTCTCCAGGTGCTGCAGGAGAGAAACAGTGGCTCAAACCAAGAGCACAAGAATTGGCTTTTATTAACGGGGGGGAAGAAGGAGAGCTGAGTTCTCCTTGCAGTGCTTGTTGACAGAAAAACTCCCCTACTGAGATGGCCAAGGCACCATCAGGCAACTCCCCACTGTGACTTTTCCCTTTGCCTTCTGGAATCCTTGCTCTTCCCACTGCAGAGTCTGAGCCTTGACCATCTTTGCAATACAGTGATTTTCAGAGCACACCACCTACGGAAATGATACCCATGGAAGGCCTTTTTTTCCTACTGATCATGATGTTTTTATACCATCATGCATTTTGTGTCTGATCCCAGTGTAATCACCAAGATTGTTCCCAGTAGTGTTTTATTTACAAGTATATTTTTAAATGTCAGAATTAACTTAATTATGAAAAACTATGGACATCATTCTGTACCAGACACTTCTGAAATGAGCCCTGAAATATATTTTATCCCCATAGTTGAAAAGGTATGTTCTGCAAGGCATTTAGGGCCCTCAATTCAAATGCATTTAATTGCAGTTGACGTTATTATTGCATGACTAAGTATCAGCATCTTAAATATTGTCTGGTGACCTTGACGTTTCCCCAGCTTGGCATATATGGTGCTATTAAATCCATAGGGAAGCAAGTGCCTTATTTTCTGTTCCCACAGCCAGCAGGTTTCCAGGCTGCACATAGCCAGGACTTTAGTGTCCTTTGGGACATGAAGAGCCAGTGTGCTCCCCCTCCTTGGAGAATTTAACCAAAAGTCACTGACTAACTTACTTTGTCCTTGTTCCCCGTGAACATCCTGGCATTGTGAAGGAGCCACCACCTCTCTCACCACCTCTGCACCTATTCTAGCACCTCATTACATGAAGGAAAAGCCAGAAGAACTGGATATTGTCCCTTCAGGTGTGTGGGACTGGGAGGAAGAGGTGGTGAGGTGAATGTGTTCTGCTTTTAATGACTGTGGATCAATTCAGGGACACACATGGCACAAAGAGAGTTTTGGAAAAACCCACCCAGGTATCATTAGCACAGCTTTAGAGATACCTTCAGCATCCTGCAACTCTGCAGAGTGTTTCACTGAGGCTGTGCACAGCAGAGCTCTCCTGCTTGCCACCAGCTGTCAGGGGTTTTGTGAGGAGAAATTAAGTTCAATTCAGCCTTGCCCAGCCAGACCTCACCACTCTCTCCTGGCATCCATTCCCTTTCCAGCCTTCACGAGGTGACAGCCAAGCAACATGAAAAGCAAAGGGATGTATTTCATAGAAATGTTCTGTAGAATGAAGTTGCTCAAGGCTTGCTTTATATTTTTCTTTGGGAAATCCAGATTTCTTTCCTTCTTAAAGCGCTCTGTACCAATAGTATTTATTTGTTCTTTCAGTAGCCTTACGTCCTGCAGCTTCAATATTACCACTTTGTGGCACTTGCTTGGTGGTTTGTACCCTTTTAGCTGCTGGCAACCATCAAGCTTTCAATATATAATAACTGAGCAAGGTGGTTTTCTGAAAGAAAATAAGCAGATGTCAAGGTTACAGTTGCTCTTGGGACGACAAGTCCCTGGTAATAAGCACTTTGTTTCTAAAGACACACTCAGTAGTTCTGCGGGAAATTTTAGCATTCAGGTTTCTGTCGTGAGTCACAAAAGCTTTTGTTTTACCCGAGACAGGCAAGCTCAAAGCCATGTTATTTCCTGGGCATGGCATGAGTGGGCTGGGGATTATTCAGGGGTTTCAAGCTCAGGGCAGTTGTGGGGGCTGAGGACTCCGTGAGGTTGTCATTTCCAACTCCCACCATCTCCACAGTCTTTATCTGCTGCAGCATGTTGTCTCTGCACCAAATTCTCCACTGATGTCAGCTAGGGAGATTTTTGTAGGTGGAATTGTTTTGTGCAGGTTTTTATATTTTTGCTGGGTTTAGTCCCTTCAGAAGTGTCCAGGCTGGGGCTTGGGGCTGACACCTGGCAGGAAAGCTTTCACCTCCTCTGGATTTCAGAATCAGGTCAGAGACCCTCAGGAGTTACCTTGGGAGAGCCTCCTTGCTGTCTCTCTGTTTCTTCCCACATGTTCACCCATGAGCTGCCTCCTCCCTGTGTCTCCTTCCCACTCCCAGCCTGTAAATCTCGTTGTGCTGTGTGTGTCTCAAATCCCACACAGCCAGAGCTGCCAGCTCTGCATCCCTGCACTGCCCACGGCAGCATCCCGTCCTTCCCGCGGCTCCCAGGGTGGGATCCTTCCCTTGCAAGCAGAGAAATCTCCTCTTAGTTACAGCCCAAACACACCAGTGTTTAAATACATACGTTATTTGGGGTGTTTGTGAGGTTGGTTTTTTATCAGCATCCATTGTTTGGGATCTTAGGAAACATTTACAAAACATTTTTATATGCTTTGAAAGCAAGCATTGAACAAATCACAGGTTATTTGGGGATTTTTTTAAAAATTAAATGCAGAAAATTCAGTTAAAGTTATCTATGAGAGGGTGGGGGAAATAAAAGATAAGACCTTTTCATTAAATAACTTTTGGGTAAAGCATTTCAGCAAGCAAGTTTTGTGGGTTTTTCCAGATTCATATATGGAACTATGACAGGACAGGCTTTTAGAAACCTCAGCTGGGTGTCATAGGAAAGCTAATTTTAAGACAGTTGACAATTAGGTATAAATAGGTAACATACACAGTGTTTTCTAACAGATTTGGCAGCCAAGTGGAGTAGCTTTCTTTTTTTCAATATAATTACTCTGTAGGTAAGTGTCATCTTCACCACTACATTCTCACCTGTCCTGTAACAGTGTAAATCCAGGGAAAACCTGGATGTAATCAGTATGGTGGGAAGTTGCTGCATTCCCGTCAGAATATTAAAATTTGTCTTTGCCTCTTTCCCCATCTTGTTTCTCAGCATATCCCTTATGAAACTTTTAATCAAGATCCTCGCTCCCATATCTCTAAAAGAAACTTTCACATTTCACTGTGAACTTTACCTATCACTCCAGACCACATTCCCAGTTCCTAAGGATGCAAAAGCAAACAGGAGGCACAGTTTGTTCAGAAGAGATCACTCACTGCAGGTCTGTCATGAACCGTGCTGGTTTAGGGAAACATTTCAAAGCAATAACTCTCAAAAACTGGCCAAGCATTTCTTGGCAGCAATTTGCTGTAGGTGAACTTTAAAAAACTCGGTTAGAATTGGCTTTTAAAAGGTAATCAAATACCAGAATTGTTGTTCTGTGGGGAGTTAGTCAGATTTGATTCTTTTTCCTTCTTGGCTGGAGGAAAAATATAAGAATACATATTAAATTTTCACATAGAGAGGTGCACTACTTTTTCTTTGCAGTCTCGGTTTATTAGAGAGATTTTTTCACCACTGTCTGGTCTGAGCATGGAGTTTTGGTCTGCTAAAATGAATCAAACTGTTTAAACATAATTTGTTATGACATTATACCTTGGTAAAAAAAGTCTTTCTGGAGCCACAGTTTCAGTGATGTTAGAGGTTACCAGGATGCTCTCAGATAATATAATGAAATGATTCATGCTGAGTTTCTTCTGCTATTAAGGCAAAAAAATACTTCCGGTAAAACCATGTTTTCCATCCAGATGGAGTTATGTGCTTGGGTTTTTTTTCTGAAGTCCAGTGGACGAAATAGATATCTTTTGAGTTAACTGGTCTGAGAATAGAGGCTCTGGGTCAAGATGTTGAGACTTAATAAAGTACAGATTTCTTCATGGGTGTAGATGATGAGAAAAAGCTGGATCCAGCACTTCCTTTTCCCCATTTTTGTTTGTCTGATTCAAACTTCAGAACAAAATTGATGAGGGAGAGAGCAGGTGAGTCACTGTCCTGGAACAGAGCTTTGTAGCTTGAATTAACATCTGGTGGTTTCATTGTCCACAGTGCCATTTATCTGAGACCCCGTCATCGACGGAGCCATTAACATGCGGGGAGCTGGGGAGAACTAATTACTTTGGCACTGCTGGGATTGGGAAGGGGAGTTCTGCAGAAAACCTCCAGGATGCAAAACCAGGAGTAATTGCCCATTTTCCAGCTGGATTCACAAAATGCTGGTGCTGCATTAAGCTCTTTCTGAGAGCTGAGAAGGTGCCACCATCTGCTTTGTTTCCTGTGAACCTGCTCACTCTGCTTTCCTTTCCGTGGTCTGCTGTGTGCTGTATATCCCACACATCCCTCTAAGTATTTGTGTGTTCTGCTGATTTGACAGTGTAAGAACAGGCAGGGTGGGCGCTTTCCATTAGTTATAATTTCAGTTTCCAAAACTTTTCATTATACTTGCATAGTTTGTGACATTGGGTAGTGATGTTTTCACTTCTGAACTGTACTTTAGATTTCCCTGCTTCTAAGCAACCAGTAAATGTGTTAGATCATTTCTGCCCCATCTGGAAGCTAAACTCAATGCTCGTCTACGTCAAAACCACGAGGCACCATCACCTCTCCTTGTGCAGTTTGTTTTGGAGTTAGAGAAGCCACAATTTGGGATAAAGTTTCATTTAAAGTATTAGAGCTTTTCAGCTGTAATTGCAAAGTGAGCCAGTCTGGCTGACCTTCTTCGGGCAGATGTAGTGTGTAAAGGATGTAAATATTGTCATTTGTGATGCCTAATTGCTGTATGTGGTGGAAAATGGACATGATTCAGGTTAGCAAAGCTGTCAGTTGTGTGCTTACACATAGAGAAATCTGTGAATGTTGAAGCTGTGAACATTTATCCAGGGAATACAATATTGTAGTCAGCACCTTGTCTGGGCTATCCTGGGACAGAAATTTCCCTTGAATTTTCACTGCTCCTAGCAGAGGCACGTGTGATGCATTACCACGGTCAGGAAGCCAGATATACAAAAGAATTTGATTTTAAAACTTACTGGGGTGTGTTTTCAAGTTTGAAATAATGTTATTGATTTATGCACTGAGACCAGAGACTTAAACCTATTGGCATTATCAGGTGAAGCAAAAAAGTAATCCTTCTTCCCATTCCAGATAGGGACACTGAGAGCATGAAACTGAATTTCCTAAATTTCCAAGGTTCTACAGGTGTCAATATTTCTGGGCTTTCAGCTTTCTGATTTCCTAATGGGACCACGGGGTTTCAAACAAGAGATTCATAGTCATTTAGGTGACGTGTAGAGAAACTGAAAAGTTCCTTTGGGAAGAATTACACAACTCTGTTTAAACCAGCCTTTCACTCTCAGGGGTTTAAAATGAGCCAAAAAGCTGAGGAGAGATTGTGCCTGTGGAAAGCACGGGGGAGCAGAGTCAGTAGGAGCACAAATTGCAAGTACTTTGTGTCATTTGGAAAAGTCCCTTGGCAAGCTGGGATCTGCCCACCTGCCATTGCTCTGCAGTGGAAAATAACCCTCCTGCTTCTCTTGGTTATGATCTTCATCGCAGCGCTGCACACTTATCACCACTTGAATTTTTCTAACGGTTGGAGTAATCTGTGACAATGTTCCTACAGCAGTTTGGGTTTGTGGGGTTTTTTAATTGCATGTGAGGTAAATTCTTGGATGTAAGTGAGCGAGATGCAGAGGTTTTGTTTAGTCAGTTCAGCCACTTGCTTCTCGGCACTTCTGTCAATGATACTTAATGGGATTGATTTCCTAAAGGACCTCAATTGGAAGGGCAGAAGTCAAGTTTCTCTGACTGTTCTGTATTTAATGGAGAGGTTTGGGTCAGTCATCTTCATCTTGCTGCCTGAACCCTGATGTACAGTGTGACATTTCAGCAGGTGAGATTTGAGACAAAAAAATGCCATCAGCCTCTCCTCAGAAATATCAAAAGCAATATCAAATACACAGTTCATGAGAAAAGATCAGCCAGTTACAGGGAAGGTCTCTCCCCCTGGCCTCACTCATTTGCTTCACAGGCAGAAGATTTATCCCAAGGCAGCAAAAAGCACCGCAAAAACGTGTGAGAGGGGCTGGGTCTCTTGCTGCATGATCAGAAGAGGTTTGAGAAGCCCTGGAAGGAGACAAGCCAGGTTTGCTGTGTTGTAAGAAATGCTTTGCCCCCAGTCAGGGTGTCAGGCACCAAGGGGGTTTGGTGGTTCTTACAGTGGCACAGCTGCCTGCAGTGGAGCTGTCATGCCAGCCTTGTGATTCTGTGCCTCTCCCCAATTCCCAGGTCTTATTTCTTCCAGAAGGAGTGACAGGGCCATAATGTAGCTTTAAGTAACTTCAAAGAGTGTTTTCAAGACTTCTTAATAACACAGTAGAACTTATTTAATGCTCCAGTTATAGAGGAGTTACTATAATAGGAACTCTTCAAATGTGATTGTGCTCTGTGAAGTATCATCCCTCTTAAATCAGTGGTGTTATTATGGAAAAGGCTTGTTCATACACCCAGTGCATTATTGAAAACTGCTTTTATAATTCAGGTTCCAAGTAAATCTGCCAAGGGTGGAAGAAAATTATCCCTCATTTCCTGATCATAAATACCAGAAAGCAATGCAGTTCAGTTTACCTGGCTAGCTCTGTAGCGGTCCATGGAATTACTTTAGTATGAAAACAAAATAGGGTTTGGTATCAAGTCTTTGGTAATGTCTTAGAAATTACGAGCTTGGCCAATGCTGTCATGTGGTTTATAGTGTGTCAATGTTCTCGACAGATTAAGTAATGTACAAAACCAGTTCAAATTTGGTTTTACCTCCCAGAGTTTAGAAACCAGAGCTACTGTGGTACAGGTGAATGTGAGCAGCTTTTCACTATCTCATGCCAAGGTGATGCTCCTGAATCTCAGAGCATTGTAAAAGTTGTTGCCTTTGGTTTAGATCAGAGTCCACCCGGATCTGCTCTTTGCTGCCTTGCTCTGCACACAAGCACACACAGCTTGCTGCGGTTCCTTTCTCCCACCTTGCCATGTCCAGCATCTCAGGGCAGCCTGTGAGATCCTTTCCCAGATCTGTTTGTTCAGGAAGAAGAAAAGACAAAAATATAATGCCTTGGAGATAATCTCTGGCAGGAATTGAAAGGCTGTAGCCCTCTCAAGAGCTCTTGTCACAGGAGTTCTGTTGTTTTATTGCTTTTCTCCGGCTTTGTCTCATGGAAGAGATTGTTACATCTCTTTCCTTCAAGGAGAGGAGAGGTCAGCAGACCTGCCCTGGTTTCAGGAGACATCCCTGCCAACTGTGCCAAGGCTGGCTGTTGATCCAGCGGTGCTGGAAAGCCTGCAGTGGCTGTGGGGATGGACCCAAGGCTGCTGCAGCCTTCCAAAGGCAGGTACAAAGGAGCTGCTGCCAAACACAGCCCTGGGACACTCTGGCAGAGCTTCCTTAAAATGTCTTTTATCAGATGCCATCCCTGTTACATTTCCAGTCATTTGATGAGACAGGCCAGAATGGTTTCATTTCAGAATTTTACTTTGGCTGTCCTTCAGCTTCTTGTGATTTGTGAGGCTGTAATTTCTGAGGTTAAACTTTTTAAGTGCCACATTGCTGTGATCAGCACTAAGTGTTGTGTTCTGTTGTTTGGGTTTATCTGGGAAATGATAAGGAAAAAGGCATCTTCTATCTTCCAGCTTCACTGGGATACATGTTAATCTTCACTGGAAGCTCATGAATAAATAGATAAATAGGTTTTGATGGTGATGTGAAGAGCAGAGAAGATTATTGGAGCAGTGATCCTAACCCAGAGGGCATTGTCATCTGTCAGTGCTGTGTAGTAGATGGGTGTTATCTATTGGGAATTTTGTCGGCCAAGCTTATGCAGACCATTAAAAAGTCAGGTTTTGTCAACAGCTGTCAGACAGTACTCTGGAGGAAAAAAAAAAGTGATTTTATATAGGAGAGAAGCTGTGAAATTTTGTAATTTCCATTATTTACAGAATTAACCAAAACAGACCTCTCATTACTTTTGGAATTCTTTCCCTGTTATATGCAGAAATGCATCATGAAACAATCTATATGTAAGTACAGGCCCTGCTTCTCTGACTGGGAGCAGCACTGAGACGTGTTTAAGACACATTTCCCCCCCCCAAAAAAAAAAAAAAAAAAAAAGTGCTTAGAAACTCCAGTTTCTAAATGTTTTCTCTTCATCTGCATTTGTGCAAATTCTGCTTAGTGGGGGAGTTACTTTACAGAAGAGTTAGAAATAAAGGTATGATGATGTTTCTATTAAGATTATTGAAGATGGTTTAGTTTAATAACAAGGTAAGTGTTCTTAATGTGCATTTCTGAAGATTTGTATTTGGGGGGTTGCAGACTTTGTGGTGGAAACTGCTTGGTAAAAAAGCTGTAATTGATAAAACTGGGTTGTCAAGTTGACAGAGAATACATAAAAATCACAGCATTAACAGAGTTAGAAGAGACAGGATAAACTTTTTATTAGAATAAAATATCATTTGATTGTATGTTTGGCTCCATCATTAGGATCTATTTCCCAATATGTGTTTAAATTGTTTTTTCCATTGCTAAAATATCTTGTCACTTGATAGCTCTCAAGGTCAACATGACCTTTCCTATCAGGTCTAATCCTTTATTCATAGCCAAGCAGTCAAAGATTGAATTATAACTACATTAAGCTCATTGGGTGAACATTAAAGTCAACAAAGGACTATATTGAGGAGAAAAACTCCAGTTATCACTGTACAAAAGAGCTCTTTGTTTATGCTACCATGGGGTTTTGCTGTCCTTGTTTGTGTCCTCATTAAAAAGTTTTTCACTTATGTTCCAGGTGTTACAATAAATGGCTCTTCAGGCTGATTATCAAGGCCTTGAATGATTCTGTAGGACCTGAGTGAGTGACTTTGTTCCTCTTCAGCTTCTCCAGCCACCAAAGGTGTTGGATTTGGTGTAACCTCAGCCTCCTTTGCTGCCACAGCTTTCTGTAGGCTCTGATGGATTCCATTCCCTGAGGAATGGCAAGAAGGAAAAGAAACCAGGGGGAAAAGGAAATTCACTGGGGAGTGCCCAAGAGCAGAACAGATTGTGTGGGCTGGATGTAGTCTGGTGAGAAGGGATCCATAGAACAAGTAGGCAGCAGGAAAAGAGAGAAATGAAGTGGGAAGGCTAAGTCGGAGTGGAACAAGGTGCTTTAGAAAAGTCTGAGATGTTTTAGAGTGGCCCACGGCAAAACACATCAATTTTTTATTGTTATTATTATTACTTTGGGCACGAATACCTGGAAATGGGAGAACAGCTTCATACCACACTGTCCCTTGATGCTGCAGGTCTGTTACAGGGGTTTATGCTTTTGTACCCCATCTGTCCACCTTTGTCAGTGTCAGGCTAAGAAAGCTGGGCTGAGCTGCACAGGGACAGAGAGGAGGGAATAAGAATGTTCCCTTCCCTTACCCGATTTGCTGCTTTCAAACATTGCATTTTGAAAGCTGAGAAAATATCATTTAATAATTTTTGCTTTCCTGCACATTTCCCAAAACACTTGTTATTCTCTTGCAGCTGAAATAAGGTTGTTCATGTGGAAAAGGGTAAAATAGAAGTGTTTTATTATCCCTCTTCTTTTACTAGCTCATGGAGTGAAAAAACTACAGTGGGAGCAACTGAAAGGCTAACTTAAATTTATGTTTGTTCTTGGCCTGGCACTCTTTACAGGAGAATTTGTGATGTTCCCTTCTGAACATTCTGGTAACTATTACCATGAAGGATCATGGACCTCAATTAATATTTGCAAATTCCTGCTTGTAAGTAAAAATAGCCAGAAGTTATTACTGTCCTCGAAAAACAAGGTTATTGACGTCAATAAAATATGTAATAACATTATCCAGGAGAAATATAACGTCCCACAGGCAGAATGTCAGTGGTGTGAGAGGGAACCAAGAGTGAACATCTGTGTCTCTGTGTTTTAAAAGTTAAGTGGCCTCAGTGCATGTGCACACACTAAATTAATTGCTGTGATGATTGTTATGGCTTGAAACCTTTCTGGTCTTGATGGCCAGATTTTCAAGGTTAGGTGTCTGTAAATTTACTGACTTCTCTGCAATTTTATGTAAAGCCTGGGCTGCTTTTACACCCATTCTGCTCAAACACAGCCTTTGCAGGGGAGCTGCCCAGGACCTGCTGAGGGACTTCTGCAGTTCTCTCCCACTGACAGTGGCATCAGATAATCCCTCTGTGCCAAACCCAGAGTTTTAACAGTTATGTGAGGGAAAACACTCCCCAAGTCCTATGAGGAATTGATAACAGATGCTTTTAAAACAGGAAAGTGGAAAAGGGCTCCAAAGGTGGTATTCAGACACTACTGTTGTGATAGCTGAAGTTGCAAGATGTTGGTTTGGACCAGTGTCATATTTGATGGGTTGGTGCTTTTTCTTTTTTTCCCCCCCCATTTTTATTTTCTGTTTTCAGTATGACCTGCACTGCTGTATTTTTACACAACTTGAAGCATTATTTTCATTTTATAGTTGTTAAGTTGTGATGGTTTATATACCCTGAAAGCTTAACTCCATCTTGTACATCATAAGGATTTCTTAAGTTACTTACTGGATCTGTTGGGATTTCATGGCACAGACTTTTACACATGGCAAGTTCTCCTTTTTCTTTTCTTTCTTTTTTTTTTTTAGGGGAACAACTGTAGGTGAATTGATGTTTAGTGCTAACAAGTGCATAATAGCCTGTTCTTTTCCTTATTTTATTTCCATCATTGCCTTCATTCTAATGGCCATACATCTCACAAAGTAGATTTAAGCTCTTAATTCCAGCTGTTACACATATATGGAGCTGTACGTTACACTGTCAGCCTTAAAATAGTGCTGTACCTGTTCAAGGTGCAGGACTATAAAATGCCCTTCACTACAGTGATAAACTGCACGGTCAGTCATGCAGCTTTTTTCAGGATATCAAGCTGAAAAATAAGGAAAAGGACAATTGAGCCTCTGTTAACATGCAGTCCCTGATGTGAAGCTATCCCAGGACTCATTTTGGAGAGTTTCTTGGCTGAACCTCAAGGGATTTTTCTCCACACGCCCCAAAACACATCACCTGTCTTGAGTGCCATTTTCATCCTTTCATGGCGGGAAGTGTCACTGCCATCTGAGCATCACAGATTCATAACATCAGATCCTTTAAATATTTTTCTGCCTTTCTGGACAAAATCTGGTAATTCAGTTTGTCATGGGAGCATCTTCAGCTGTGTGGCATTTGGTAGACCAGTAGCAAGAGATGTTTCAAAGAGGAATTCTTGTTTCACTTGCCAACACCACTTTCTCTCCTATTTAAAACCACATCACGTGCAGCATTTTGTTGCTAGGTGCCTGCTTGGCCGAGAGCTGGTTTCTAAGCATGCTTTTATATTTAACTAACCCCTGCACAGCTTTCGAGGCATTTTGCCCCCATGAGTTCTAATTTTCCCTTCACTGTTTTCTATATTTCTGGGGAAGGAAAAATCCTTCTTTTTCTTCATAAAATTAATCGAGATAATGTCTCCCAGCTAAGTATAGGAGATTTACATCTCCTCCTTGGAACTAGAGAAATTGGTACAGCTGGAAGTAGTACAGCTGGATTTGGGCTGCTACCAGAAAATGTTGTGGGGGAAAAAAAAAAAATTAAGCATTATTTAGTTTCAGCTCTGTAATTTTTAGTTTTGCATCACTTAAAGAACTTCAAAAAAAGTAGAGAATTTATTGCTATTTGCTCATGTTTGCTGCAAACAAGTTCCACAGGGATTCAAGGGAGATTAGTGGTAACAGAGCACAAAAGTCTGGGTTTCCAAGAGCAGAGGCTGTGCACCTTTCCACTGATTTAAAATGAGCAGAAGTTTGACTAAAGGTTCCTTTAAGTTGTTTAACCAGCCTCCCTAAGAGGGGTCTGACTTCAGGGAGTTGTTAATTGGGGGCTGCCAGCACAGAGCATTTGAGCAGATGAGGGGATCCTGTGGGAGGGAAATGCCCGTGGTTTGCTCACAGGGATGGAAAACTCCCTGCCAGGGACAGCCTGACTCCTTCTGGGCACTCTGATCTGGGAGGAATATCATATTGGGGGAAGCTTTGCTTCCTTGCTGCCTTTTTTTTTTTTAATCAGAGAGGAAGGATGTTGCCTGAATTATACATAAAGACACCTCTGAAACAGCAGCAATTGAGAGCTATAAACCCACCATCCACACCTGCCAGTTTTTCTTACAGAGGAGAAGAAAAAGCAAAATTGAGGGGAAAATGTTGGCATAACACTCTGAAGCTTCTGAAGTTGTTCTGCCAGCTTGTGTGATATATTAACCAAAAGTCTGTGGGTACTTCTGGGCTTTAGGGGCTGCCCTTGGAGTGTATCTGCAGGACTCAATCAATTAGATTGTATTACCAGGATATAAAGAGTGATCAGAGAAATCTCTTCATACCTGGTATTATACTAACAACAAGGCCATTTTACTGCTTTTCTGTAAAGGAAAGAATATTTTAACAAGGGAGAAGAAAATTTAGGGGCTAAGCTTCCCTATTTGGAATTACCATGAAAAGTTGGTTTCATTTCCCTCAGCAGCGCCAATAAAATCAGGATGAAAAGTCAATTGCTTTTACTAAAGCAGCAACAGTCTGAGTAAATTGTTTTGCTGAAATTCTATGAAAATAATTTCAAATAAACCCAGATATTTACTCTCAGGAGTTTTTTGTAGCGAGATTCTCATTTAGGGATAAAAAGTGGTGCTAGTTCTGCAGTGGAGGATGAATCTCCCTGACTTGCAGTGTGATGTGCTCTGGAAATCCTCACAGAGTGTCTCTAGTTATAAATACTTCAGGCAGCTAATTCTTGTTCATTTCTGTAATTTGTAGCTGATGCTGGAACAGCAACTGCCCTTTACTTGTTCTGGTTCAGATCAGATCGAACGGCAGTAGCTGCATAATTAAATGTGAGCCCGTGTTTAAATGGAATTTACCTTTGCTTCCATCTCCCCTGCTTTTGGTACAGCACAGAAAGCTGGGGTTGATTCTCTAGTCTCATTACAGTGCTTTCCCTGATGTTTATGGAGATTTACTGATTTAAACCAGCTCAAAATGTTCTTCTGAGATCAGCTTCTTGCATTTGTCGTTGAAAGTTCATACTCAGTCTCCATCTCCTATAATAATATTTTTTTAAGCTTTGACTCTTTCTGATGAAGAAGTTACAAGATATGCTGGTGATTACTAAAGGATGTAGCTCACTGACATTTACATACAGCTCTGGAAGAGAAATCTGCTGAAAGGGATATAGCAGTTACTGTGATCCTTTTATTCTCATCTTCTCTTCCCCCCCCCCACCCCTTCTTTTTTCTTTCCCTCTCCTTCT
>VYXD01009300.1:1675573-1689429 GCA_013397195.1 Hylia prasina | reverse complement strand
TTTTTCCCCTCTCCCTTTTTCCCCTCTCCTTTTTGTTTCTTTTTCCCTTCCTTTTCTTCTTCTTTTTTTCTTTTCTTTTTCTCTTTCTTTTCTTTTTACTCTTCACCCTTGTTACTCTTATATTTTCAGGTATGACCATGCCTCTGTTCTATTTCACTTTTTTTTCAATCAGAAATTATGTGTGCAGGGAATCAAAAGTGAAACCTGGGCCTCACTGATGGCAACAGCAGCATTTTGTTGGCATAAGCAGGACTGGGATTTTACTCACAGCCCACTTGTTGCCATTTTATTTGACTAGCCACTGTCAGAGGAACATGTTAGGACTTTATCAGCTAAGCCAAAATCTGTGTGAAATACACAGTAAACATGAATGAGGAGTTAAGGAAGAAGAGAAGACTGCTTTTTAAAATGCTGCAGCTTTTATAACTTGCATAAATTTTATTCATGGGGACACTAATTATAACAGATCCTTCCTTCCCTGTCCACTGTTGGGAGGACAGGATTTTTTTTTAGGATTTAACAAAAGTCAAGCCTTGAGCTCTCTGTCCAGTGTTGCCATCTGGAAATTTTTTGAGGCTGGGAATATTTGGAGAGTCTGGATTTCGCCGGGTCCTGCTCCAAAGCTTGCGGTGCTTGTGCATCTCCACAGCCATGGTGGGGCTGGTCTCAGCTGCAGGCTTTCAGTTACTGGAGACTGGACAAAGGCCACTTTTGCAAAAGACATTAAAAGATTCTTGCCTGTAACTTCTCCTGCAAGTCTGCAACGTGTCTTGGAACATCAAGGCACCCGAGCCTGTGGCCTTTCCTCATGTCAGAGTCCTGTTCGTTCTAAGGTTCAAACAGCGTTTTTGGAAAGTGAGATAAAATTTTTCATGGGTCTGCACATCAATTGGGAAACTGGAGCCAAGTCCCTCAGCAATATAAAGATTAAGCTGGACTCAGCCAAGTTCCCTTTTACAAGGAGAATGTTGGCTGATTCCTCCGTGTTTCCCCAGGCCGGAGCTGCCGGGATTAACTCACGTTCTGATTTTGTGCCTTGGCCCTCGCTCAACTCCTGCTCATGCATGGAAACACTCAACTGGGAGGGGCGAGGCCTGGGATAACCTGTGCAAAAGTGGAGTTTTGGCTTCATTCTGCAGCTCCCAGGGCACACTCAGGCACATCCTGGTTCACTGTGCACCGTGGATATAGGCATTCACTGGATTTAAGCTAGTTCTTGGAAAGGCCATTGGAGTTTAGGTATTAATAAGAACAAATGGATGTTTAGAGAGAATTGTGCCTCAGGGAAATGGTGCTGCTTCATCCTTACCTGGTCCTGACTGTAGCCTTCCAAATACCTGGAGCAGGCATGAGGAAAAGTCTTTCATTTTCTGGAAAGGAACAAAGCTGGAGTTTTCTTCCTTTCCCCTCATTGCTTTGTGCATTCCCTCAGGACTTTTTTGGTTTCCCTTTGGGAGCTTCATTGCAGTTTTTTGGGTCAAGCAGTGCAGCACTCGTATACAGGCAAACCTTGCAAGAAAGATTGTGTAACACCTGAGCATGTGTTAGCTTGGCAAAAGTGCATCTAAACCCTAATTTCTCAGTTACCTACTGCATTACTACATAAATAATGCAGGATTCTTTCCAACTTGCATCACTCTTCCTTATTTAAACTGGAGAGAGTTTGGGGGTGAGAGTAACATTGATAGGAAAGATTCATCACCATTGGTTACTGCAGCATGTTGGTACTGCATTAGAATTTCATTTCTCCTATTTCCCAAGATTCAGCTCTTCCTGAAATTTATACCTGTACTATTTGGAATGTATTAGGAAGAATGGAATTTTACATTTTAGGCTGTTTGGGCATGGTGAAGAGAAAGCATCATTTGTTGCCATAAAATAGTGCAGTTTTAAGTCACTGTAAGAGCTGTTTTCACATGTGAAGTAAAGCCAAGATGATTTTCAAACTTATTTCTATTCTGAGCCTGCCTGCTGCAAGTAGCAGATACAAAAACTGGTCATGTCCACGCTGCTTTAAGAGCACCACGTTTGGAACATCCCAATTAAACTGACAGCATGTGATGTGTGGCTCAGCATGGGGCTTCACCCTCATGAATACAAACCTTTCTATTGTATGAGATGCTCATGAGGCTTCTGTGTCTGTCTGCAAATAGGGAAAAATAAAGTATACAAGTTGATGTTTCAGGGAAGGGAGGTGTCCTTCCAGTGGTAATGGAAAAATAATGTTTGTTGTGCCCACATGTAGGCAGACAAACAATCTCAAGGCTTATTAAGATTAATGTCCATGCCTGATTCATATGCATGGTTTTTCTCTTTTTCTCTTTTGTCTTATTTCTTATTTGTTCTTATTTCAGCCCACAGGCTGTTTCCACAAGCCTTTTAGTGATAACCCCAAATTGCAGATCTCACACGATCATTGTTTAGTATGTTGTTGCACATTTTCTTGGGGAGGAGTCAAAGCAATGCTCTGATCACTTGCTTGCAGTGCTGTGTCTAATGTGAGAGCTGATACAGGCTTTGAAGGATAACTGGGTTTTAGTGAGACTTGATTTGGCTGAGCCCATAAGGAAACACAAAACCCATCTACAGCAGTGCTGGCACAAGGCTGAGCTTTCAGCTCTCTTTAGAAGGCAGATTCTGCTGAATCTGTTCCACAGCTGCTTGCACAGGTTTCAATCCAGTAAGGCTCAAAAATTTCCATGAGAAAACCCTGTACTCAGAAGTGTGGTTCAGTTGGGTGGTGGAGAGCTTAGCTTGCATATTCAGCAAGGTTGCTCAGTATTAAATATGTTTCATTCTCTTAAATTAGACTGACATAACACTTGCTGCAAGAACCTTCATCAAAATTAATAAATCATGTCTTGTATTTTCAAGCCAAATGCTGCTGTGTTCACAGCATGCTTCCTTCTTCCTCCCCCTGAGATGTTAAGCCATTAAAAGAGTCCAAGATGTGTTTCCTTGTATTCCTTTAGACTTTTTACTGCTTTTCTGTGTATGCCATCATGTCACTGCAGGCAGATAATCAATTGCAAGATTACACTTGAAAAGTGTATTAGTATTTGTTATTTGTCTGGCCAGAAGGATTTCTGTCAAAAGGGCCTCAGTGCTTTACATGCCTGGAGAGCTGTCATCTCCTGCTCTGGATGCACCCCTGACTCCAGAGCTGTTTAAAGTGCACGTGGAGAGTCAGAGAGACTTGGATGGCCCTGAAAAGCTGTTGAGATGCAAACCCAAACTAGTCATACACCTGTGTGCCTTTGTAATTATGTCTGTCTGACATACCATGGTCCTGATCTGAAGAGAAGAGTTTGAGAGGATTGGAAAAGTGGGGTGTAAGGACAAATGATATGAGGGGAGGGACAGTGACTCTGCCCCTGTTTGCCTGTAGCCTCCTCAGTGAGGTGGGGATGATGCACTCCAGCCCGGACCCCTCCGAGGGAACGCTGAGCACCTGAAATGAGGCATCAAACAACACAAGATAATGCAAAAGGCAATACATGAGCAGCCCACTCTGCTTGGTTTTCTTCCAAGCTTGTGCCCCAGCAAAACAAGATGTCATTTTTCTGTTGTTCTCTTGGTCCTTTTTCTGTGCACGGTGTGTCTTGAGCAGAGCAACTGCTGTCACAGTGACACACTAACCCAGTTTAGCCTCAGGTCCTTTTTCTGTGGGGTGGGGGCAAGAACAGACTGTGTGTGCTTGTGACAGTACTTTGTGATAGAGGGGACTAGGTCTTAGTCTTTGTGCATGCAATCCTTGCTGAGGGGATGTCCTTAAAAATGTTAAATATATGGAACAGGATTTTGTTAATCACGGATCTGAATTTTCTGGCATTCCTCTAAGGTCTTGCAGGCCTTTTATTGTCTCCTGAAAGTCTTGTGCACAGTTATTTGGTCATTGTACACCGCACACTGGGTTATTTTTTGCCCAGATATTTCTATGTTTCTAACAGATAAAACCTGGATGAAGACTTGTCTAGACACTCCTTAAAATCTTCTCTGTAAGAAATGGGTTTTCAGCTTGAAGTAAATCTGAGTAGAGACCAGACTGCTTGTAGACTAAGTATATATTGGCCACTCAAAAACAAATTGTCCTATACTGTGGAAGAGATTAAACATGTGAAAACCAGAAACTTTCCCATCTTTACCAGGCTTTGACCCCGTATCAATCACCATGTATTAGACAGCTGTGTAAAGATTGCTCCTTTAATTGCAGGTATTTATTCTGGTTTGCCTTTGTTCATGACATACTCTATAAATCAGTAAATTAGGTATTTCATTTGCTCCTTTACTTGTGTAAGTTAAACACAGGAAACTGAGAGGAAATCGGTTAATATTCAAAAATTGATTCCTCAAAAGTGTGGGAAAGGCAGAACTAAGGCTGGCTGCGATATCCAGGCACATAGGAGAGGTGAGAGGAAATGGACTGTGTACGTTCTACCCCTTGCCCTGCCAGAGTGAATCCTTTTAAACTGCTCAACAGCAAAGGGAGCCTCAAGAACCAGCATTGCTAAAATTACCTCCACCTTGTTAGTAAGTGCAGACTCCATCTTGCAAAGCTCTGGCTCTGCTGGAAAAGATGTTCACAGAAAGAGCTGGAAGTGAACCTCAGAAAAGTAGGCCAAGACTAAAATCCCAAGCCTTAGCTGACAAATGGAGTGAGTCTGAAATGATGGCACCAATGGTGTATTCTCGGGAGGGTCCCCACACATGGTAAATTTGAGTTGAGATTTGCTTGGGAAGGAGAAAACTGTGCTCAGGAGAGCTTGGGCACCTTTTCTACAACATAGTACCTTCCTCCTCCCTCGGTTCCCATTACGCCTCCTCACTCTGACAGACAAAACCTTTGTTGACGTTCAGGCTCACAAAATCTCCCACTCTCTTAAAATTAGCAGATTGTTACCTCAGTGGGAGAAAGGCAAGTCTGTTAAAGCAGCAGCACAAGATACCTGTGAAGGCCCTGCTTTCATGCTTGGGTGCAGTTTCTCAGAATGTCCTGCCACTGTGGAGGGAATCAGTGCTCCTCTAGCAGACATTCCTGGCATAAGATCGATCCCCTGAAGGTTGTAGCATTTTTAGAGAAGCATAAATGAATCACTGAACTGACAGCCCCTTCCTGCAGTTTAGTATATGGCTTTCAGGAAGAGAAAAAATTGCCCATAAAGGAAAGATCTTTTGTGTCCATCCAGTTCCCTGATCCAGATCCCTTAGAAAGGTGTCAAAGCAATTGACACGTTTCTAACAAGAAATGCCTAAAAAATACCTGAAAAGATAATTCTAAGCCACGTTTATTGTATGTGAACATAAATGTGTGAGTTCTAACAGTTTTTTTAATCCACCATGGCATTTGCTTGCCTCTGGAGAAATCATACAAGCTTGGTATTTGGGCTATTCCTCCTCCTTTTCTTCACTATTGTTCTGATTTCCTTGTTCTTTCATTCCATGATTCTTTTTTCCCTAGGTGTGTTTCTGTGGGAGCAGTGGAAGGGCATGTAGCACAAGTTGTCAGTGAGCTGCCAGGTTGTTTGTCCTGTTTCCTTCAGGTTGTGCCGTGGGTTGTTTTCATGTTTGGCTCAGTCATGCCAGTAAACATTTGCAGATCACAATGGTGTTTATTCAGAAAAGAAGCCAAAGGTCCCAGACTTAGAACATGAATAAATGCAAGGTCAATGTTCTTGTGCTGAGCCGCTGCTTTCAAATTCTTATGAATTATTCTGGATTTTTTCCTACTTTGGTTGGCTTCAAATATCTCTTTGAACATATCTATTCATCAGCATCAAATCAAAAGCTTGGCAGCTATTTCTTGATTAAATAATTATTCCCAAACTAATAAACATCACAGCAGGGTTTAATTAATATATGTCAGTCATATGGCTTTTTTTTCCTCTCTCTTTTTTTTCCCTTCCTAAAAATACCATGTTCTGAAATTAGTATTTGCCAAATAAAGGTGTGGGCTTTTTTCTGCAGTGCGCCATGGGAAAGACAATTAAGGAGCCTGGTGATTGCATCTACTTCTCTTTCTGCTTAGGCATGAATGTCTCATGTTTGAAAGTTTCCTGCTAGAAAAGCTGCAAAATTCTCACTGGAAACCTTCTTTGCCACTGTAGTACTGTTGTTATTGTAATAAAAACAACTCTGCTGCAACTTTATCTTTTATGAAAAATCTTCCACTAACAACTCAGTTTCATTAACCACCTCCTAGACCAGAGCCCGTGGAAAGATTTGAGGCAGTGTTGAGGATAAAACTTTATAATTTAGAAATATTAAACCCCAAAGTGCTGCCCAGGATTGTGTGTTTTGTAGTTACGCATTTGAAGCATCTGAGCAGCGCTGAATGTGCTGCCTAAGGATGTCAAGTGTGATGAAGAGACATTGATATCTTTGACCCTGGATGAGATAGCAGCAATTAAGAAACATAATTGCTTGGTTTTATATTTAGTTCTTCTTTTTGTGTTGTTGGTAATGGAGCTCTCTATATGCATAAGCTTCAAATTAACTTTAGCTACTGAGTGAAAAGTGTATTTTAATGTAAAAAACTAGACAGAACTCCTTAAATTAGTCTAACAAAATAAAACAGCCTTTTAAATTAGTGGGTTCAGTGTAGTTTTCCTACTCAACAACCTGGTAGTTTTAGCATGTTCTTTGTGTTCACACTTCCCAGAGACTTATAGGGCAATATATAGAAATCAGGCTTTAAAATGAGCAAGCAGTCACAGTCCCTCAAGTGGATCCCACTGCCTGACCTTGATGAAATGAATATTTCTAATGTGCTGAAGGGATGGATAATTATTACCATATTTTGCAAGAAGTGCGGTGTGCTTTGAAGTTGGCGGAATCTTTTCCTGGGGTCTTTGTAGGATTAGACTTTCTACATGAGCAAAATTGCTTCCTTTTAGGAATATATTTCCAGATGGAGCGATACTCAGCTCACGCATACTGAGATGCAGAATGACTTCAAACATCCATGAGATATAATGAGAAGTGATATTATTCATAACCTCATCAAGAACTGCATCCGTGGAGATTATGGAACGACCTCATCTTTTATTCGGACTGTGTCACATATTCTGCTTACAACAGGGACCCCGGTGAAACACTGGCTGAGCTGATTAATTTATTTTCAATTTACAGGAAGACTTCCATGCCCATAAATATTTTTAGGTACCTGCATAGCTTTGCACTTAAGTAATGCCTTTGAAGGGAGCTGGAGAAATTATTAGTTCATTTTGTCCAAGAAAGAGTATTCGTAAAGGTTTTGGAGTTTAATCTTATTGTGTGGCTTCTTTGGTTGCTGAGTGCTGCTTGCAATGCATCCTTGGTTCCACTGGTTTTACAGGTCTAATCTTTGAAGGAGGAGAATATTATTTGGCATTCTGTATATACTTCAGCTTATATAAATGATCTGTTTTGATATTTTTGTAGTAATTGAGTACTTCGTTAGTGAATGTTCAGAAAACATTAAATTTCTTTCCACGAGGAAAGTAATCCCAGGATTTTAAGATGACTGAGTTTCCTATCTCTGTTGAATATGCATTTCCAAGTGTGCTGGATGGTTGACTAATGTGTTTTTAAATGAATAGATATGCTTTACTACAATTAGGCAAAATTTGAACAGAAATTTATCAAACAAGGAGGGCAGTGAGAAAACCCCTGTGTTTGTGGCAAGAGTTTTCTGCCAGCCTTGGTGATGTGCTGCATTGCCAGGAGAACACCTGGGCTGCAATGCTGTGTGCCTTGCTATGGGGAGAGACCTTGGTGCCTTCCCCCTGTGGAGGGGCAATTTCTGAGCAGCTCTGGAGCAGCCCAGCTCCAGGGAAGGCTTTCCCTGCCCTGCGTGTCCCTCAAGGGTTTATGAAATCATTGGTCAGGATAAATCCTGATGGGTTGTGCTGAAAGTTCCACTGGGGAGACCTCTGGGATGTGTCTGAGGGGGTTTTTACCTGCAGGGGCACAAAGGAGAGGCTGTGCCTGATTTTACAGCTGGGGATTCTCAGTCAATGGGGCCTCTGTAGCCGTAACTCACAGCTGGAAAGCCAGGGGCCTTTAGGAAGCCTGAAATGAGGAGTGAGTGCAGACACAAGGGAATGGTGCTGTGGCTCTGAGGCCACAGGAGTGGAGCATTCAGTGCCCCACAGCCCCAGGAAGGAGCTGCAGCTCCTGGTTGGGCCCAGCCCCTGCACTGGCTGTGTGCTGCCAGGCCGGGCTGCACAGAGATGGAAGTAGGAATGAGTTGCTTCTCAGGAGGCAACATCTGAAGAAGCTGAAGTCTTATTTAACCCCAATCCTTCCTCCCAGGAGAGGATAAACTCCACCCAGCTGAACGCAGCAGCATTGTTCTCCTCATGGCCAAGCTTTATGGGAACCCCCACAGGACAGCTGGGCTAAGCTGAGGGCTGGGGACATCCGTAAGCCTATTGTTCCTGGTCTGAATTCCTTGATAAAATGTCTCTCTCGGGTTTGCCATACATAATTCTCAGCACCATTTCTCTGGCAGAGGATGGGCTGAATTCCCCAAGCTCTTGAAGCTCTTTGCAGCTTGATCCTGGGATGATTTTCACGAGCAGATAGAAATGTTTGTGCTGGCAGAGAGGCACAGCATCTGAAAGCACATCTTGTCTCCCAAAATTGTAGCTCTTGACTTGCCGAACAAATGAGTTCACCTGTGTGTAACTTTGGATATTGTTCTGCATTTTCCCTGCAGATTCTGCGTTCAGTGCCAGCCATTGCTGCTCAGTGTTAGGCAGAGTCCTGCCGGGTTCTCAGGAAAATGTGTGGCACTGCTTTTCTTTTTGGATGTAACCACTTTACTACATAATATTGGACAAAATTCTCCAGGGTGCGGTGTGTTAAAGCAGCATGAAATCCATTGACTCCTTCTCTTCAGAAAGTATAAAAATAGAGACAGCTCTGCAAGCAGAGCACTTTTCCCAGAGTAGAAAAAGATGAAATACAAGGGACCTACACTGCAGAGTGTTTTGGACAGCCTTTAATGACCAGCAGTCATTCTTGTGCTAATCTGTCCCTCTCTAGGAATATTTCCAGTTAGTCTTGAATTGCACAAATTCATTTTATTTTCTTCCCTCTGCTGTCAGGCTGTTGCTTAATATCAGCCGGCAGGTGAGAGCTCTCAGGGCTGGGAGGCAGCAGAAATGAATATTCCACTGGGAAGGGAGACAGATGTGTGATCACTGCATCAGGTTAAGGAGGGCTGGGGAAGAAGGTGTCATTTATCAAACACCATTAACTTTGCAAATACTTTCTGCTTCACAGATGAATCTGGACGTTTTCATTACATAGTAGGCAATGAATTGGGTCGGCTGCATAATATAAAACATTTGAGAAGACTTTAAAACATTATCTGACAAAAGTTTTTCCAAAAACAACACCCCAAAACAGATCCAAAGAGCATTTGTATGAGCCATTCTTCATTAAAAAAAATAACATTCGTCTCTGTTCGGAGCCAGAGGAGAGAGCACTTTATTTTGTCTTTGCAGATGGGGATTGTCTGATTTTCCCTGCTTAAAACTCTGCTGTAAAATTACGTCTTTTCTTTCAAAACTGGCATTGTTGCAATAGGTTTTCCAAATAAGTAGCTGGTAAGCTTTCCCTGCTCAAAGCCCACTGTGAGTAAAATATGAAAGGATTGCTTTTTATATAATTTCTAGTTACTATTTCATTAAGCATGTAAATTTTAGCATTAAGCTTTTTTTTTTCCTTGTATTTTACTATGACAGATAAACTCACAGATTGTTATCTGGGAATAAAAGAATAGATATAAACCTTAAGTTTAAAAAAATCCTATGGAGGTATTAGGCAAATCATAGTAATGGCACAGTTTGCATTCTCTGCAAATTGTACATTAAAGCATTAATGTGCACCTGTAATTTTTATTCTAAAAAATGATTGTGAAGGCAAGATTGCCGCACCCCATTTACACAGGTGCCAGTGTCAGTGACTGGATATGGTTAAATGTCTCTGCTGGGAACATGAGCATCAAGAATTCACTTTATATTCAGCTGTGAAGCATGGCTTTCCTTAATTTTAATGTTTGATGGCACAGACTGAAATAGATGCGTTATGTAATGCTAAAATAGGAGAGAAAGTTGAAGCAAAGTTGAGAATCCAGCCACCCCCACAGCGTAGGTGTCTACGAGTCTGGGGTTGCATCTGAATCAGATGATCAGAGCCTGAAGTTTTCCAAAATGTCAGAAGTCCCAGTACCAAAATTAAATGCAGACACATAAAGGGACTAAGCCAAACATATGGGGGAGATGTGACCCTGGAAACTTTATTCCAGCTTTTGCCAAATGTATAGCTTGGAGAGTAGATCTGTAAAGGTATTTTGGTGGTGAAGGGAGGAGGTGCTTGCAGGAGTCCCAGTGGGCACCTGTGGGCAGATACAGGCTTCTGTCAAGTCAACAAAGGCCCTGTTAGGAAATGTTTATTATTGCTTTTATAAATTAGGAAGAAACTTCTGCATATGAAGCCTGTACCTGATCTATCAGGTGAATTTTAGTGTCTAAACCCACCTCAATTTACAAGAACAATAGGAAAGTGTGGCAAATAAAAGTATCTGATAAAAAGGTGGTTACAAAGCAAGGATTGATTCCTGTGGTTGGGTCTTGCTTGAGGTGTGGTTTGGTTTTCTCCAAGTTGCTCTTTTTCTGTCTCTGAATTGATATTAACTTATCATTAACTTATGGAAATGCAAATGTTACATATGATGAAGATGTTTCACTGAGAAGATTCATTATCGAGGCAGCCAATTAATAGCATTGACTACAAGTACACAGAGCAAGAGATGGTTTTTGTGTAGGATTAAACTGCAGCAGCGTATCCAAAGTGAAACACATGGATGCAAAGCCTGTATCCAAGTACACAGACATCTCCAGAGCAGAGCCGGACACCGCTGCTGCTCGGAGAAAACGTACAAGAGGAAACTCAGTCAGGCAGATCCGTCTTGGAAAAAGAGAAAACACTGCTTTGGTGTTGTATTTCATCTGCTTTGGCTTCAGCCACAATTTTCTTCATCAAAGTAAAATTCTGTCAAATGTTACTGTGGCTGCCTGACTGATGAAATGGTGCAATTCCCTGCCTTGGAGCCGTTCCCACTCTGTGCGAGAAGCCGTAGCTACCTCCTCCTGTTCTCTGAATGTCTTGAGCCTGAGTATTTCGTTAAGCCAGACTTTCAGGTCTTGATCTCTGGGCTCTGTGGGCACCGAGGCTGCCCAGCTGGCAGTCAGTGCTCTGGGTTTAGTTTAGCACCTGACACAAATTAGGCTCAGGTTTTACTGCTGCTCCTGCTGGAGCCTCTGTCCTCAGCTTCTTTAGAACGTGTTAATTGTTCTGTGGTGTTCAAGTGGGTGCAGGGGGTGAATGTTCTCCTCCTGAAATCTTCACACATGGCTGCAGAGCAGCTCCTCCTGAGCTTTATTTCCAGTCCTCAGTGAGGTTTTATTTGCCCATAAATGTCAGGATTGTTTGATATTTATGCTTTTCATATGACCTAATGCTGAAAAATACACATCGCTATGCATCACAATTACACCTCATGAATATAATATCGTATACCAGAACAAATGGAGATAGAACAAATAATTTAAAATAATTTGAGTATGCAGAAAGTTTATTAGGAATAAAATCTCATTTTCAGTGTTACAAAACTATTCAGTTTCATTAGTATATTGTTGTTTATACATACTTGTGAACTTCGATCAAATATTTATATTGTCTTAATCTGGAGCTGACATTCAGAAGACTTTGCTGATTTACAGCAATGAACCCAGGTAAATAATTCTAATCTGGCTGTATTAAAATTCATTTCTGTAATTAAGTATCACTTTCACTGAGAATTTTGCTCCAAGTTGCAGCTTGGATTCCAGCCTTCTTTTGCTCTCTCTTCCCTTTCTTACGAAAAGCGTGGAAGGTGCTGTTGCCATGTCTGTATCCAGCACCAACTGTTTATAGTTATGCTGTAATTTTAATTTCCCTGAGCAGCTCTGGGTGTGCCTCCAAGCCCTGCAGATATGTTTTACAAGATGAAAGCAAAGCATTGTCATCAGAATGAGCCCTGGTAGATGCACAGCACCCTCCAGAGCCTGCTTGCCAGCTTGAAGTGATAACAGTTTGTGTAGAAAGCCACACCGTTATGCTTTTAAATACTCACCTATGTCATTCTATTCCAAGTGAGACTTAAGTTTTGAAGGACACTTGACAGATTGGATGTTTGCTCCTTGACCAACTCCTGGTTGAACTCAAACAGCAAAAGCCTTTCGGTAGCCAGATCAGCAGGACTCAGATCTCCATGTCCTTTTTCTTAGCATCCATCCTGCTGCTGCGGGCCCAGGGCTGGAGCTGCAGCCTCAACACAGTCCTGCTTTGAGGGACTTGGAAATTCAGTGCTTTGTTGATGTGCCTGTTAGTTGTGAAACATCCCTCTGGTTCAGCAGCCCCCTCAGGGACCTCTGTTCCTTATCGTCCCTGCTCCCATTTCTCTTCCGATCTTAATTAATCTCTGTCAAGCAAAGCCACAAATTACTTGTCAGATCAATGACTGGATTCCCCCTGCTCTGCCTTGGGCTTTCAGGAAGAAAGGATATCACTTAGCCTGGGTGGATTATCAGAGTGGATTATTGTGGGTTCTGCCACCAGGAATAAGGAAAATCTGATCTGGCAGCTGCAGGTCAGTACACGCTTTATGTCGAGCTGTAGGGAATGAAATCAGCTGCTAAAAACACACTTGAGTTTGGGAGGTAAACAGGAGTCTGCAAAAGCATTTGAGATTCCAAGCTGTGTACTTTTATAGGCATTTATAATCAGTTGCACATACTAAGGCTTTGTCAGGCTTGGGAAGTAGGTGCTCAGGTATTCAGTTTGTTAAGTTGGAGTTTATTGAATTTCCTCTGAATTCCTTCGGTGATGTAATGTCACTCTTGTGCTTATCGTGTGCAGCTGGCTATGTATGGGAGTCCTGTGTGCAGCAGGGAATAAATGCTGTAACGTGGTTTGCCTGATTACTCCAAAATCTTAGTCTGAAAGGATCAACAGGATTCTGGAAAACTGTGAAAGCTGTGTTGCTGTTGTTGACTTGAATCACTGCAGCATAGATTTGTTGTCCCTGGGGCAGAGTTTCTGTGCAATATCTCTCTGTATTTATTGCTAAAAAGAAAGACTCCTAAGTTACAGGTTATTAATTCTGTCTTAGGCACTTGCTGCAGGATGGAACTGGAATTTAGCAGAGTCTTGTCTTTGAAGTGTCGTAAATGTATTTCTGCTTCATTTTATTAACCTTTCTCTGTAATTAAAAAGGTAATGTCAGTGAGATCTGAGATCTGAGGCTGGTTCGGGTAATTCACCTTTCTGACAGCTTTTTCACGGCTCTGGTTGGGTTTGAAGTTCATTGCAGATATTTGTAGGATTCTTCCTACCCTTTCCTGGGTTTTATTTACAAAGGCTCAAGGATGAACTCGTCAGAGCTGTTTGCTTTGTCCTGCTTGTACTTCTCTGATGTGCCACGCATGTTTTGGATTTCCCAAAGTTTTTCCCTGAAAATAAATAAATTCCACTTACTTTCTTCATGCTGCCAGCTTCTTAGGATTTCTTATGGATGTCAAACTTCTTGATAGCTGCTAAGCCAGTGTGTTTATTTTATAATACTTTAGACTGACATTACCACTCTTCGCAGGTTGTAGGAGCTGCTGCAGCCTCTGTGCTTAAAATTGCTTCCACTGACACCAAATATTGATGGTTGTTACTGCCTCAGTTTAAATCAGACAACATCTCTTTAAGATCTATTTGATTCCTCTTCTTCAGTCTAAAGAGGTTTAAAAGAGTTGAAATCCTTCCCCACCTTAAAAAAA
>VYXD01009300.1:1644693-1675541 GCA_013397195.1 Hylia prasina | reverse complement strand
GCATAGTACACACTTTGGAAGGAATTCAGGGGTTTAAAGATCTGCCAATTTTCAAGGCCAGTTCTTTTTTTAATGTTACAAGTTACACCTCTCAGAGAGGATCTTCCAAAGCACTAATGCTTTAAGTAGGCACTGCTTTCCCTGTCAAGCAGCCTTTCAGTAGTTCTGCATGCAGAGCACTTCCACTGCTGAGCCCTTATTTCTTTGCTGTCTGTGAGTTGCATAATATTGCAAAAATGTTATTAAATGTCAGTACCAATATACTGCTTGAGAGAAGGTTCTTCTGTCTGCAGAAAGCAGTAATGTATTTTTTTTAATATATATTTTACCTTTCGTCCTTGCACTCAGTTGTTGCTTCTTGGGGAGCTGACAGTTTGTTTTGTAACCATGGGGGCAACTGCATCTGAATTGGGATTAATTCCCTGCGGGGGAAGGGAGTCAGAACAGATCATGAACCACTGCAAAAACAAACAAAGCTTATCCTCTCCGTGTGGGAAATCAGTCTCTGTGAAAAATGTCCTTATTGAGGGGGTCTTCTAGAGGGCTGTGTTCTCTCTGTCACCACATGCATGGCTTTGCGAGCCTGGTGAACACTGGAGCAGCAACAGCCAGGACTGGAGAGAGTTCACAGAGCAGGATCAGGCCCACAATGGAAAGTCCACTCCCTGCTAATGCTTCTGCTTTGGAAATGAAACCTTTTATTTATAGGAACAAATTTGGGAGGGTTTCCTTTAAACACCTTCAGAAAAATCTGCTTTCAACTCCCTGATACAGAGCCCAATCCCTGCAGCCCAGCTCCGAGGCTCTCTCTCTACCCTGGCATTTGGTTTGCCATTAAAAAAGAATTTCCCTCCTCAGTCTGTGTGCTGAGGCACAACTGTCACACTGCTTTAGCAGCAAAGTTTACAAAAATAACATTCTAACGTTTTTATTGCTGTTTATATTGGTTTAAAGTACCTGATTTGTGACCAGTGGACAGTTTTATTGCCTTTCTGTGAGCTTTGTGTCTCAGGCAGAATGCTGTTATTATTTAATGGATACTGTTGATTTTGGGGAAGCACCTCCCTTTGGGTATTGTCCTAGTAAAAGTGAACAATCCCTTAAGAAGCCACAAGGGTTGTAACTCTTGACCTTTAGGACCTGATGGCTGTGGGCACAGGAGTGCCCAGGGGCTTGAGCCACTTGGCAGTGCCATGCCAGGAAAATTCCAGCTCCGATCCAAAGGCGTGAGAAGCTTCAGGGAACTCAAAAGCAGATGTGAGACACCAAGAAGGTTGGTGACTTTTTGTGCCTTTATCACCTCAGCTTTAGATGTGGAGTCTAAAGGCACAAAGAGTGTTTTTTTGATAGTTCCAGATGTTTTCAGTGCTCCTTTGTGGCTCTCCACCAGGCTGGAGCATCTCCACAAGGAACTGACAGCCAAACTGTTGGAAAAAGGTGAGCTGTAAAGTGATCCAAGACCGGGGGTTAGTCAGTTGTTGCATGGATCATCTCTGATTATTTTTCCTCTGTATTAATTGTTATTTTACTTACCTAAAAGCTGGACAGCCAGCCAGGTTGTGTCTCTTGGTACAGCCCTAGCAGCATCCATCTCCCTCTAGAAGTGCTTGCCTTGTTCCACTGGCCAAGAGAGGATTTAGACTGAGTTGGGGCAAAATGCCAAACTTCTGCTTTTGGGAAAGTGTGCTGAGATGAAGCCCTGCACTGCATTTTTGTGAAGGGTTTCCATGCAATGTTCTAGTTATTACTCTATTGCTCTTTGGTTCTTCACAATCAAATATAAAATCAGGTAACTCCATGACTCTGTCTTTTTGTAGACAGAGTAGACCTTTCCTTCTCCAACCTCCCCACGCGACCCAGGTCTTCACAGAAAAGGGAAATGTCACCTTAAGTGTCATGGAAAATTTCTTAAAAGTGCATTCAAGCCTCTGCAGTTTCCAAGCTGGGCTGGATGGAAGAGCTGTCTCTCCACGTGCTTGTAGTGGTGAAACAGCGCTGGGTGCAGTGAAAATAAATGTTTGTGCTACCTGGTATGAGCAAGTGTTTGCATTTAATCCAGGTGTCATTTTCTTGCTGGAGCTGCTTAACGTTGAGCTTTGGAGGGAACTTGCTGTGGAAATGTGAGAGCAAAATGATGTTGGCCCAGTGGGGGATGTCTTTTACATCTGGCCTTCCACCTCTGTTAGTTTGTACTGAAATATCATAATTATCAAGGGGCTTTTTTATCTGCTGGGAAGCATGGTAACTAGGGGTCGTTCCCTGTGTGTTTGTGCTATTTACAATATACCTTGTTAGACCACGTTTAGAATTTAAATGAATTAATTTAGTGCAGGCAGCTCCTGTAATTGGAAGGGAGCAGCCCCAGTGCTGCTGCTTGTCATACCTGAGGATCAAGATACTGAGAAATTATCTCCCCACACCTTTTCTCTCGTAGCTTTAATTAGCTGGGATTTTACAGCCTGAGCTGAGCTCGCTGGGCTCACAATTAGTAAACCCAGCAGAATGAATAAACAGCTTGGAAATCTGGTGAAGCAAGAAGTGTGAAGCCCTTCATGTATGGGAACATCATGCTGCTGCTAAATCCAGGGACAAAGCCTGGGCTATAAAAATCCTCAGGAGCAATTTCCACAGTCAGTTAAAATGCCAGTGTGTTTGACTGTGTCCTGCAGCACGTGCCATTTAATGAGCACGTGATTGCCAAAATCTGAATTGAGTTATAAAGTTGGAATAAAGTGGGTTTGTAAACTTGGAAAAAGGAGAAATGAAATAATTCCAGTCAGAATCAGAAGCGGTGTCAGGATGGCGACATAGGTCTACCACATACAATTTAAAGTCATTTCTTAAATGGGTATTAAGGGGATATTTGGGGGAGCAGAAATGTTCTTTTGCATCCCAGGAGGAAGTGAAATGATCATCCAGGGACAGAGCCAATGTGTAGGGCATTGCAGGTTTATCTCTGGGAATCCTGAATGGATTGGACATGGATTAGACCTGAATACTTTACAGATGCCTCTGGCTGAGAATCTGCCTGATGTATCCAGCGTGGTTTAATAGGAAAGGACTGAAATTATTAACAAGAAAGGAAAATAACTGCAGGCTGATAGTGAATCTGATTTTGTTTTCAACACTGAAGCCTCTTCTGGTCTAGATCAGTGTCAGGCTGTATCAGGAGCTACTGTGATTCAAGCAAGATGAGATTCTTTGATCACGGATGTCCTTGTCATTTAAAATGTGATTAATGCAACCATAGATTAGGATGTGATTGTGCATTAAGTGTATTGCATGATTTTTAAAAATAAACAAAGCCACTAAAGACATTCTGAATTAATACAGATGTCCAAAGTGGATGTTGCAAATTGAAATTCGTTCTTGCTCAGATCAAAAACTTCCAGATATTTCATTGGGAAAAAAAAAAAAAAAGAATGATATTATCTATTTTCGCCCTTCTCCAGGAAGTTCCTACCAGCCATGAACTGTGGGTTATCCTATGGGGAAGGCACTCTCATCCAGGACAGGGCTGCCAGGACTGGGATGTTTTGGGCTGAAGCCCTGGAGGGTGGCGGGTGACAGGGCTGCATGAATGGCAGCAGGTTGTACAGAAACAGCACTTCTGCAAGTCCAGAAACTGAGGTTTCTTCTGGGTTTTATTGTTTGTTTGTTTGGGGTTTGTTGTTTTCTTGGGTTTGGGTTTTTTTTTTTTAGTGGGAGCAAGGCAGCTTTTCAGATAGTGAGGAGTTTGTAAGTTGAAAGTCGAGACAACATCTTGGTTGGGGCATTTGTGTTTCCCGTGGATTGAAAAGGTGATGATTTTGGTGGGGATTTTTCAGGGATTGTTGCTCAGAGCCTGGATTTATGAGTAGGAAATACTTGTGATTTCTGCATTGCTCTGTGAAATGGTGATGAGGGTCATCATTGCTAACATTTTCAGAGGGGAAAAATCCCCCAGCCAACGAGAGAACAAAATAACACAACATGATTTCCATGGGCTTTCAGGGCATAGCATATTTCTGTTCCCTAACAAAAGGGAGATTTTAGATATTTTGCTTTAATCCTCATATTTTTTCCCTATTTCTCCTTTGCCTCAGGAATGTGTTTAGCAATAGCAGGATAGACTTTTTAGTATTTAAAAATTAGCACTGATCCACAAAGGCATCCTGCCAAAGGGAAGGGAGGCAGCGTGCAGGCTCCACACAAAACCTTTTCACCATTCAGGAGCTGAAATTTATTCTTACATTTTGATCTCAATATACGTCAGCGTGTTAACAGGAGAACAATCTTGTGTCCGGGATAAATATTCCTGAATTGCTCACTGGAGCATTTTTGCTGGCAAAAAAAGTGAGGGCAGCTTTTGGTTACCTGTAAAAGAATAGCCCATGCTGTGCCAGATGCTGATGAGAAGTTAATCAGCTTTTTGTGTGGATACATTCACTGCTAAAAATAAGAGATTAGAGTACAATGGAGGCATAATTGCTGTGCTGGGGAAGAAAGCCTGAGAACTGCACCTTGGATAATTTGGTGCTAGGCCAGGTATTTTTAGGGACATATGGTTTACTGAATGAAAAGTTTTCTATTCTTGTGCTTGTGTTGTGGGCTATCTAATGAGGAATTCCACTGTTTAATTTTAATGCTGTTTCTCACACTGCAGAGACCTTTGAGTTTCTTTTGAGAGGCTAAATTTCTGCTATTTAATATATATTTGCTTTCGCCTATATAGTAAAAACAGCAGATCTGTACGATGTCAAAAGCAACCACAAATAGAATTTTGGAATGGATCCCTAAATGTCTTTATGCAAAATTTGAACAGCAAATCATTGCAGTAAAATTGCTTTAAAAAAAAGAAAAGGGGAAAAAAAAAAGCAGCTGTGTTCTCCTCAAATTATTTATTACCTGACTTTTTCATGTTTCATATCTGGCTTTCCTGTTCAGTGTTTTCAGTAAATAGGAGCAGAACTGTAAAGGTATGTGCATCTTTCTGAGCTGCAAATTGTGTCTCCAAGTTCCTGTTCCGAGGTCATTAAACATTTGAGCACTTCAGTTCTCCTATCCATGAAATTAAGTTCATTTCCTATCATTTTAGCTGTCCAGCAGCTAAAGATTGAGCCCAAGGTAATCATCCAGGCTCTTTCAATGGCAGCAGGAACAGTGATCATGCATCTCCTGGATTTTAAGTAGCTGTTTTCAGTGAAAGGGAGGTGACTCAGGGCTTTTTTAACTACTTGGGATTGCCAGTGTTGTGAGCATGGACCTACAGGAGTGTTAAACAAAGACTGAGGTGCAGTACTGTGGATAAATAATAGCAAATGGCATTCTAACAACTCGGGACACTTTGATGGAGTACTTGAAAATTCATATTCTCCTTGTAGAACTTCAGTAAATAGACTGATTTAATCTGATAGTCACTAGGAGCACTTAGCTGCTGAACCCTTCTTTATCCCACATAATGGCTGTACACAAAACTTGTATTTTTATGCATTTCTGTTTTGCAGAGCTGAACAAACACTGCATTATTTTATCAAAAACAATTACAAGCCTGTTAACAGCAAATAAAACCCGAGCTGTTACACCCCAGCAGTTAGGACAAAGGAAAACTGGAGCATATGTAGGCTGATTAAATGGTGTATATTTAATTTTCCTTTCAACCAGAAAAAATGAAGGATGTCAGCTGCTGAAATTCACAGAAGATAGAATATAGTGAGAGTCACATGGACTGAAACAATGATCCAGGAAAATCAAGTATGTAGGGGCTCTTAAAAGAAATTTGAAGAAAAAAGAACTGAAATACAGCAGAGGAGGAATCTCTTGGGGGAACGAAATAAGAAAAATAGAAGAAACATCACCCTGAAAGCTTTAAATTGCTAGTGTTTACATCCATGGTACCATAGATAATGGTGTTATCTAAGATCTACCATTTTCTCTCATAAAGTTAATTATGGAATTGATATCTTTTCACAAATGAGGAATTTTTATGGTAAGAAGTAGTGATACAGGAAGACTAATGGAAGGAAAAGGTCCAGAGAGATTGAGAAAGACTTTCAGGTGAGCCACTGGCAGCAACTGTCAAAAATTAATCTTGAAAAATGTCCTAATTGGGAAAACTGTCTCAGGTTCGTGAGACTTCTTCCCCATCCCCTTTTCTGCTGCTTTCTTCCCAGACAGGAGGGGAGTCAACAGAAAACATTTATTTTTCTCCTAGGAAATACTTCCTTTTTTGTGTCTGAAAATATGGAGAGGCTTCTTGCTACTTTAAACTCTGAATATTTAGAAAAAGGCTTGGAAAGGGAAAAGCAAGTGACATGGTCTACATCATCTTATAAATATCAAAGCCACTTACTCATTTTTTTTGTATTGCCTGAAGAATAATCAGTTTTTTCAGTATTCTGTGCCTCAGCAATAGAATTCTTCAAAGATTTTAAGGGCTTATTTTCAGCTCCTTTTGAATCAGAACTCTTGCAAAAATCTACACCTTTCTCTAAATTTCTTTCTTCGTAAGCCCATGTTAAAATGTCACACCTTGGCAAAAGAAATATGTCAGAAACCGATACATTAAAGCAAGAAAAAAAACCCCAAACCTGTGGGGTTTTTTTTAGTATGGAAGTTTGTGGTGTAAAGAGGCATTGTAAAAATAAATTAAGTCCTTGAAAAAGCCAAAACAAACCCAAAGTGAAGTTTCTGGGCATGCTCCTCATGAATTTGCAGTGCACTGATTTCACCAGGGCTGCTCAGGTGCCTCAGGGCAGTGTCTGCCCCAGAGTTTCCACCATGGATGGGAGTTAGACCAGAAATCTGGGGATAAACTGCAGCTCATCACCCTCACAGCTCATTCCCCTCTTCTGCAGAGCTCCCACTAAAGATCACCAGAGGGATCCAAGCAAACAGGAGGAGAAAAGGGCATAATTTTGCCGCTTGGTGGATTGATTTAGTTTTGCCTGCAGCATCCATGGGCAGCCTTTGCCCCAAAGACATCCCATTAAAGCAGCTCACACCTATTTAACTCCTCCTCCATCCTCTGAGCATCTGCTTCTCTTTCTTGTCTTGGGAATGTGAGACTTTTCATGTTACAGTCAGTGGGATTATTCACAAAAGCAGGCATTAACATTGTGTTCCCCTAGGCACAGCTTCTGGAACCGTAACAGCAGAGCTCATCCCAAATATTCTTTTATTCCCAAAGTCCTGAGCACAGCCCTTCCTGTCTTAGATTCAGCATCTCCTAAGTCTGCTAGCATAGTGCTTCCATTAATGGCAGTAATTCAGTATTTAGAAGCTTTTAAAGCAACCTTCATTGAAACCTACTCAGAAAAGTCTGTCCTAGTTTGCCTTTATTATTATTTTTTTTTTTTTAAAGGTGGGGGAGGGAGGAGTGTGGCCGTTTTTGTTTTTGTTTTTCTGAAGTAAAAGAGAATTTGCCTGACAGCTGATCTAATGAAATATGCTCTGGTCAGGTATTTGCTTTGCTGCTGCTGACACTTGATCTGAGGGGAAACAGCACGATGAGCTGCTCTGAGCTTTGAAAAAAAGAGGAACTTGTTTTTCAGTGTTTGTTTTTGTACATCATTGTCTGGGCAGAGTCTTGCAGGAGGCCTCAGGAGAGGCAGCAGCAAACTCATGTTGTTGTGTCCGTGGAAGTGTTTTTTCCTTTTGTCGTTTTTTAAGATGTGAGATTTCAGCTTTGTGCTCATCACAGAGCTGAGATCTGTTCAGCTTCTCTTCCTAGTTCATGCAGGACATCCTTCTGGAACAGCTCGCTCATCCCAAAGGTAGAGGTTGTACTGAGTGCTCTGAAAAGGAAATAAATTTGTAGTGCTCTGTGCTTTCCTTATCCATTTAGTTAATTCCTTTCACTGGAGTAACTTGCAGTTACACTTCCAGGTTTCTGAAGGAAGGTGCAGAACCTCCATGTGTGGAGAGGGTCTGATCTGAGCCGAACCTCTGAACCCAACGGGGTGTGCAGGGATTGGAGGTCATTCAGGTGTTACCACATAACACTAAATAACTGGGAGAACCATCTCCCTGCAATTCTGTGCCTTGTGGGTCCTGGGAGTGTTCCCCTCACAGTCTTAGACCAACAGCTGAGGACTGAGCCATGATTTTCTTTGGCTCCTAAGAAGGATAATGTAGGTGCATTTGTTATCCCAACCATCAGAAAAGCTGAGCGAGATCCAAGGAACAAAACCCAAAGAAATAAAAAAGGCATTTACAAGAGGCACTGGCAGGAAGATGGAGGAGGGTATTATTAGATATTAGATCTGTCAAGAAGAGTGGAGCTTTTCCTTGGAAGGTGTCAAACAAATCCAGACCTTGGATGGCACTTTCCAGCTTTATAGGTCACAGCAGCCTTGACAGAAGATGTGGGTTTTAGACATGGAAGGAGCAAACAAAACTTCATATGGCAGGAGAAGAGATCAGGTACTGAGGCAAGGACTCACCCCATAGATGGAAATTTGATTTTATTTAGGGCTGGCAGGGAGAAGCAGTATCAGATTAGGTTATAACCCCTCTAAAGGTGCTAAATGATTAAACACATGAAGGTCTGTTTGATAAAGGTTCTAGTAAACTGATTTGAGAACAGTAAGTTTGTGTCAATTGCCCTAAATTTCTATCAACTTTCTATATTTTTAAAAATTTTCTCCATTATAATTTAAATTTCCCCATTTATTTGTATTAATACTGAAAATCCCAGCAGTGGCTAAGTTGGGGATCTTTGGTTTTTTTATAGTTTGGGGTTTTTTTGTGAATTGCTTGGTTGTTTGTGTTTTTGTTGTTTTTGTTTTTTTTTTGGTTTTTTTTTGTTTTTTTTAATTTTGTCTAGTTGTGGTCTTTAATTTTTCTTTTAAATCCATTTGAATCACGAGTACAATCTGGTTATGGACAAGCTCCTGTAATACCTCATCAGAGTTGCAGTTAGCAGTCTCAGAGGTCAGATTTCTGGGTAGATGATATCCACCGTAGCCTGAAAGTTTCTGTCTCCATAGAGCATTTCCTACCATTCAGGAGATTTACACCTATTCAGCAGCCTGGATTCAAAAACTGATTAGAAACTTGATAAGCCAGAAATAAATTTCTGCTGGGAATCCTGCCCAGAAGGCTGCTCAAGCACACTTCCATTCACCTGTGTTTTATTGGCACTGGTTGTTTTTCCAGGGAAAGGTGTAAGGCTGTACTTTTATTTCTGCCCAAATTGTGCATTTCCCAGTGTTACATTTATCCCTCTTTCACAACATCCCGTTGTTTCCTTCCTCCAGGAGCTTAGTTATGAGTTGGGATGAAAACCAAAATCCAAGCAGACATTTAAAAAGTTCACTGAGAATTTACTCCCTGTTGTTAATTGTGCTTGCACAGCCACAGAAAGGGGCAAATGCCACAAGCACCTCCACCGTGTATAAAGAGTAAAAACAGATGGTGGTGCCAATATAAATCATGTTACAGAAATGTTTTAAAAATATATTTGTTATTATAGATATGTTAAAAAAATTACAGTATTCTGAAAGGATTACAGATTGCCAAAGACATTATTTTTTTTCAAATCAGCCAAAATAAAACAAATCCTAACCTATTTAAGTGTCTAAATGGCACGGAAAATATGGAAAAGAAGAAAAAAGGGTCCTCAGAAGATTTTGACCCTGTGTTGCTCAGGCTCTGTAGCCTCAGGTAGGTGCCAGTGTGTACCACGTGGCCTTGTCTTGCTGCTATTTTGGGGAATCATTAATTTAAGTATTCAGGCTGACTCCAGGCACTATTGATCTCCCTATTTATAGTACCAATCCATTACACACAAGGTTTTTATCTGTAGGGGATGTGTTTGGTGTGTGGATGAGTTCACCTGGTTTGCAGGGCTTGTGGGGGTCACTGTCAGTCCAGGCAGCTTTGCTGGAAAGGTCCCATTTCACAGGCTTGAGGGATTTCTCCAAAGCACTGTTGGGATTCAGCTTTCTGTTATAAGAAAAGCTGAATGAAGCAGGGAATTACAGAAAGCCTTTGTGTCCACACCGTGGTCAGCCACACAAATCTCCACAGACTTGAAACTGGCACCTTCATACTCTTCCAAGGGTGCTGAAATGTTCAGCACGCCTGAGGCACGTTGCTTCTCACAGCAGAGGAATGCAGCCAGCACCTCTGGGTCGCCTTGGGAGATGTCCTCCATAGAAATCTAGAGGGAAAAATCCTACAGCAGCACCTCAGCAACAGTGCTGGTAGGAGAAGCTGCTCTGGAGGGGGTTGGAATAAAGAAATAAATATACAGAGAGATGTAGATGGCATGACAGCACCCCTCCAGCTGCTTGGTGGGACTTTGGCATGGCCAAACTGCAGCATTCCCAAATTCCTTGCAGGATGAGGGAGGCTCTGAAGTAGCCAGTGGGAAGCACCACCACCACACTGGCAGAATTATTATCCAGGTGTATCTTGATGCCTTTAAATTCCAGGAGATGTAAATGCATGAAGGGCATCGTGCCATTTTCTGTTGCAAGATCTCCTCCTGCTGTAACCCAGGGTGTGGGGATGGTTCTGGTGGCTTTTCGAAGCAGAATCTCAGTGACACAATCAGGCAAGGAAGGGAAAGTCTTAACTCTGCTCATGTGAATGCAATGAGGTTTTGTGCTTCATCACTTCAGAGCTTATTCAGATGTGTAAGTATGAAGCATACATTTATTCTTCTTCTTAAAATCATTCAGAGGAAAAAAAAGACTTCTGCTGCGTTAACACTCTCGGTGATGCAAGAGCAGTTGATCAGAATATAAGAAAAATGAAATTCAGTAGATTTTAGAGAAGCAGAAGATAGAAAAACTCAGCTTACAGAGGGAGGAAATGAAGAGACTGAAATTCAGGATTTTTCAGCTCTCTTATCACAAGAGATGTCTAGGTTTTGTTTGTTTCCTTATTTTCTGTTAGAGGATGGGGGAAAAAAAGAACTCAAGAACAGCAAAGTATTAATGCATCTTTATTTAAAACCCAGTGTCAAATGATGTTGTTTTGAGAATATTCTCATATTTGCAGAATATCCCTTTCCAAATTGCATCCATTATAATTTGTTTTCCCAAGGATGTACTGGAAGGGATCCAACTGGAGGAAGTGTACCCTCAGTGCCATAATCCTATGTGCACAAAATATTTTTAATTCCCTTTTCAAAAAAACATTGGACTTTGTAACCTTTCAGAAATATTTTGGTCAAACCCTGGAGTTCATAGCTTTGCTCAGTCAAGTGCTCCACTGGGGATCCTTGGGAAGTACAGCAAAGGGGGGGAGCACAAAGTGTGGCCTGGAGTTTGTGCAGGACTTCTCCAGCCTCCTCTCTTCCTTTCTGGTCTCCTTTCTCCTGCCAAACCTATTTACTCGACATCCCCCAGCTAAAATTTTACTTTTATAATTGAAAATTAACTGCTTGGGTAGTTTATACACATCAAAGTGTGGTTTATTTTCCATTGCCTTCAAGGCTGTTTTATCCTTCCAGTTGGAAAGCTTCTTATCTAGATGAAACAGCCTTAAATAGCTGGATTTAGTTCATTAAATTCTTGGATAACTGGGAGGCCTGTCTGGCACCTAGCAAGTGAAATTAGGAACAGAAGTGCTGATCTACCTTCTAAATGTAAGAAACTGAATACTTTGAAAGCTGCCATGGTTTGTACAAGGAGCTTTTAAAACAATTAATCACTGTTAAACTTCCTCTGCCAATTTTTACCCTTTCTCAACTCCTGTAAGACTAGGTGAGCCTCTCTGAGTTGAGGTGATGCCTTAAGTTTTAGCTTTCATATTTTTCAGATTCTGTACTGCATTAGTATATAACTCTGAACTTCATACAAAGTGTTAGCAAGTTCTCTTCACAGTAGATGGACGTGAAAAATATCCTTTGTCTCCTTGCACTTTCCCAAAGTTTAATTATTTCTGCTGTGGAAAAGAGCCATCCATGGATATCAGGGATGCAGAATTGTTCACTGAGAAATGTATGCTTTTTAAAGAACAACAGCTGCTGTCCCTG
Source organism: Hylia prasina (assembly GCA_013397195.1). Lineage (NCBI taxonomy): Eukaryota > Metazoa > Chordata > Aves > Passeriformes > Sylviidae > Hylia > Hylia prasina. Next base: position 1,663,573 of record VYXD01009300.1, on the reverse strand, counting down.
TTGCTTTCCCTATGAACCATAAGGAAAACTGATGGAAATGGAGAAGTTTGAAGGACCAAGTTTGATGCAGTTGCCTTAATGATCTGTATCTGCAGATGTATAGGCAGAAACATGTATTTATGGGTGAATTTTGCTTCCAGGACACACGTGAATAAATCAGGTGCCCAAAGCTGCTCACTCAGAAGTTTGCATCTGGATTTTTTGGGACCACTTCCATCACTTTCTGCTTGCACTTGCATTTTCCCTCTTCCACGTCTTGGTATTCTCACATTGTTTGGCTGCTCACAAATATGTGACACTCAGGATTTTCATCAACACTGTTCTCTGAGTGATGTGTTGCCTTCTTCTAGCTTGATTTAAAACTGATCTAGCCACCCTTTTTATATTCCCTTCCCCAATTATTTCACAAAACAGTGGAGTACAAAACCAATGCCTTAAAATAATGGCCATGGCATCCCTTGAAGAATTCCTCTCTGCAGCTTCTTGCCAGAGAACATCAGTGTTTGGATGTCCTTTTCCTAGCAGTGACTGAACATGTTTCCTGTACTCTCACAGGTGGTGAAATCAATCTCTCATTAAACCACCCAAATCCAGTTTCTGCATTTATTCACTGTTGTTTCTTTCTCCTCAGCCAGAAAAACATATTTGTGGTTCTTACTCATACTCCTTGTAAATTTTACTACTTTTTTTTCTTTTCCTCCTGTAGTCATGTTGTCTTCTAAACCAGGAACCTATTTCTATTCTGTAAGATACTTACTTTAAAAGTTAATGTATGCTTTGAGAAAATCCTCCTCTATGGAGTAAATTGAAGCAAGTTTTAAAAAGGAACCTTAATTTTTTTATTTTTTTTTTTATTCTACACTACTTCTTCTCTATTAACTTTGCCCTCCAAGGCAGTGGCATCTGCCATATGATTTTGCCATGTAATTTTTAGATGATTTTGTGAGTTTTCAGAGTCAAGTCCCTTGACTCTGTGGTACCTTGGCTCTGATTCCCATCGAGCTGTATGGTCACCAGGAACCAGGACAACTCCATCGAGATCTGCAGGGAATAAGTACATCTGTGCTGGCTAATTTGGCACCAATTTGTAGGTGTCAAGTGTTCACATGTATTTCTGCTTCTGACTTGTATGAACTAAGGTGCAGTGCAGGACAGCTCATCATTAGCCATCAATCATTAATTAGATGTGCCATTAGGAGCTGTTCTGAGCTCATGGGCTGATTTGTAGGAGCTGAATTCTTGCTACAGCCCAAGAAGGAAACAATTTCCACTCTCATTGCATCATCATTGAAATGGTTTATTTTTTCTTTCCTATGCTGCAAATGAGTTTCCTAGAATTAAATACTTAAAGGTAATGGGAACAGTGAGTGTTTACAATAATTAAAATCAGGTAAATTGAAACCTTTAGCATTAAGCATCCCACATGACTTTGTAATTTGAAAACATGACACCAAAATATGTCTCTTAGACAGGTAAGAGAGAACAAAATATTGCTGGCATGGCACACAGGCTCTTTCCTTGGGTTTTTTTTCTGTTGTTGTTGTTTTTCTCTGCTGATGAGTGTGTCTGAAATGTTGCAATAATAAGCATCTCGTTAGTCAGATGTTTTCAATTCTGCCTTTCTGTGTTTGATCTGCTCTGTTTGTGTGGGGTGGGTAGCTGGTGCATTCCACATTTCAGACCGTGTGGATGTACACACTTCCACCAGCTAAAAACCAAAATAATGCATTAAAATGCAGGTGATTGTCCTGCAGCCCTCATGGAGCACTCCAGAGCAGCGTAGTGGGATTCCCACAGTACCTCTCATTCAGCTTGTTTCAAGCATCTCAAATTTTTACAAATGCCAGATAAATGAAGAGCTGATTATACTTCAACCTCTGAAGTAACCCTATTAAAATAACTCTACATAGCAATTCCAAATTGGAAGAACAATGCCTGTGAGATTTATAGATAAGTGAAAATTAAGCTGCTGTTCCAGCTATTCCTGCCCTTAGGTGCTGTGCAAGTTGCTGTAGAAATCATTTCATTTAAAGACTTTTTATAGGTTTTTCAATAGTCTCATACAGACCAAAGAAAATGAGTTCATAAAAGTGACATGAAAACGAGATTAGTTTCTTTTTGCCACTGTCTGTTCATCTCTTCCTTTAAAATTAAATTGAAGAAAAACTCATGGAATTTTGAAGAAGGAAAAGCAGGAAAAGGAAGTGTGTATGTTTAAAGGTCATCTTTAAAATAATGATCCATCTGCAGCTGATAAAAATTGGTGAAAGATGTTCATGAGTTAGAAAACACCTAGAGGAAGGCTGTGAATGGTTGTAGCTGCTCAGTATTTCACCTTTTAGAGTTGTCATATAACTTAAGATTTACACTGTGAGATGTAAAGTTTTTTTCATGTTAATCACAACCACATCCAAAAGCACTGAAAAAAGCCACATTTGGTCTGATTTTACTTAGACAGTTTATACTGTCACTTGTTTTTTGTTAGAACACACAGTCTTGCAAACAATTTAAAACTCAAATACCATGAACCCAGAAAACGACATCTTGAGAAATATGAACATTAGGATGGAAAACTAAAAAAAAAAGAAAAAAATCCAGGCTGAATATTTGCTTAATGTTCTGTCACGCGAGCATGAGAGACCCAGGGAAGCTGGATTTGGATCACTTGAACTGTGAGAAAGGTCAGAAAAAGAGGAATGAGGTGGCCCTGGTTTTGTCCCTGGGCTTTTCCTCAGTACGTGCACTTAATTCTCTTTGTATTCCAGATAAAATCCTGATTTCACTGTGTATGGCATAGATATCATTTGGGTATCTCTCCCTTTCCCCCAGAAATCAATCTGATTTTGTACTCTAAGTAGCATCTTCGCCAAAACTAGCACTGAATAACCACCAGTGAATTTGTCGTGTTGTCCCCAGTAAACTTCTGCAGCACATCTGCTACAGAGATCCTGGTGTCATTGAAAACTGTAGGGTAAAAGAGACCTGCCAGCCTGCCTGTGCAGCACATGAGCTGCTCCCTCCAGCTTGGTGTGGCCTGTGAGCTTCCAAAGGATGCATTCTGTCCTCCTGATGTGGTGGCTGACATAGGACTGGATGGTTTTTAGGGGGATGGCCTCTAAGTGTTATAAATATACCGATTTGTCACGTTTCATGTTTTTAAATAACCCAAGTCTTGAAATGTGGGTAAAGTAGAAAGCATGAATTCATCCTGCATTTTCAGAGCTCACAGTTAGAATTATATTTTGAAATGCCCGTTGACACAGTCTTCTCTTTTCCAAATTTCATTTGTACAGGCAAGGATTGGCATCCCTCTTATTCCTTTGCCAAAGAAAAATATATATTAAGCTGGCACATGCTCTCTCTTCCTCAAAAGTTGTACATCACAGAAAAAGAATTATCTTCACTCTTCTTCATAACCTGTTCCTGGTAAACTTGATGTATTGATGTTCTTACTTCAAGCATGGAATTGGATTAAGCTATTTTAGGGAAACAACCATTATTCTGGACTAGGTGTTTCACAGGGAAGGTTAATCAGCATTGACTCTTTGAGGTGTGATTTATGGCATGCTGTCCTCCCTGATAATATCTGTGGGAAGAACAGCCCTCAGATTTTAGTTGCATCTGAGGTATTTGGGGTTGCTGCATGTACCCAATCTGTAGGAGTCAGTGGATGCTTTGGATCTCCTTCCCTAAGGACTGACTAAAGCATTTCTGACTCCTTTTACCTCGTGCTGTGTTATATGGCAGAAGTATTCCAGTGTATTAACTGAGCAGATGGTCAAATTGAGAGCAGTTTAGATGACTGAGTTTATTTTTTCAAGAAACTTCCTCTTGTTTTGTGCACACTGACTTGGTTTGCACAGAAATGATGTCTGGATGACTTGGGTGTTTAAACAAGATCCTGGCTCTGTTTCTGTGCATAGGTAGCTATGGTGATATCATGCCAAATTTGGAATCCATTCTGAAACCTTAGAAAGGAGGAGAAATTTATTTGCAAATATTTTGGTTGTACCTTGATCTGATACTCTTTTGTGAAATGTGTGAAGACATTATTTATATTAAAACCATACTGCAGTGTTTATTAGGCTAAATAGATTTCTGGTTTAATGACAACGATTTTGGTAAGGACAACTTGATAGAAGTAAATCCATTTAGCTATCAAACTTCCTGTGTATTCTGTGTAATGAAAGAGAGTTTGGAGAGCACTGTTTTGAATATCTTTGATGTAGTAATTGGAGTATATTCACTTCACTGGCTGTCATCAAGACAGACAGACAAAATCCTGTCACTGAGTTTTGCAGATGTGATTCCCATGTATGGACATTCTCCCTAATCAGTGAGAGGGATTGCTGAAAGATAAACTTGAGAGTTTTGACTTTGGTCTCAACAAAGGAGGGAGAGAAGAAAGATATCTTTGAAGAATGAGTCTGTGGATGCACTTGATGGGAAGTTCTTGGTGATGTGTGACACAAAGGGTATTTGAACCAGCTGTGAAATCTATGTGGGGATTGTTAGCAGTGAATTTCAGCCAGTTAAAAAGCACATTTTGTTTCTGAGGGTCAGGCTGGTGCAGACACAAAGATAAGAAGCAACTCTTAGGTATCAACATGGGCCTGAGAAGTCTGGCAGAGCAGAGCTGTGTGCTTCAGGTGCTACAGGTGGTACAAAACAATTTTGTGAGCCTTAGCAATTCCTGTCTTTAGTTGGTGTTCTGTGCTGAGCACCTTGCACTGAGGGGTTTGGTTGGATCACTGTAGCAGAGCTTGGGAACTCAGCTGAAGTCCTTAGCTAGCAACAGGGGTGAGTGCTCTGATTTTAGGAATCATTTACTATTTCCTATTTTACTGCCCCTAAACCAGCAACTTACCTGGTGCTTAAAGTGTTAAGAGCTGGTGTTTTGAAATCTGTCTCAAATATATGAGATATCCATGCTATCTATATATATGCATGTATATACATTTTTGTTGATAAACACTGTGTGATAAGGAGTTCTTGAAGACAAGACGTTCTTCTATTTGTAGAAAATCTGTGGGAGTTCTGCCTTCAATGGAGTCACAATATAAAGTCCTAATTTAGCAAGGTTCTTTGTTTAAGCCTCAAACTTGAGTGTTTCCTGGAAAACTCTTTGCATATGTAGCTAGCAATTATGCTGCTTTCCTCCCCTATATTCCCTCTTCTGGGATACATAAAGAGCTAAAGAAAATATAAATGCACTTTTGAATGCTTGGAAATCTCACTTTGACGAGCAGAAAACTAAGATGAAAGTCTGTGGCACTTTTGCTTCAAACCTCTGCTGAAGTTATCAGGACATAAATACAATGATTTGGGATCACGAGAGTTACAGGTAGTGATACAGACTGTGATAGTTACAGTGTAGGGAATTCTGAAATATCCTATAGCTTTGAGAGTTTTTGCTCTGTAAATTAATGTCTTCACCCTGAATTCCCAATATATCATTGCGCACCTGTTCCAGCAGCCCAAGAAGTTCTGACTCTCTTGATAATCCCCCAGTTTGGCCACAACATTATCTGTAACTATCAAACCCCAGGAAAATCTTTAGCATTGGACAGATTCCATTCCTTTTTAAAGGGATCAGAAGCTGCTCTCTGAGGTTGTGCTGCAGCTTTGGGAAGCACCAGTAAGCAAAGGGGGCTGACCTGCTGCTCCCTGGTGTGTTGAAATCAGCATTTGAGTGCCACAGAACCTCCTGGCAGCCTTTTATAACTGTGTATGAAAAAACCAGAACGTTTCCACAGACAGATGGTGTGTTGCAGGTTTTCAGAAGGAAAAAAAAAAGTTTCAAGAGCTGGTGATACTAATAAAAGATGTTATGGCATTTGCTGTGCTGTGCAGAGCACACACTAATTGGGATGTCAGGGTTAAGACCTACATTTTAATAACACCCATCATAGTGAAAAGCGGGGATTGTAACGTGGCTGAGGTGCCTCTCTAAGTTTATGTTATTCTTATGATTTGCAGTGAAAAGGAAATACAGCAGGAGAAAGTTTGGGAAGTCTGACTGAAATCTCTTCTTATCCGTCTACAGCACCCTGGTTTCTAACAAAATGTCATTATTTTGTATTTGTTCATTAAAATGGTAGGACTTCCATAAGTTTTTATTTAAATTATTTTTTTATGTTTTTAGTTAATTTTTTTCTCTCTTCTCTCTTTATTTCCCATTGATTTAAGGTATATTTTCTTCAATAAGTTTCCCAAGACAGCACAACCAAATAGGGAAGACTTTTTCTAATGAGCAGATAATCCTCTGACCAACCTTAGCCTCAACTTGACATGACTAATTTGATTTTTGATAGATTCTAAAGCTCTTTGTGCTGCCAACACCATCCTTATCACCTCCTCCATATTTGCCTGCTCGAAAATTCCATCTCCCTCTGGGAATTTAAGCATTGTCCCATCCAAACACTGATTTTCCTGACCTATTTCTGGGGCAGTCTTCAGGTACCTCCAGTCCTTGAATTGAAGCTCCTACCAGACTCCAGTGGAAGGGAAAAGCCAAGCTGGTCCCTGAGCCTTTGGACTGGAAGAAACAAAAGGCAACATCAAAGACTTAAAATATTGAGTAACAAAGGGAATTTCGATGAGTTATGTGGGCATTGTCAGTGGCTGCTGTTTATTGGCCATCCCATGGGTGTGCTCCCAAACTTCAGCAGCTCAGGTGTTCCAAATGTTACTGCAGTCAATATTAAATAGGTATAATTCTTCTGAATGTCCATCAAATAACTCAATATGTTGCTTATTAGGCCCCAGTCTAGCAAAGAGCTTATCCTGAAAACCAGTCTGTCCACTTGTGAGCCATTGTATGAAACACAGCCTCAACCAGCAGCAGACTTTTCAATGTCATTCCCTAAAATGGAATTATCAAAATCAAAACAATCCCATTTACATAAAAGAAGCTAAATTTAGTCTTGCTGCTTGGTTTGGGTTTTTTCCCACCCCATGAGCTTTCCTGCCATCTCCACAGGAAAACCTGCTGACATTTTCAAAAGGGCTTTGATTCATAGAGCACTTAGTCTTCAAGATGTTGATAAAGGATATTTTGCTCATCTTCTTAGCACTGTTTGCAGCGAAGGGCAGTAACAAGGGGGCAGGGCTGTTTGTGAGGAATGTGGGAGCTGGTGGTGAGCTTTGGTATCTGAGAATTTCAGATCCAAGCACTAACTATGACCTAGATCATCAGCTAAGGGCGAGGCTCTCACTGACAAGTGCATCTGTCACCCCCAAAGGGCAACTACACCCATGGCAGGGGTCAATAAGGGTGTGAATCATGTTAGCATCAAAATTATTCTCTTGCACTGAATTAAAAAATGTGAAATTTTAAAAAAACTAAAACCCAGCTATTAAAATATGTATTATAAGTCTATGGAGCACATAGGTTGAACTGAGACAGCCCAGGACACGTGGTATATTCCCTTTATTAACAGCTGCTGGATGGTGGCTGGATGATGCATTACTGTAATGGAATGTGTGCATCAAACTTTGCTAGACAAGCCTTAAACAGAACAGAGAAATTCAACATTTTAGCCATTCAAACACAGCAGCCCAAAGAAGATGGTCTGTGTGATTGCTTGCCTATAAAACCTGATGAAAATATTTTTGATTTGGAAAACCAAATTCATACTCACATTGCTTGATTTGCCGCTCACTTCGCACTTCTAAAAACCGAGCCAGTGCCAGATAATTTCTCTTTTGATGAATTTGCTTGGAAAAACCACCTTATTTCAAATATGTTTCTTTTTTTTATTCTGTGGTGCGTGGCTAATGCGTATCTTAGTCTAACTGGAGTGTGATTCATCACTGAGACATCCCTTGGCTGAGTGTAAATAGGAAAGGAAAAGGTTATCTTCTCTCTTCTTTTGTTGCTACAATTGCAGTTCATCATCTGGAGTGAAACTCTGAGCAGGAGCTTCAGCCAGGGAGAGGGAGAGAGGAATGGCAATGATGTGAAAGGGAGTGGAAGCAGATAGACAATCCTGTTCTGTCTGAGCCCACAAAGAATGATGCTATTCCCAGACAGGCCCTTGAGCAGAGGCATTTATCTGTCTGATTTGGAGGTTGAAACGTTAGAGGGTAAAAAGGAGATGGATTCTCATCTCCCAGAGACATAAAACACAGCTTTGAAACATCCAGCCTGTAAATAAAAGAGAAAGGAACCCATCTAGTAATACACCATGACTGACTTAGCAACTGCAGGGCATTTCTCTAGCTCTTCTCAGATCTAAATGATACCATTTCTTTGTCCTTCTCCTTTGAATCCTCATCTCTGAAACACAAGTACTATTTTTGTATCCCTCTCCTGTTTTTCTCTCCAGTGAAAGGCTGTGATTAACTTGTTTACCCACGAAACCATCTTTGTCTCAGAGCACAATGATATTCACAATTTACAGAGCCCTTAAATAGGATTATTCTGTCTGTTCTCCTGTAACACTTGGCATCATACCCAGTATTTAAAGAGATTTAGCATTTATGATAGACAGCCTTGTACTTTCTTTTCAGTTTCTACCTCATGCTCCAAAAATGTTTTCCTAAATCTGGTGAAGTGTTTGGTGAACACACACAGCTCCATTGCCTCCAAAATATGATACCAATCAGCAGATACCCTTTAGATTGATGTCTTGTTGGTACAGGAGTTCCTGCAAGATCCATTAAAAATGGCCCTTTTTATCATCTTAACCTTGTTATATTAAATTTAATTGGTATCAGTTGGTGAAAATGTAGATACTTATTCAAAAAGTTACTAAATATTAACAATACCACAAACTGAACATATGCAGACAGTGTGGGGAGAAGGTTCATGGGAGAGTGAAATTTAAAGTGCAGCACATTTATTGTGTCAGTTTTGAAATAACTTGATCTCTGCACAGCATCTGTCATCCCACAGGGATTCTATTGCTGGCCATTTTTTAGTTTTGGAAGGAGACGGAAGAGTTTTGCCTTCTAGGAAACCTGAGCGTTCACATTATAGGGGCCCTTTCCAAAGGACTGAATCCAATCATGCAGGGCAGCTTTTCATCTGTCTTTATAAACTTCACCAGGAGGCCAAGGACCTGTTTTCTTAGTTTCAAACACGCTGAGTGCATTTCTTGGAAATGGTGCGGCCTAATAGAAATGAGGAGAGTCACCAAATAACCTGAGGTTTTTACTCACACACTTAGGTTGCCAATAAAGCTGAGAGTCAGGCTATTAATAGCTGATAAAAATCATTGAATGTGCCTTTCCTTCATAGAAGTGTTGGGTAGTCACACCTCTGTGTGACTGGAACAAGGTGCCCTCAGAAGGGGTTGAGTCACCATCCCTGGAGGGGTTTGACAGATCTGTGGCTGTGGCATTTGGGGACATGGCTTAGTGGTGGCTTTGGCAGAACAGGGGGAACTAGCTGGACTAGATACTCTTAAAGGTCTTTTCCAACCTAAATGAGTCTATGAATCTGTATTGGATACAAACTGGAGGGGAAAAAAAGGCTAAAAGCTAAATCTAAATGGAATATAACTAATAATTTAAATAATTATCACCTGTTGAACAGGAAGAAGAAAGAAGAGGGCAATGCTAAAATTCCATTATTAATTTCATAGAGTTTAAGGAAGTTAATTCCAGAAGTCTTTAATTCCTTAGGAAAAACTAAGTTCTCATTTTCAGTTTTATCTAAAATCCATTAAAATGACAGGGAATCTCTCTGCTGAGGACAGTAGCCTTTGGACAGATTGTGTTGTTCTGACAAGCAACACAGTTTGTGTTTACTTAATTTCTGTGGCAAAATAACTGAAAATAGGAATGTGCAGCCATCAGCTGGACAGCTCTGAGTCTTTGCAGCTCCAAGATAGAGCTCAAAGGCTTTGAAGGATTTACAGCAGTGATTTCCTTTTTATTCTGTGTTAATAACTTTAAGTATTTTAATGACTCATTAACCAGATCAGAACTGAGTGCCAGCATGTTTAAAACATTCAAAATGGAAGCATTTAGAATTTTTTGCAGCTCTTTTTGGTGCAATGTATTTGGGAAAGGTTTTTAATGATTTCATGGTTATTTCACCTGCAGGATCCGAAGCTGCGCGAGCTGCTGGATGCGGGGAATGCGGGAGGTCGGCTGGAAAATCGGATGATAACTGTTGTGTATGGCCCAGACCTGGTGAATATATCCTACTTGAACCTGGTGGCATTCCAAGATGATATAGCAAAGGTAACGCACCTGATGGAGGAAGATCTGTCATGTCAAATTCAGGTTTTGGAAGTAATGGATAAATGAGCTAAAAGTGGGAATTGCTATGAAATGAAGCACAGTTCTATTCTGGAGCTGTGCCACTCAGTTCCCAAGAAGAAATGTGCAGTCGTCTTCTGTTTTGGTTTGGTTTTTTTTTAAGGAGTTCATTCTTCAAGATTTATGCCCCTGCTAAGTGTGCTCATGTTCAGAATGTTGCTTGTGAAGCCCAAAGAATCACAAGTGAAAATAGTGCTACACACAAATTTTCACTCAGGAACGAGATGTCACACTGTGGCTCCCTAAACACACATCAATATTTCAATAGTAGCATCACATTTTGCCAACTGAGAGCCCTGGATAAGGCTTATAGTCAACATCATTGCCTTAGAAAAGTATTTTTTCCATGCAGGTCCATCAGTTTCCTCTGTCCAACCCACAAAATAAAACTGCACTGATATTAGTACATTTGTGTTTGGGTTTTTTCCTCCTTCTTCCATTTTCTGTGCAATTCAATTCTGTTTAATGAACTGGGAACTTTCGCTTTATCTATTTCAAACAGACATTCCAAAGCTTCTCCTCTTTCACTTCCACTGATATGGGTACGCTCCATTCCCTGCCTCCAGACATCCATGGACAGAACACTTTCCACAGAGCATTTTTACATCCTGGAGTTCACTAGATTGTGCTAAAAAGAGGTTCTCTGCAGCCTGCTGTGATTTAACAACAGCAAGGAGTTATTTTGTCACCTCACAGGCAACAGGGATTGTTAGACCAGGTGCAAAAAGGTCATAGGATAAAAGCCTTCAGCAAGGAGGGCACATTTTTGCTTGCCAGATTCCTATTTCTGCTAATCTTCTTTAGCCAACTGGCAAAAACATGATTTCCAATTTTTCTTCAACTCAAAAGAGTAGGAACAGAAAGAGTTTGTGGTGGTCCATGAACAGCTGAGAGCTGTGCTGTTCTCAGACTTGAAAATGCAGGGTGAGAAATCTTAACGCTGGAGAAATGAAAGGAATTGAAATAACTCTTCAGGGGGAAAAAAAAAAAGGAGCCATGTGTATGGTGCAAAATGAAAATGTATGCTAAATCTTTACCAGCAGCAATTGCTGTCCCTTATCAAGGAGCAGGAATAATCATCCAAATCAGAAGCTTATGTCCTTCTTTTTCACTTACCTGTCTAGCCAGCAGTCAGTGAGCCATAATCTATTTGCTAAAACAGCACAGAAATGGGTATTTTAGGGCTATTTTCTGTTTGATAATGGAACCTTAAAGTACAGTGGATAAAATAATGTTTTGTAAAAGCTTGACTGCTCTAAATCTTGAATAACTCCTACCATCCAAGTAACTAAGAATCTGAGTCTTCCTTTTATTTGTAAGTGCAATAGAGCAAATAAATTAAGATTTCATCAGTTGGGCACTATGGCCTGGGGATGCAATTTTTAAGGCATTGCAGATTAACTATGTGTGCTTTGAGGTCATGTTAAATGTGTTAAATATTGTTTGAATCAAAATAGTTTTGATGACTGTTGAATGCATCTAAAAATTCCTCCCTTTTTAACCTGTTTGCCAACTTTATATGGACCAGAACGCAGAATTTGGTCTTTATTGTCTCCCCATGCAGTGACTCAGAGAAGTTGTAATAAATAAGCACATCAGGCACAAATCATCTCTTCAGGGAGCTCTGGGGAGGAATGTCAGTATGAGACATTTTCAGCACCACAATTGCAAATTCTGACCCTTCTCCTGTTCCTTCTAGGTGCCAATAGAAATCTCTCCCACCTTCCCTTTTCAGTGCATGAATATTTTTTAGTTAACCCTTCATTTTGTTTTTCAAGTTGTGTGGCAAGTGTTGGTTGGCCAGACATCACTTAAGGAGAAAGGCAAAGTAAACTGTAATGGTGTTAATGGAGCAGTTAAAATTATTCCATTATAGGATATTTTCTCCCTTTTGCAGAGGGCTGCCTTTTCTGCTGCAAACTCTACTTGTCACATCCACTGGCCAAGTTATGGGAAAGTTAGGAAAATGCAAGTGTTGGGTTATTCAGCTTGCTTCAGGTGCACTAAATAGAAACGTCAGTGTGCTGGTTTATGTTCATTCCTCCAGGAGAAAGTAACTGATGTTTAAAGCACGTCAGTGATGAGCTGAAGGGCACCTGGTTTGTTCAAAGAATGCAGCTTGAAATTCATTAGGCGCTGTCTAAAGGGCAGGCAGGAAGGTGTGTCCTGGTGGGGAGGAGAAGCAGCACTGAGAGAATGCTTGTTTATTTTCATTTGAGAATGCCTGTCTGGGGTAGGATTTGTGTGCATCCACAGATTGCTGCAGAAGCAGCAGAGGTTTATTCTCAAGCCTTGTTCTGAGCAAATGCTCCTTTTCCCTGTCTCCATTCCCATCATGGAGGATTCCAACCCATCAACCTCTGTCTGCTCTAGAATAGTTCATTCTCCTCCCAAATCCAGCAGATTCAAAAGTGAACATCTGGTTTTCCCCATCTTTCTTCTCGCTCTCTTTGGTGCCTCTCATGCCAGCTCTTCTTTCTGCACTGCCAGTCCTGGCCATGCAGGCCCCTGTCCAGAGCCCAAGGAAATCTCTTTCTCATTGCTTTGAAATGGGCTTTGGGTGAAATCCATCACAAAGAGGTGATGAATTCCTCCATAAGTAAAATGATGTCATCAAGGATGATTCACAAGTCACGCTATACTATTCTTTCCAGCATACATCTTTCATTCTCTAGCTTCTTCAGTGTATGTAAGAGCTTGATCAATAGAATAAAATGCTAAAGCAAGCCACATAAATTCACATCCATTTGATATGGGGTTTTTTTAAAATGAAATTCTGAAAGTGTAGAATTTCAGCAGCTTGCTTTGTTAACCTCCCACCAAAAAGAAATGTGCAAAGAGCATTGCCTTCACACGTAGTCAGGCCTGATTTGAAGGAAGTGTTTTCAAGGCTCTGTGCTGCCTTTTCTTATGAAAAAGGTCTCATCTCTTCTGTTGCACTAAATGTCTTATGGTATCCTGATGCATGTAGTGGAAGAGAGATTACTTCACTGAGCAGCACATTTTCAAATGAGCTGTGCTCATGTGCTACCTGTCAAAGCCCAGAACAGCTGAATTATTTGTCAGCAAAGTTCACAGGAGTGATAGAAGATGAACTGGCGTGACAGGACAGAGCCAGGAGGGGATCAAGTTCAGGAAGCTCTTATCATGATGGATAACTTGCTTGGAGTTGAAGATTGGAAGGCCAGATCCTTCCTCTCCCAGAAGGGATCAGTGCTGGGTTTGTTGGCACTGCTGCAGCTCTGTTTCAAAAAGCCCAGATTTATATTTTCCTGTTGTATCACATCTGTACAGAGGCTGCAGCAATCTGGAGGTTGCTGTAACCTTCCCACAGCTGGCTGTTTCCCCTGCACACAGAGCAGCTTTCCATCCCTTGGAGCGCTCTCCCCGAGCGCTGCCTGCTGGAGTCACTGGTACCCAGTTGGAGTGTGGGCTCTGCTCTCTGCCATGCAGCAAACCCAAGGAAGTGGAGCCACTTTGCCTCACTGCTTGGTTGGTGAGAGCCTGTCAAAGGCAGTCCCAAGCATCTCTTTATTTTTTAAGCTCTGTCCTCAATGCTGTTGTTCCCCCTCCTGCCAAGGGCTCAGATCAGCAGCTGGAAAGATGATGTGAGCCTTGGCACATTCTCTGATCTTGGCTTTTTGGCTGTGGCTCTGGGATGGCTGGACCCTAAAAAGGGAGAGACAATGAGCAAATGTTGCTTGTGACCTGGTTAGAAATGGCTCAGCCTGCAGGTAGCCCCTCAGAATGTTTGGCAAGAGCGATGGGATTGCTTTGGAGAGCCAGGAAAAGCCAGCAAAGGAACAAAATGGAACAAATGGCAAGACTGCTTGTGTAAATAACGTGTGTGACAGGCACATAATAAGTGAGTTCCCCTTACATTCCGGTCAAAAAGCATTCAGACAAAGAAAAGGAAGAGCTGGGGGTGTGGGATACTCTTGAAGTGCCCTACTTCTGTTTTATACAAAATATTTCAGCTTTAAGCCCAGCAGAGGCAGAGAGATGAAAACAGTCTATCAAGATCTGTTAAAAGCCCAGTGCATTTTGAATTTCCAAATAATATTTTGTGTTGCTGTTAATCTCTGTGGCTGTTAGTGTCACGGGGAGAAGTTTGAGCAGCTATTATTAGTGCCTAAACAAAGCAGTGTTTACAAGATGAGCCTATTTTGAGCCTGGAAAAATGAATTGCCAAGAAGAAAAACAGATGCTGCACTTAATACGCTCTCTGTTCCAAGAGTCACAGCAAAGCAGTTGTGTTGCTAACAAACTCAATTCCTCCTCCTCTGCTTCCTCACACCCCTGGTTTTTGCAAACTAGACCTAAGAAGGAAAAACAATTAAAGAAGAAAAATGGCAGTGGTCACGAGAGGGTGGGGGGGAGGACTATGTGAGCAGCACTGATTTGCCTCCAGAACAAGTCTGTGTCTGAGGGAAGAAGGTTTCTCTTCCAGAAACACCAGCCACAGGAGAGGTGTTACTTCTGCTGCTTAGGGGTGAGATGGTGAATGGGATGGGCTTCAGGATCTGAGGGCTGGAGGACATCAAAGGCCAATAAAACACTGGGCATACAGGCAGCCTTATCTACCCCTCCTTGGGAGCAGTGGTGCAAGACCAGTTTCAGGAACTCTGATAACATCAGAGAAAAAACCTGAGCATATAAAAAAGATGGAAAACTCCCCAACTTCTCAAATCAGTCACCTGGTCATGTGGAAAAAGCAGGCTTTTTAGGTAAAACAAGCTCTGTGCTCCAAAGTGACATAAGAACATTTGTTTCATTGGAAGTCACTGACACTTCCCATTCCTATCCATTTTTGTCAGAATGGAATCCTCTTTTTTAAATATATTTTTTCTCAAGAAAAAGGCCAAGGAGAAGGGATCACCTCCCAAAGAATGTGGGAATTTTGGATTTGGACTGTTATGAAAGGAAGCATAACTTTAGTTTGAAACAAAACTCCGAAACCTTTGTCAACTAAAACAAAAAAAAACAAACCCAAAACAAACAAACAAAAAAATGACATTGTTTGCAAAGGCACTGCTTCTTCCCTCTCTTTTATTGGGGTGAAACAAAGCCAATCCAAAACCACAGTTGTGATTAAAAAGGTTGGCAATTAAAGATTGTGAGTAAGCACCAAGTTAGAAGGGAAGCTGTCAATGAAAAGCTGTGGGAGAGACCTGCAAGGGAGGAGAGCAGGACAAACTCTGAGAGTTTAAAGCTCAGTTTATGGTCATGGATCAGCCATGCTGGGAACCCAGAGAAGGTCAGGGATGCAGGGGAAGGACTTAAGCGATGTGGAGCAATCTGGTCTAGGGGAAGTTGTCCCTGCCCATGGCAGGGGGTTGAAGCTGAATCCTCTTGGACATCCTTCCAACCCAAATCATTCCATGATTCTGTGGCACTTCTTCCCTACACTGGGAAGAAGGAAAAACATTTAGTGAGGATGTACATTCAGGGGGAAAGAGTTCTTTGGGGTTGCATGGTCCTTGCACATCAGAATAATTGAAATGTATTCCTGTATATTTCTGCTGGTTGGGGCTTTTTAAAGCTTGTTTCTTATGTTGGTTGGTAAGATCTTGGATAGAGTCAGGACCTTAATTTGTAACAGTCTTCATTTTTTTTGTAGCATGAGAAAATCAGGTCTCACAGATGAGGAGGGAAGCTGTAATTGGAAAAATCAAGTTCAGGCTTCAATTAGGTCCTTCTTTTGAAAGCATAATTTTCAAAAATATTTTGCATTGTGTCTGTAAACATCTAAACTGAGCCTCATTTATTCACTCTTTCTTTTCATAGGAATGGTCAGATGAAGTGTTCAGTTTGGCAACAAATTTGTTGGCACAGAACATGTCAAGGGACGCGTTTCTGGAAAAAGCGTAAGTGGCCCTCGTGTGTCACCCTGTGGGTGTTGCTCTTCCCTCTGCGTCATTTTCCTCCATGCTTCTTACTCACCTTGTCATCTATTGTTTCTGCTCTGGTGACTTGTCTCTTCTGTAAACACAGGTCCTTGTTCCTATGCTTCTAAAAAGCCTGTTATCTAGAAGTCATCTAAACAAAAATCCTTTTTAGGGTTTTCCTTGCAAACTAATAAATCATTACAGAAAAAAACCAGAAGTGAATGCTCCCTGCCCCTTGTACAGTTGTAGCTTCAGCTGTAGGTCTCCATTTAAAAAGAAAGAATACTCTGGACTGACTTGTTTCTGGTTTGCCTTCCTTTTTGTCTTTTATTGATAATAAAATAGAGAAATGACAGAAGGCCCTTTTCCTCAGTCCCATCTCTCTGGTTTCCATGTGACCCAGAGAGAATTCATTCCTCTGAATTGTTTGGCAGAGTGGGCAGATTCTGAGTTGCTTTCTATGAAATAGAAAAGCTTTATGAGAACTTTTGGGGTGAAATACACACCTAAAAGGAAAGAGAGCTAAACATGACGTTAGCAATTCTCAACTGTTAAGAAGTGCATGGGCTGAGGCAGTTTTGTGTAAATCAGAGCTTTGAGAACAGTGTGGCAAAGCCTGCCAGAAAGTGCTGGTGTTGAACTGGGATACTCGCTGGCCTTCTGGGGTTCTAAAAGAGGGCTTGCACCTTCCCCAGCCTGGCAGTTAGCTGATTAAAGTCAGCTTAGTGTCTCCCCCAAACACCTTTTCCTGCTCACAGGCAGGGGCTCAGTCCAGCTAAACACTAAACTTACGTTCCTAAAACTTCCTGTCCTCCAAAATTAACCTCCCCTTTTCCTGGGCTCTCTGAGACTGTGAATGGCCACTTTCAGTAGCTGCACCCAGAGTCAGAATGTTCCAGAACGCTTAACTTTAATCCCACAGAATCACAGGTGCCTGTTCTGGGAAGGAGGGATGTGCATCTGTGGGTGTGTGTTTCCTCCTCATGGTGTTTGTTGTGGTGCAGCTGGAGTCCACAGAAATTCCTGAAGCAGCTCTGAAGGGTGGATGTCTCTGGAATTACAGCATTGTGTCTGATAATGGTGTGTTGGGACAGCAGGGATGTATCAGGCAAACAAAATCCCAAATGGATGGGAACATTTAACATTCCTGTGGGCCCTGCATGTTGGCAGTGGGGAATGTGCTCACCTGAGCTGGTGACTTCCTTCAGCTCCATAGGCTGGAGATGAGTTTCAAGAGTGATTTGGTTCTACAATTTCCTTGCCCCTGAAATCCCCAGATGCCCGGTGGCAGGTCTGTAGTGGGGAGGGTTGGGGCTGTACCTAATGGGCCTTCTCCTACCCAAATCAGAGGAGAAATGTGGCATCACACAGTACAGCCAAGCTCCTTGTCTGGAGCTATTCTTTGGCAGTTTTCCAAGGCATATTAATTAAAGATGAAGTCACTGGACACACTGTGTAGATTCAGTAGCAGGCAAGCATGGCATTCCTGTGCCTTTTTCCACTAATTAATAAATCACTTGGAAACCATAAGGTTTCCCAGCTCCTTTGCACAGATGCCAAATCAGTCACTTAAGAAATCTATGACTTTAAAGACTAAATTATTTCCCCATTATAATTAGTGTACTAAGCAAAGGGTTGGTTGGAGTCCTATCAGAATCCTTTTGTTGAAAGAGAAAACCAAATTGCATTAGAGCCGAATGAAGGGGTTTTTCTTTATGACATTCAGCTCTTGGAGCATTGGAAGTGCAATAATAAACAGCTTGAGAAGCTTTTCCCCATCTTCTATTATTTCTACCTTCCTTGGTTATAGAGGAAAACACTCAACGTGACCAAAATATAGTCAAAATTTTCAAAAAATAGAAGGCAAAATAAAAGAAACTTTTTTTTTTTAATAACTGCTGTGATTTTTTTGTTTTAATCTCCCTCAGTGCTGGGAGTTGTGCTGGTGACACAGTAGCACAAAAGGCCTCAGTTTCCAGAAGATGAATGTGGGGAGTCAAGGATTTGTGGAAATGTTCCTATCCAGTTAACCTAGTTTTAGCATGCCCTTTGTTTATGAAGTGGTTGCTAATGGCATTTTCTGTTGGGAAGAAAAGGAAAGTTTATTAGAACCATGCAGTTTCCTCTTTTGGCAGACCAGTGGGTAAAGTGAAAAAGCTGAGTTTTTTAACAACAAAAAAAATCCGTTTAAAATTTTAAGTGTTGCCACATTTTTCACCAGATGATGTTACTGCAAAACTCATTTCCGTTATCTCAGGACAGACAGTAGAAGGTTGTTAGTTAATAATGATATCCCAACATGTTTTCATACGGTGAGAAAGAGCTGAGTGGAACTTGCCACATGATCAGAGCACTAGCCCAGAGCTAGAAGGTTGGTGGAGAGGTCCTTGAAAATGCTGTAAAAATAAAGCAGGGTGCTTTTCTCTCCACAGCTACACAAAACTCAAGCTGCAGGTGACTCCAGAGGGGCGCATTCCTCTGAAGAAGTAAGTGCTGTTCCCCTTCCTTACCATGTGCTCTCTGCTGACTTTGGGGTGTGAATATGTGTTTGGTATGAGCATGGGACCCCTCTGCCTAGAAGAATAATAATTTTACCCTCTGCTTATAACAGAGTGGCCAGTGATCCTTGGATGTCTCTATTCAAATGCCCTTTGGGCACAGACATTCTGCCTTTCTGCCCTGGATCTTTCACAAGTGAAAGTTAAAAAAAAAAAAAAAAA